>JAGFNQ010003157.1:644366-714538 GCA_024364735.1 Boesenbergia rotunda | reverse complement strand
CTACAAGGACATTTTCCTAAGTGTCCTGGAAGATTTTTCAAACTCAAGATATTATTTCACATTGATCAAAATCAGATGAATAAATATATATATATAGATTGATAGCTTTTAAAAATAATACTTATGTTTTCAACAGGATTTGAAAATACCGCGCATGAAAACATTTGAAATATTTAATAATTCTTTTAATTTGACCTCCCCCTAAACTTGACCCAGTCCCGGGAAGCTTGTTGACCACAAGTACTCTTCCTCTGAGTCTTAAGGTTTGATTCAGATCAAAAGAATAATAATTTTCAAAATGATTTAAAACTTGTTAGACTCCCCCTAAATTTGACACGTCCTAGGAGTCCTTGTTGATCATAAAGTGGACATTTCCTCTGTGTCTTTAGGGTTTATCAAAAATTCGTCAAAAAAATTGATAATTTTTAAGTAGATAAATTTTGAAGTCACAATTTGGAAAGAAGATAATTTTGAAAACATATGTAATGCAAATTAAGGTGCAGTTTTCGAAAAATATTTTTAATAAAAAGAAAAAACACTCCCCCTGCATCCAACACCATTTGAACTCTATCTAAGTGCCTTAAGGAACTTTAGTGTTGCCCTAAGAGGCTTGTGTCTAATTGAGTGAGTCAAACAAATTTTTGAAAAGATATATTTTTGGAAAATGTATAATATATATAATCAAACAGACAAGCATGAATTCCATAAAAACATTATTATGTTGAAGAACTATTTTGAAGATAAATTTTTAGGAAAATATTCTTACCATTTTGAAAAATATTTTTCAATTCATTAGTCCTTAACATCTCACCCATTTTAGATGTATCAATACAACAAGCATAGTTGCCTTATAGGTGTATTGTGAGATGCTTAATTTATTTTTCTCAATTTATTAACTCTAAGAATTAATTGAAGCTTGTGTTAGATTTGAATTTGATAAGAAGTAACTTGAATTTGAATTTCAAAAATTGGCTTCCAGGTCTTGGCGAGGCACTAGGCCTTCTTTGGCCGTAGCCTTATGGGATCATCCACCCTTTCTTTGACAAAGCCTTTTAATGAAATTTCATTTTCAAAATTACTTTTTTTAAAAATTCTGGTCTAACTAGTTTGGGTTTTGGATCGGTAGCTTCGGCTAGTTCCGCCAACTTGGCTTCCCTAACGTACTATCATCTCACCTCCACCCAATACTAGGTTGATCAAGTTTCAATTATTCTTTTTCCTATAACCGTTCTAATATATACATAAAATTTAAATATGAATGACATGTCATATATTTTAAAAGAATAGCAAATGCATGTCATGGCAGTTATGCATGAGTCAAACAAGTCAAATAATTTTATTTAAGTTTCTAAAATGTATCAAATTCTCAATTTGATACATGTTGAGTGAACCCGCGAATATGTCAACCCACTTTGACATATTTAATGTTATTAATTTTAATTGTTACACTTTGGGTAAAATTTTACATTAGTTTGAGTTTAAGTTATTTAAGATTTTAGTTGGATTCAGGTTAATTACGAATTAATTGAGGTTGAATTAATTAGAAATTAATTAAGTAGGATTAATATTAAGTTAATTTTAATTGAAGTTATAATTTTAATTTAATTTTGAATTGAATTAAATTGAATTAATTTAGGTTTAATTTGAATTTAATTGAATTATTTGAATTAATTGAATTTAATTAAATTATATGAATTAATTTGAATTTAATTGAATTATATGAATTAATTCGAATTTAATTGAATTATTTGAATTAATTCAAATTTATTTGAACTTAATTAAATTATTTAAGATTTAATTAATTAATTTGAAATTTTTTTAGGAATTAATTAATTTGAATTTGAATTATTAAGAATTAATTAATTTGAATTCGAATTATTAAGAATTAATTGATTTGAATTTGAATTATTAAGAATTAATTGATTTGAATTTGAATTATTAAGAATTAATTAATTTGAATTTGATTAAGATTTTATTTGAATTAATTTGGATTTAATTTGAATTAATTTGGATTTGAATTAATTTGGATTTAATTTGAATTAATTTGTATTTAATTTGAATTAATTTGGATTTAATTTGAATTTAATTTGAATTAATTTGGATTTAATTTGAATTAATTTGTATTTAATTTGAGTTAATTTGGATTTAATTTGAATTTAATTTGAATTAATTTGGATTTAATTTGAATTAATTTGAGATTTAATTCGAATTAATTTGTATTTAATTCTAATTAATTTGGATTTAATTTGAATTATAATGATTAATTAATAATTGTGGGTTTAAGTTCATCATTTTCATTATTTCAAAATTTTCTTCTTCATTTTTGTCTTTCTTTTCAAGTTTTTCTAATAATTTTGATTTATTTGAATTTTTGTAATTTTCATTAATTAGGGCCTTTATCTTAGAAAATTCTATATCCTCCTCAATATTAGATTTTTCAATATTCTCACAGTAGGTGGAGTAAATTGGGCCACTATTTAAAGTTTTGTAGTAATATTCAATATTATCTATGATTAAGTTATTATTTAGAAGAATTTTAACTTCAAAATTATCCTCAGACATATTTTTAATATTATCTAGATTATCTTTAAGATTTTTACAATTAATTTCTGAATTAATCTTGAGATTTTCAGAATTAACTTCTGAATTATCCTTAGATATTCAAATTTGAATTCGGATTTATCCTTAGGATTTTCACATTTGAATTCAGAATTATCCTTAGGATTTTCAAATTTGAATTCCGAATTATCCTTAGGATTAATTTTGTCTGAATTAAGATTATCAGATAAATTATCAGAATCAGATAAATTATCATAATTAATTTTATCAGAATTAATATTTTCAGAATTAATATTTTTAGAATTAATATTTTCAGAATTAATATTTTCAGAATTAATATTAGAAATTTCTGAGTTGATATTTCGAATTAAATAATTAATTTCTGATATTTTAGTTGTATTCACATTTTGTAATTTATCATGCAAAATATTTAATCTACTATGCAGTAAATTTAATTTTTCAGAAAAATTAACTGAATTATCTAAGGATAGTGCAGGAAATTGTACAACTTTTGGAATGTAAATCTTACGTACCTTCGCCGGACATTTATTTTTGAAATGCCCGTATTTTTCGCACTTGAAGCATCTGATATGGCTTTTGTCCCTTCGGTTTCCTGGCGCTGGTGCCTCCTTCGCCACCGGTGATGTAGACCGAATCTTACGAGTAGGGCACTGGTTTTTGTAGTGCCCTCTCTCCCTGCATGTGAAACAGATAATATGGAATTTAAAATTGGACATTTTAAAATTAAAATATACCTGATTCACCCCTGGGCTCCCCCTCAACTCCTGGTGTCTTTGCTCCGTCGGCGGTTAGTCCGGTGAAGAGCGGCTCGGCTCTGATACCAATTGTAGGACCGGTGCCGTCGATAGAGGGGGGGGTGAATATCGATTGCGAAAAACCTTTCGGAAATCTTTCGGATCTTCGTTCTAGATTCAGAGTTAGTAGCAGCGGAAAACAAACAAAACGAAGAAAACAATAATACAAGGACACGCGGGATTTATTTACTTGGTTCCCGACCCCCCGGGTCAGTACGTCCAAGGCCTATGTACTCGGCGTGAGTCCACTAATGGTCTCCTTTCCGGAATTTCCGGAGGCGGAGAAAACCCGTCTTACAGTTTACAATCACAAGCAATAATATAAAAGTTAAGTGCAGAATAAATGAAAGCGAACCGAACAAAAAAACTTGAAACTCGGCCGATCTGGACCTCCGAAGTGCCGCGCACTTCCTCCTGGAGCCTCCCGGTCGTAGAGCCTTGTTTCTAGCGCATTGTCGTCGGTCGGAATGATCAGAATCGTTCTTCGAAGTTGTGTCTCAAGCTGAGGGGTCGAGACACCTTATATAGGCCTCCTGGGGGCGCCCCGGAAGACTCGGTCAACTCTTATCCTTGCGCCTACCTCGTCGCTGGTGATAAGATGCTTGTCCAGGGCACCCTGGATTCTCCGAGCGCCCCCGTGGAGGCTTATCCTATGTTCTGGCTTCGAAACAGCAAAACAGCTACTAATCAGGGCGCCCCGGACGCTCCGGGCGCCCCGGTTGACACCTGTTCTGCATACATCACCGTACATGCCTATTTAGTGTTACCTGGGGGCGCCCCCTTGCTGGGGGCGCCCTGGTTGCATGGGGGCGCCCCCAACACTGGGGGCGCCCCCAAGACTAGGGCAGCACCCTGCGCTTTGTCTCTGGTTCTTGTTACCTGCAAGATAAAAAAAACACAAAGCATATATGCATATAATATTAAGCTTAAGGACTTGGTTCGGACTTCGAATTTGCACGAAACCCTAGGTCGAACCGGCATGAGTTCCTATCCCCGAGAACTCGCCCTTCACCTACTCCTTTCAGGAGACGGTTGCCACCCGGTCCTTCGGGTGGACTTTTGCTTAGCTTCCGATACTTCGGATCTCGAGACGCCCGAACCCCGACCCGTCTCTACTCCTGTCCTTAGTCATCGCTCAGCTAAGTTGCTCAATCCCTTGGACCAAGACTTCATTACCTAGCAATCCTTCGCCAGGTGCCTAACAGTCCTTCGCCAGGTCTTCTATGCCTAGCAGCCCTTCGCTAGGTGCCTAGCATCCCTTCGCTAGGTCTTCTATGCCTAGTAGTCCTTCACTAGGTGCCTAGCAGCCCTTCGCTAGGTCTTCTATGCCTAGTAGTCCTTCACTAGGTGCCTAGCAGCCCTTTGCTAGGTCTTAGGGTTACGATACCTAGCAGCCCTTCGCTAGGTGCCTAACATCCCTTCGTTAGGTCTTAAGGTTACAATACCTAGCAGCCCTTCGCTAGGTGCCTAGCAGCCCTTCGCTAGGACTTGGGGTTTCGATGCCTAGTTTAACTAGGACTTTTCTTCAGCTTTGGTTACTTCACTTTTGCTCCCCTTTGTCTATTCATTGTATCACTGACTTAAGTATATTGTCAAACATTAAAACACCTAAAGAGGAATATCATTGATACAACTTGCACCAACAGTTTGGATCTTGGATCGGTAGTTTCGGCTAGTTCCGCCAAAATGGCTTCCCTAACGTACTATCATACCACTTCCACCCAATACTATGTTATTCAAATTTTAGTTAATCGGTTTAGTCCTTAATCTAACCAGTCCTAGGTCTAAGCATGGTAAATTGCAGAAAATAAATAAATAAGCAATCATGCAATTTTACAATAAGAAAAAGAGTTTATTTAACTATAAAAATGGTGTTTAAGTTGGCTCCCCCTGGACTAAAGCCACGGTAATGATTAGGCAAGATATGAATCTTGTCCCTGGGGTTCCAATACTAGTTTGGTCCAGCTTGGTTGTTCAGGAAAAGTTTGGGTACCCATGCCTGAACTTTGGGTCTAGACTGATTCAGTACAGCATAATATGACCTTTATCTAGACTTGGTTCGATACCCTAACCCGGATCGATTTAGAACGGACTTCTATTTTCCAAGGATCATGTCAAGACCCTTGGAACCCGAAGTAAATCGTTCCAAAGCTGCTCTAAGGTCCTTGACTTGAGTTTTCAAGGAGGAGTTCTCTTTCTCAAGTTTTTCAACTTGAGTAGAGGTTCCTTCTTGAATCTTCTCAGTTAAGGATCTAGAGTCAGCTCTCTCTTTCAGGAGTTTTACTTCCTGTCGGAGAGACTCGACTCGAATTTTGGCTTTCGCCAAGTTACTAGATAGGTATGCAATTAATTCAGCTAATTCAGCTTTTGAATAACCACTTACAGTTATTTTGCCGTCTTCTGATATGGTGAGCTTTCTGTCGTCCGGCTCTGATTCTGATCCGGTGTCGATGTCTTCGGATGCAGTCAAGGCGAGCAGGTTCGATTGTGGGGCCTCTTCTTCTTCTTTGGATGAAGACTCATCCCACATTGCTTGAAGGGCCTTCTTCCTTCTTGTCTTCTTAGCTTCTTTCAGATTAGGGCACTCTGATTTGAAGTGTCCCTTCTTGTTGCATTCGAAGCACGTTACATTGGATTTGGTCTTGGATGGTTCGGTTGGTTCATCCTTCTTTCGGCTGGCTTTTCTCCTGTTGAACTGATTCTTCAATTCCTTGTAGTAGTCTCAGGCTAGCCGAACAAGCTTGGGTCAATCTCCTTCTCTGTCTTCTGAATCTGAGTCTGAGTCAGACTCGGGTGCAGGTTGAGGCTTCTTCTTGATCACTTTTCCTATTTTGCCTGCAACAAAAGCAATGCCTTTCTCGGCCAAGGTGCATTTAGTCTGCTCATATAATTCAAGTTCAGAAAATAACTCATCTAATTTGATTTTAGAAAGATCCCTTGAAACTTTGTACGCATCTACCATAGATGCCCACAAAGTATTTCTCGGGAAAACGTTAAGGGTATACCTGATCAGGTCACAGTTCTCTACCTTGTGACCGATTGTATGTAGACCGTTCATCAACTCCTGGATTCTGGCGTGGAGCTGGGCTGCTGACTCGCCGTCGTTCATTCTGATCGTGTATAACTTGTTTAGTAGTAGGTCCCTCTTGCTGATTCGGGTGTCGGAGGTTCCTTCGTGCAATTCAATTAACTTACCCCAGAGTTCCTTTGCACTGTTGAATGGTCCCACCCAGTTCATCTCTTCTTTGGTTAGACCACATTGGAGTGTCTGGGTCGCTTTAGCATCAGCCTCGATCTTCCTTTTTAGTGAGGCATCCCATTCGGTGTAAGGTTGCGCCACTCCTTCAGCATTTTTCGGGATTTCCAAACCAGATTGGATTATTATCCACGTGTCCACCTGAGTTTTTAGGTAGACTTCCATCCGACTCTTCCAGTAGGAGAAGTCCTCCCCACTGAAAAGTGGTGGTCTGGCTGTACTGAAACCCTCTTGCATGGCCATTTAGAAATTCTGAAATAATAAGAAAAAAATTGTGCCAAGACTTGGTCTTGAATTAGCAGTGCGGGAATAAGATATTTAAAAGAAATTATCGAGTGGTGTTGCACCAACCTCGATTAACGATAAAAATTCGATCGAAAAAGAATTAAAAACTTCGTAAAAATCCGGAAAACTCCCAAATTGGTGGTTGCACCAAATTTGAGCTACCCCGCTCTGATACCACTTGTTGGATCGAGAAACACGATAGAGGGGGGGTGAATATCGTGAAAATCTTTTCGGATAAGAATAAGAGAAAATACGTAGCGGAAATAAAGCAAGCACACAAAGAACACAAGTATTTTTACTTGGTTCGGAGTCGCGGTCGGCTCCTACTCCAAGGCCCACGGTCCTTGACCGTTTACTGCGGGCAATTCTATAATCGCGTAAAGGTTTACAGATTTTGATACAAGAATATTGCAGTAAAAAGAAAGAATACACTTTTCGTTATCGACGCCCGGTGTGGATCGTACTTCGGAGTAAAGGGTCGTCGTCGACGCAGAGTCTCGAGATCGGAGTTTGCCGGAGCAGAGCGCTTGAACGAAAAGCTTAGAGGCGTTGGAAAGTTGTGTTTTTGAAGCCTCAGGGTCGAGCACCTTTTATAGAGGATTGTCGGGCGCCAGTGAGGACCCTCTGGGCGCCTAGCTTGACTAGGTCTGATGGCTTCATGACTGATTTTGCTTCGACTACCTCTTTGGCTTTGACCTTGGGCGCCCGGGACCTCCCGGGCGCCAGCCCAGTATGGTTTCGAAGCGATTCTTGCTTTCTTGTGTTTTGGCCTTGACCTTGGGCGCCCGGGACCTCCCGGGCGCCTAGCCCAGCTGTCTGCCCCTCTCCTTTAGGGCGTTCTGAACTGCAGAAACATACTCCTTCGGTCCCTGCATCCAAGGTTAGTTCCAAAATAACCAAAGCAAGAATATTAGTTAGTATTTACAGCCGTATAGTAGCTGTCTTGGTTCTGACTTCGGGTCTCCCAAATGGAACCCTAGGTCGAACCGACGCCTACTGTTCCCTCGACGGGGAATGCGTCCTCACCTACTCCTCTCAGGAGAGTTTACCTTTTACCAACCGGCTCCTCCGGTTGGACTTTTGCCCAATCCACCTGACCAGGTCTTCGTGCCCAGCCCTCCACCAGGACTTCATGCCCACCTTCTGAGCAGGTCTTCGGTGCCCAGCCCCTTGCCAAGACTTCGTACCCAGTCCTCGACCAGGACTTCGTGCCCACCTTCTGAGCAGGTCTTCGGTGCCCAGCCCCTTGCCAGGACTTCGTGCCCAGTCCTCGACCAGAACTTCTTGCCTAGTGTACCTAGGACTTCTTTCCTGCACACTTAGTAAACACATTAGACAACAATAACATCTTAACTTCTGAACCCTTTGCCATTATCAAAACCCAGGTTTGACTTAGGTGCTACCTGCACCAACACACCCGACACTTCACCCCATCACTATACTGGTGCAGAAGTGCCGCATTCTCAAATTTACAGACGTGATCCTCCGGATCCGTCTTCCCATCATACTTAGGTATCCCCGGCCCACGGAACTGCTTCGCCATGGGGTCCTCGACAATCTCGGGCGAGAAAGGGGTAGAGGGAGTCTTCTGAGAGATCATGGGTCCATCCCTCTTCCCCAGTCCCTCTTCATGCCTCTGAGCACTGGAGGCCACCGAATGAACCTTCTCCACATCTCCAGGGGATTCTCTCTTAGGACCCTAGGCTGCTCCGCTCTGCCGTCCCACCGGGGTGATAGATCTTCGGGAATGCGAGGCGGAGACCCTGGGGATCTCCCCCGCCGGACCCCCTGGTTGTGGAGCAACCTGTTCAACTTGGTGCTGCTCCAGGGCTTCCTTAATGGCGTTGGCCACTAAACGGTCAAGTTTCTTTCTTGTGAGGGTAAGGGGTTGTCCCTTCGATCCTGCCATCGGCACTTCTTCAGGTGCTTTGTGTTAGTAATATGAGAGAAGTGTCCTAAGGCAATCGCCTTATGATTGTAAATATTTATTTTAATAAATGATAATTCACTATTTGAGTATACATGTTTGTGTATTTGATTGAGATCTTAAACTCATCTACTGAATGTCCGCAATACAACTCACAGCATAAGAGAATTTGTGATGGGATCACAACTAGTGATTATCTCTAAATGTGCAAATGTGAAGTATTGAAAATATCCCTAGTCGATGAATTGATAAAAACGGACACTATCAATTCTGTTGAGACTAGCATGGGTTATTCTCTAATCAGCTGATTCTCACTGGCTGGTGACATTGGGATGTCCGGAGATAAACATGGATGCTAGTTAAGGGAACTAGTTCATTGGAGTGACTAGCTGTAAGACTTCATATGGTTATCTATATAGATATGTCAATGAAGTTCTTACCGCAGCTTAAGTGCGATGTTCCTTTGACTTGCGGTGTTCAAGTCATCTTGGTCATGGAGACTTATACTTTAACATCTTAAGCAACCATCTCCAAGGAGGTGTGGACCCAGGATGATTGGGTATAAGCCGAAGTGCCCGAAGATGTTTGAACAGCCTACAAAGGATTCACCACTCCTTGCGAGGAGATGTATACCCAGGCCTATCGTCGGATTGTTACTCAAAACCTTTGGCCAGAGTACATCATGTTTAGAGTGTGAGTCTCTTAAATACATGAGAGTAATTAGAAATCCAAAGGACGAGAAAGACACTACTTGGGCTAGGTATAACGTAGTCAGTCTAGTGGGGACTGACACAAACAGACCATGTCCTAAACCAAGTGGGTATAAGTTGGTGAAAGGAATGGGGCACGATTCATTAGAGCTGCTGAAGGGTTTCAGAATTACTTCTGAGGTCAACCGTTGATCTTTTGATTAATTGGGGGTCATGATGTACTACTAGGTGCCACTCATGATCGTTCTATAATTAGTTGATTATAGACGGCCAACATAAATCGAAAGCCTATTTAGTCACACGCACTACGAGTAATCCGAGGGATTTAAAACAAGTTGAAAATTGGATTTTCCGATCAAGAGAAATAAGTCGAATCTGAGTTAATCAGAGGTGCAATTGAAGCTAAAAATGGCTAAGTCTTTTGAAGGCTTTTTGGGCGAATTAAATGAGTTTAATTCGCGGTGGTTCGCTTTGTGTTGGCCGGCCAAAGAGGGTGCCAAACCTCTTTGGGTTGGCCGGCCACCTATTGGGGAGAAAACCAATTAATTTTGGTTTAATTAATAAAATAAATCTAGCACGATTTATTTTATAAATTATGGATAAATAAATTTGTATAAAGAAATTTATATAAATAAATTTATAGAAATTTATTCTTTTTATGGAAGTCAAAATAATCCATGAATTGGTTTATTTTAATTTTATAAAATTAATTATGAATTGATTTATCCATAATAAGAAAGTTTATAAATTTCTTATAAAATTTATTCCATAATTTAAAGAGAAGAAGAATTTATTTTATTATAAATTAGTTATAATAAAACTAGGCATAACGGAATAAGTCATAAGAAATTTTATAAGATAAAATTCTTATGATAACTAATTCCGTTAATTTCGTTAAAAGAGAGACTTGGCAAGGGAGAGGCCACTATAAAAGGAACCAAAGGCAAGCCTTGGTTTCTCAATCGAAATAGAGCTAACCTCTCCTCTCTCTCTCTTTTATTCTCTTCTCCTTCCCCTCTTCCCCATTAGGGCCGGCACCCCTTAATAGGATTAGGGTCGGCGCCCCCCTCAACCACCTAGGGCCGGCACACCTCCTCCCTTAGAGGGTGGTTGCCGTGAGCTTTCAAGAAGAAGGAGAAGCCAACCAAGAAGAAGAAGAAGCGGATCACGTCTCCTTCCTTCTCGGAATTTAGATTCCGACTCTTGGTGGTTAGTTTCCTATTTTATCTCTTGATCTTCTTTATTGTGCCTATAGAGAATCTAGTAGTTCTCGTCGGTACAAAACTAGTGGCTTTGCGAAGTCATCCCGAAGAGAACTCGGCGTGGACGCGAATAGAGGCAGAGCTTCCAAGGGACGCTACGGTTGGATCTCGTCCCTTACTTCGAGTTACGAGAGGTACTTGGTAAATTAGTTTACTTTTCCGCAAAGTTTTAATTTATGATTATGTCAACACATCATAAGGTTGCATGCTAGATACGTGGTTAAAATAATTTAGGAAATTATTTTATGCTAATTCTTCCGCTGCATGTAAAAATTTAAAATTTTACGAACCCGTATCCTTGTCGACATGCACCCGGTCCCAACACTTTGTTATTATTCTCACAGACGGCGCCAAATTTGTTCTGGAAGGAGTCGTCGACGATGGCTATTCACTAAGGCTCGGCCCGCGTGGAAGTTATTACGCCAGGGAGTAACTTGGGGTCCTGCGAAGTTAAGACAAGCGTTAGGGGACACGCCGGCAGGGGTCTGGCGGAGTCCACTCTGACGCTCAAGTTAGTAGGTCGTCCGAAGAGTAATCGCGGTGAGAAAGAAAGACAGTATGTAAAACGGGAGATCGTCACCCCCTTACCGGAGGGGTTGGGCTACCTTTTATATCGATGGTCACGGGCTAGATGTGCTCCCTTATCTGATGCCGCATCTCCCGTACTTTAAGACACCCCTCCCCCATTCATTCGGTGATCATGGGATATCCTTTGAAGAGGTCTACGTCGTTATCCTCCTCGGCCCGTTCCAAGATTCAGGGGTCGCGAAGACTTTTCCTGTCGAGGAGTGCTTATCCGTACCCCAAGGGGGGGTCAGTATCCGAGGTCGGTTATTGTGGGGACTCCACCCCCCGAGGAGAGTGATAGATATCATTTTGTTGATTATTTTAATTGCTAAAATCCATGTTTGACCTATGTTTTTATTGCTTAATTGTGAAATTGCCCTAGGTTTTAGGATTTCCTCTTAATTTGGACTTAATTGCAAATTTGCACAGTTGTGGATTATTTGGCCACTAATTTTCTGATATATTTTTATAGGCATGAAAGGATCCTGGACTTAGGGCATACTGGGTCAAACTTGAGTCGGAAGTGACCCGGATCGAGTTATCAAGATTAGGATTAAATCTGGGCCATCCGATTCAAAAGCGGCTAGATCTGAGCCATCCGGGACCATCTGAAGCAATCCGAGCTAGGGTTAGGGTTGATCAAGCACTCTGATCAAGATCTGAAGGTTTCATCCCAATCAGAGCTAAATCAACCGTTGGATCAAGCTCGGAGGGCTCTAGATCATCCATTCAAAGATTAGGTTGATCTGGACCATCTGTTGCACATCTGGAGGATCCGAGCTACCACGAGGCAGATCCTGACCCCTGATCATCATCATTAAAGTTTGGCTCAAATCGGAGCAAGATCAGCCGTTGGATTTCCTTCGATCAATCTGGGTCGTCCATTGATAAGTATTTAATCAAAAATCCTGCGCAGCTTCTCCTCGTCGCGTCGTCCTCACCGCAGCTTGTCTCCTTCAGTAGTTTAGCGATTTTCTTCATCGTTTCTTCAATTTCTTCGTTTGAAGGCGTGACCACCTCAATTCGAGCTCATCCTTGAGTGACAGCAAGGATTTGGATTGAGGCTTAGCTTAATTGGCGAGTTTTCAGTTGTTAGCTGCAATTTCAATTTCTGCCGTAGTTTCATTTCTAAATTTATTCAGTTGTTGTAGTTTTCTTGTATGGATTATTTCTATCTCAATTGGAGGCTCATCCTTGAGTGACAGCAAGGATTCGTGTGCTGAGATGAGGGATTGAGGCTTGGTTAATTTCGTTTATTAGCTGTAATCTCATTTCTGTTCCATTACTGCATTCGTATCAGATTGCTTAGTTTCGTTTCTAATTGTTTTGCTTAAATTAGGTTTGGTTTCTGCAAGTTTAATAGCTAGGGAATGTGTTTAGTAGCTAATTGCCTTTTATTTCAGTTTATTTCTTGTTTAAATCCTTGCGTGCCATTTAATTGTTGCGTATCCGCCCCTGTTTTGCAATTTCAATTTAGTTTCTGATGTCTTTTCCAGTTTAGCTCGAATTCAGTTATATCTAGTTTAATTTCTGCAATTGAAGACACATTTCGAGTTTAATTCTTAGTCGATTTTGTATCTGAATTTTAGTTCAGTTTGTAGCGTATCAAACTCCAAATCCTGTTTTGGTTTTCAGTTTCTGCACACCATCTGTGCTATTTTCAGTTTCAACTCTGCATCGAGTATCAAGCTGCAAGTCAGCTGCTAATTTCTGAATTCATACCAAGTATCTTCAGCTTCTCTGCAGTTTCATTTCCGGAATTTTGCTGCAGCTTGCGTCTGCTGTCTTTACATCCAAATGGTTATTCTGAAACTTTGCATTTAATTTTTGTTTACCTGTGCATCAACTCAGCATACAGTTTTCTGAATTTCTGCAGTCAAATTTTGAAGTCCTGCAATGATTTAGCATTCGGTTTTCATTCTTCTTTATGTATTCATGCAAAACATTTCACTAATACCTTGCCTTCCCAATCTGAATTGATTACCTAATCTGAATTACCAGTCACAGTTTTCTGAATCATTGTATCAATTTCGACACCTTGTATCAAGGGGAGCTTGGGCACTGATTGGTATCAAGTTAGAGGGTATTTTTAGTGTGCCATGGTGTTTGACATCAACTAGTATTGCATTTAGCCTTTTCTGAATTCTTTCAGCAAGAGTTGGCTCCAGAATGTGTAATTGAGTTTGTTTTAAGTTTGCTTGCTAAATGTTGTGGCTAGCTTTAGTTCTAAGTTTCCTTGCTTGCGATAATTGCCATGCACTGCTTTTATTCCGTTGCGCAGCATTTGTTTGCATTCGAAACCCGATTTGTTCTCCAAAAAAGTTGGTTAAGTGCATGAATTGATTAAGTGGTCAATTGGTTGAATCATTAAATGTCATCACTTTGTTTAGTCATGAGTTAAGTTTCCTTAATTTTCCTTGCAAGTTCTTGTCCAATTGAAACCAAATCCCATTTTGATTTGAAACCCAAAATTTACAAACGACACATAACACAAGCTCGAATCGCACAACATCAACTAGTCCCGAGGAAAAATACGACCTGTGGTCCCTTTACTACGCTTTTATTCTTTGATTGCAAAAAGGGTTTCCAGCACATTTATAAATATCTAAATTTGAGACCCACATTCGTGACAGTCTATTTTGGGCCGATCAAATTTTTGGCGCCGTTACCGGGGAAGCAACTAGTTGATTTGTTTGATTTTTTGCTTGTATGCTTTTGGACATATCATTGGGTTCTATTTTATTGTGCTTTATTTTTTTTATACGGCTGCTGCCATTTTTCTTTCTTGTTTTGTGACAGGGCTGCAAGATCAAAATGTGGTCCCCAGAGTTCTGTAAAGAGATAAAAGAGGCATTGGTGGAGTTGAAATGTCAGTGTAAGGTGTTGGAATACCAACAAAAACATAAAGCTCAATCATCTACTTACCAGAGGCCGATTCAGCCAAAATTTCAGCAACCTCAACACCAATTTCAGCCACCTCAGCCCTTTTCAAAATTTCAGCCTTTCCAGCAATTTCAACCGCTACAGCAAGATTTCCAACAGCTTTGCAACCAAAATTTTCAGCAAACAAATCAGTTTTTTCAGCCACAAGTTCAACCATCATTCCAAAATTTTCAGCCAAGTCAGAATTTTCAGATTGGGCAGCCACCACTTCAGCAATTTCAGCCCAACTTTCAGCCACCTCATCAACAAGATCAATCACCTTTTCAAGGAATTCAGCAAGGGTACCAAGATAATTTGAATTTCCAGCAACCATGTCAATTTCCACAGCAATTTCACCCTTGCAACCAGAATTTTCAGCAGCCAAATCAGAATTTTCAGCCCACAGAATTTCATTGTTCACCACCACAATTTCAACCTCAGATCCAAGATTTCCAGGGCTACAATTTTCAGCAATCTCCACCAACTTGTGAACCAAATTTTCAGCAGTTTAATCAGCCTGTGCAACCATTTGATCTGCCCCCATAGTTTCCATTTCAGCATGCACAGCCTACTTTTGGTGTTCAGCAACCTTATGTTACTTTTCAAGACCAACAAGAGCTTGAGACTCAACAACAAAGGATGATGGAGATGTTGCAACAAGTTCAACAACAACAACAGCAAAATTTTCAACAACAACAACTTCAACAACAACGCCTTGCAAAATTGGTAGATCAATGGAATCAGATAAAAGCCCAAGAATCAGAACAGTTATATTCTCAAGTTGCTTGTAATTCTGAGAGCCCCGGAGTTGGTTTTATATCAATTCAAGGTGACCCTAGTGCATGGCCAAGTCCTTCTTCAAGTGATCTTAGAATTTTGGTGGAAGAAGAAGAAGAAATCATCAAATATAGGGCACCTACAGCATGCATCCCTCCGGAGATTCCTATTCAAAATCCATTTCCAAATTTTTCAGCTCAAGAAGAAGATTCTGAAGCTCCACAGGACCATTCTCATTTTTTATTTTGTGATGATAGTGTTATTGAGGGTCCTAATTTGTCTGATATTGTTGTTGCAGATATTGCAGAAGAAGAATGCATAGGAGATGATTCCATAGGTGTAGGGGATTGCACTAAGCCCCAGGGACCACCACAATTGACTGATACATTAGAAGACTCAAAGGATGAACCAGAAAGTGTAGGGACTTGCATGGTGGAAGCAAGCACCCAAGGATCACCTGCTTTAGTGGAGTGTCCACCAGAACCTGAATCTGAAGAGGAGCATGTACTTGATCAGGAGGAGGCCATGGATACATCTACTCTTGTAGAACCTCCAGGTATTCTCCAGCACGCTCAGGTAAGTATTTCTCCTCTTTGTTCAGAAAAATTCAGCGAGGTACCTAGTGCTGACTTTATTGATTCTGATGAATTTATTGATATACCTTGTGTAGAGATTGCTTGTGAAAATCTAATAGAGGTACCAAAAATTGATTTCATTGGTCGTACTGCATTACTTGATACATCTCTTGTTGATATGGATTGCGAAATAATTTTAGAGGCACCTATAATTGATGTTGTTTGTTATGATGAATATCTTGATATATCTTTTGTGGATATGGATAGTGAAAAATTTTTAGAAGTGTCTGAAATGGATGTTATTTATTTTGATGAATCTCTTGCTATATCTTATGCTTAGGTTGAATGTGAAAAACTTATGGAGGTATCTGAGATTGATTTCATTGGCTGTGACACATTGCTTGATACATTCTTGATAGGGAATAATTGTGAAAATACTATTGATGTGTCAAAAATTGATTTCATGGGTTGTGATAAGTTTCTTGATGCACATTTGGAGGATACTACTTATGAAAAATTCATTGAGATACCAGAATTTGATTTAATTGGATATGATGCAGTTTTGGATTCATTTCATGCAGAGACTGATATTATTTTATTTATTTCTGACCCTGCACGCTTGAGAGAGGTATTACATTATTTTGCAGGGTCCAGAAGACTTCAGGAGTGGGTGCTCCAACTGAACAGACTTCAACCTCCTGGAAGGACTTCTGAAAGGCATCAAGAAGGAGGAGAAGATCTTACTTTAATTCGAAGCACTCCATTCCTTCAATGGATTTTGAACCTGAATCGCCTTAGGCCACCAGAGCAATTTTTTGTGAAGTTCAAGTGTGGGTGAGTCCTAGTTCTCTCAGCCACTCATACCCCTCCACTACCACAATGGAGGCTACTTCTGGATAGGCTCCGTCCACCAGAATAAAGGGGAGATTGTTCTTTCTTGTATTTTCTTCTATTGCATGTTTCATTTTTATACTTTCTAGAAGTAAAATTTTCTTTTAAACTGAGTCCTTGTCAATAAATGCATGTTAGTTCTTTTGGCACGTTTTCTTCATATTTAGGAATAAATGTATCCCTTTAGGTTATCTCCATAGCATTTTAGAATCTCTTGGAAAATAAATTAAATTTGGTTGTTAAAACTTAGGGATTGAGCTAATGGATGAATTCTTGGATGCTTGAGTACTATTTAGTTTTAGATTCTTAATTGAGGACTTGAGATGAATTATTTTTGCCTAGTGAGAATTAGCCTTATATTTGTGACACACATATGTTATTGAACTCTAGAACTTGCTTAGGTTCTTTCAAAATCATATTTCAATGATTGGATCACATCTATAGAAGCTAATCACTTTGTTTACCTTTTCATATCAATTTTGACAAAAATCATATTCATTCCATTTTTCTTTACTTATTTCCTACTCTTATCCTCATTTTTCTTTGGACTTGTTGTTTGAGATGTTTCTTAATGCTATTTTACCCGAGACGGACAAAGATTTAAGTGTGGGGGAGTGACTAGTGGTTTGAAGAGATTTGGTATCAAAGAGGCAATTCATGTCGGAAAAAAAAAATTCTGCAATTACATGTGCCAAGCTCAATTCGGTTGAAGAAGAGAATTTGTGTGCCAAAGTCTAAGTGGCACGCAAACATCCAATTGAAGCCAAATTCCGAAAGAAGCAAAACAATAAATTGAAGATCTAAGCAAGGTTGTGCCATGAAAAATTCGGCTGAAAGAAGAAAAAAAACAAAAAGAAAGAACAAACAACAAGTCTGTGCCAAGAAGAAATAAACTCTTTGGATAGCATGTCTTGATCAGAATGTTTTGGACTTGCAGCTGCTCTCTGTTTAGAAACTGGACTGTATTGCAAGGGAGAGTTTGGAATCTGATGAAAAACAGAGAAAGAAAAAAAAAGTTACAGTGAAGCTGAACAAAACCTTGGGTAAATTCTGAATTGCAGCTTGGTATCAACTTCAAGCTGAATTCATGCTCCTTAATTCAGAAATGCGTAGCAGAACTTGCAGGATAGTTTTTGGCTGAATTCAGTCTCTTGGGGAGCAGATTTCAAGTGAAGGAAGTTGTTTTAAATCAGAACAGAAAAAGAATCATGAAAAAAAAAGGAAAAATTCTGTGCCAACTTTACAAGTGAAGAAAAAAATTCTGTGCTAAAACAGTTGTGCAGATCTAAACTGATCTAAATTGGAACCAATGAAAGGGTGCTGACAAGGATTAGGAGCAAAACTCTTCACCAGTTAGCACGAATTTTGGAGATCAGAAATGTTGAGAGTGTAAGCTGGGAATGCAGCTAGAAAAGATGAAGCTGAAATTTAGGTTCTCTAGGCTATGACTCAAAGCATCAAAGATATAAACGTATCAAAGAGTGTTGAGCCATCCACTACTGATCACAAGGAGGTGGCTGATTGGATTTCGAAAAAGAAAAAAAACAGAGAAAAGAATTTGCAGTAAAGTGCAGTGACTAAGAAAAAAGGAATGGAGTGTATCAATTCATTCATTGAAGCATTTAAATCTTCCATTTCCATTTGATGCTAACTGCTGTCAAGAAATCAGATGTTTGCAAGGATGAAGAGCTTGAAGATTATGGATTCCAAAATTAATGGTGTGGAGCTGAAATTTGAAACAAGATTGACAAAATGATCAAGTGTGGTTGCAAAAGGAAGAGAGAGAAAAAAAAAAGAGACACAGATTTGATCAGAAATTGTGAAGTAGTTTCTCTAAAGAGTTTGGAAGCTGAATTGCAATGGAAGCCTGAACAAAAAGAAGAAGGGCTGAGGTAGAAGAAATGGTTGCAGACACAAACATAAAATCAGAAAAAAAAAAAAGAGAAACAAGAACAAGGATGACACGCAATTGGAGTTGACACCATGAAATCAAGTGAAGCTTTTCTCATCCAAATTTAAGCCTTGCTTCCATACAAGTCTGACCTTGCTAGAGGATAAAAGAAGAAAAAAAAATCAGAAAAGAGAAGAAAGAAGCAAAGTTGGCACACAAGGTGGAAACTTGGCACATTAGACCAAGGAAGGGTTTTTCATTCAATTCAAAGGCAATTATTTAAGTTTGACTTCACCACACTTTTGATATCATTAGAGGACTGTAAAGAGAAGCAAAGTACATGGGAAACATCCTTGAGCACTCAAGTCTCCCATTTTATCAATTTTTCTATTTCCTTGATTTTTACTCAATTTCTTACCATTTTCTTTGTCTTTCACTTGTTTGAATAAATTTTTGTAGATGTTGATCCCAATCATGACTAATGGTGGAGAGTAGATAATAAGCAAGCCTATGGTAGTGCAAGAAGCATATGTGTTTGAGTGAGCTCCACTTCCATCATCAACTTAGAACTTAAGGAGAGAGCCACCAAAATTTTCCTTGAAAGGCTAGTGATTTAAATTCATCTCAATGACTCATGATGGATGAAAAGGCTAAGATGTTGATTTAAGGACAAGATACTAATCTATAGAGCTTAGATTTATGAGAATTGACAACCTTAGGTAATTTCTTTTCATTTGTTTCTAATTATGCTTAAGAAAATCTAGGGGATACATACTTAGTGATTTCGCGAGACGCTCAAGGTTAAGTGTGGGGGAGTTGATAGATACCATTTTGTTGATTATTTTAATTGCTAAAATCCATGTTTGACCTATGTTTTTATTGCTTAATTGTGAAATTGCCCTAGGTTTTAGGATTTCCTCTTAATTTGGACTTAATTGCAAATTTGCACAGTTGTGGATTATTTGGCCACTAATTTTCTGATATATTTTTGTAGGCATGAAAGGATCCTGGACCTAGGGCATACTGGGTCAAACTTGAGTCGGAAGTGACCCGAATCGAGTTATCAAGATTAGGATTAAATCTGGGCCATCCGATTCAAAAGCGGCTAGATCTGAGCCATCCGGGACCATCTGAAGCAATCCGAGCTAGGGTTAGGGTTGATCAAGCACTCTGATCAAGATCTGAAGGTTTCATCCCAATCAGAGCTAAATCAACCGTTGGATCAAGCTCGGAGGGCTCTAGATCGTCCATTCAAAGATTAGGTTGATCTGGACCATCTGTTGCACATCTGGAGGATCCGAGCTACCACGAGGCAGATCCTGACCCCTGATCATCATCATTAAAGTTTGGCTCAAATCGGAGCAAGATCAGCCGTTGGATTTCCTTCGATCAATCTGGGTCGTCCATTGATAAGTATTTAATCAAAAATCCTGCGCAGCTTCTCCTCGTCGCGTCTTCCTCGCCGCAGCTCGTCTCCTTCAGTAGTTTAGCGATTTTCTTCATTGTTTCTTCAATTTCTTCGTTTGAAGGCGTGACCACCTCAATTCGAGCTCATCCTTGAGTGACAGCAAGGATTTGGATTGAGGCTTAGCTTAATTGGCGAGTTTTCAGTTGTTAGCTGCAATTTCAATTTCTGCCGTAGTTTCATTTCTAAATTTATTCAGTTGCTGTAGTTTTCTTGTATGGATTGTTTCTATCTCAATTGGAGGCTCATCCTTGAGTGACAGCAAGGATTCGTGAGCTGAGATGAGGGATTGAGGCTTGGTTAATTTCGTTTATTAGCTGTAATCTCATTTCTGTTCCATTACTGCATTCGTATCAGATTGCTTAGTTTCGTTTCTAATTGTTTTGCTTAAATTAGGTTTGGTTTCTGCAAGTTTAATAGCTAGGGAATGTGTTTAGTAGCTAATTGCTTTTTATTTCAGTTTATTTCTTGTTTAAATCCTTGCGTGCCATTTAATTGTTGCGTATCAGCCCCTGTTTTGCAATTTCAGTTTAGTTTCTGATGTCT
Organism: Boesenbergia rotunda; assembly: GCA_024364735.1. Taxonomy (NCBI): domain Eukaryota; kingdom Viridiplantae; phylum Streptophyta; class Magnoliopsida; order Zingiberales; family Zingiberaceae; genus Boesenbergia; species Boesenbergia rotunda. The sequence goes on along the minus strand of JAGFNQ010003157.1, from coordinate 694,090 downwards.
TTTCCAGTTTAGCTCGAATTCAGTTATATCTAGTTTAATTTCTACAATTGAAGACACATTTCGAGTTTATTTCTTAGTCGATTTTGTATCTGAATTTTAGTTCAGTTTATAGCGTATCAAACTCCAAATCCTGTTTCGGTTTTCAGTTTCTGCACACCATCTGTGCTGTTTTCAGTTTCAACTCTGCATCGAGTATCAAGCTGCAAGTCAGCTGCTAATTTCTGAATTCATACCAAGTATCTTCAGCTTCTCTGCAGTTTCATTTCCGGAATTTTGCTGCAGCTTGCGTCTGCTGTCTTTACATCCAAATGGTTATTCTGAAACTTTGCATTTAATTTTTGTTTACCTGTGCATCAACTCAGCATACAGTTTTCTGAATTTCTGCAGTCAAATTTTGAAGTCCTGCAATGATTTAGCATTCAATTTTCATTCTTCTTTATGTATTCATGCAAAACATTTCACTAATACCTTGCCTTCCCAATCTGAATTGATTACCTAATCTGAATTACCAGTCACGGTTTTCTGAATCATTGTATCAATTTCGACACCTTGTATCAAGGGGAGCTTGGGCACTGATTGGTATCAAGTTAGAGGGTATTTTTAGTGTGCCATGGTGTTTGACATCAACTAGTATTGCATTTAGCCTTTTCTGAATTCTTTCAGCAAGAGTTGGCTCCAGAATGTGTAATTGAGTTTGTTTTAAGTTTGCTTGCTAAATGTTGTGGCTAGCTTTAGTTCTAAGTTTCCTTGCTTGCGATAATTGCCATGCACTGCTTTTATTCCGTTGCGCAGCATTTGTTTGCATTCGAAACCCGATTTGTTCTCCAAAAAAGTTGGTTAAGTGCATGAATTGATTAAGTGGTCAATTGGTTGAATCATTAAATGTCATCACTTTGTTTAGTCATGAGTTAAGTTTCCTTAATTTTCCTTGCAAGTTCTTGTCCAATTGAAACCAAATCCCATTTTGATTTGAAACCCAAAATTTACAAACGACACATAACACAAGCTCGAATCGCACAACATCAACTAGTCCCGAGGAAAAATACGACCTGTGGTCCCTTTACTACGCTTTTATTCTTTGATTGCAAAAAGGGTTTCCAGCACATTTATAAATATCTAAATTTGAGACCCACATTCGTGACAGTCTATTTTGGGCCGATCAGAGAGCTCAGGGCTTTCTCCTGTCATGGCCCCCGAGGGGCTCTCGGGGCATAACCTCCCGGGATGCTTCCGAGAGAGATCTCCCTCTGTCTTTCCCGGGCGTATTGCCCTCAGGAATTCCCGGGACCCGGGAAGGAGGGTTGTCCCGGCCTACCACTGGGGTACCAGGCAGCTTCTTCGTCCAAGTAACTTCTTCATTTTTCATCTTGGCCAGGGCTCATTCAACCCTATCATATATTATAGAAAAAATTATTAAAAATCGATTACCTTCTCTTAGCTCAATCCTACTTAGTGATATCAAGTATTGAAAAATCTAAATATCCCAGCTCCATCAGTGGGTTTTGGCAAAAACTCACTGATGGACCTAAAAAAGTTCAATTGCAACAATTTCCATTTTCAATTGCAAAAATGATAGGGAGAGTGAAAATGGGAGAGTGGATGGTAGAGTGAATGATGTGACACTTTGCATGCAGCGATCTCCGACGGGTTCATCGTGCCCTCCAGGGTATAGTTTGATTTGGGGCGGCGGCCGAAGGCCGCCGATGGTGTCCAAGCGATAATCGGACGTGTGCATGTAAAGTGTCACGTCATTCACTCAAGTGCCACGTCATTCACTCTACCATTCACTCTCCCATTTTCACTCTCCCTATCATAGCTCTTTATATTTTTATCTTTTTTATCTCTTTATATATTTCCTTTATCTTTTAGCTCTATTTTATATATTTCATATTTTTATTATTAATTTTTTTTTGAAAAAAAAATTGATTTTGGACATTATAGGGTCTAAATCTAAGAATATCATGCCCTTTGATATTCAAAATTAATTTTTTTCAAAATAATTATAAATAAATATATAAAATATATAAAATAGAGATAAAAGTTAAAGAAAATATATAAAAGAGATAAAGAAGATAAAAATATAAATAAATACATTATAAATGATTTATATTATATTTATTTTTTCTCAAAATATAAAATATATTATAACTACAAATACATAATGTATATATAATAATTACTAATGAATTGTATACACAATAATTACAAATGAATTATATACATAATATACATTATATATGATTTTATAAACTTGAAATATTTTAGTTCAAACCCAATGTAGGCATGAAATAATTCATTTCAGTCTCTCTTTGGACTAAAATAATTTTATTTCAGACCCTCATAGGCCTGAAATGAATTATTTAATGTTTTTTTTTGGGTCTGAAAATGTAAAATATGAAAAATATAAATAAATAAAAATAAGAAAGGATATATAAGCTAATATAATTTTAAAAAATGATTAACGAGGTTTTTTCAATCTTGGGCGACCGGCCCAGCCTCACGGAAGTTTTCCAGCGGTCACTAGGGTAAATCGGGAAATGCTCACGGTGGGCGGTCTAAAAACCCAGCGTTTCAAAATTCGCGTCTCATTTGGAGGAAAAAACTAATATAATTCAAGAATATTATAAAGGTGGTTCAGATATTTCATATTTTGAAAAATATTTCAGAGCCTGAAATATAATAATTAAAAAATGAATTGAAATTCTAGAATATCATGCCCTTGATATTCAAAATCAATTTTTTTTCAAAATAATCATAAATAAATATATAAAATAGAGATAAAAGATAAAAGAAAAATTAAAGAGATAAAAAATATAGAAATATAAATGAATACTTTATAAATGAATTATAATGTATACAATATATATTAATGTATATAATTCAATGTAATTATTATGTATACATTATATATTTATAGTTATAATGTATTTTATATTTTGAAAAAAAAATAATTTTGAGGAGATATACAGGAATAGGCAAGAAAAGATATATAGGGTAAAAAAAGATGAGACTATCTGCATCCGAACCATAATTTATTATTTTAAAATTAAATTATGAAAAGGTGATTCGGATGTCTCGAAAAGTAAACTACGAAAAGGGATTATTGGCGAGAATGATATAAGAGGAATGAGCTGATTTTATATGCGTTCTTTGATAAAGAATAAATCATAGGATGCTTTTTGGTAATTCTGATTTTTCACATGCATCATTTGGTAAAATACCAATAATTGAAACCAAAACTTGGTTCTCCATTATTCTTGAAACCAAATAATTGATAGTTAGCTAGATAGTGACTCTCATTAATTCATAGAAATTAAATTGGTGGAATATAATTGTCCATTCATTTATCACCACATGAATCCTATGAATTTCCAAGTCATTAACGTAGCATATGAATCGCCCATATAATAGAATGTGATGATGTGGCTGAATGTCTCTCTCAATAAAATCTAAATTGCTACGATATGTTCTCTAAACCTAAAGTTCAATTCAATTTAGATTATCTATGTTTGTTTGGTTTCCATGATAATTAATTATACCTCAAAAAATGTGGTATTTGTATATTCTCACATTATACAAACCATATTAATTGTTTTGTCTTTATTTATATGTTAATATATACTATATTCTAGAGAGAGAGACATGTTTGAGATAATTAGTCACATGTTTATTTCAATTACTAATTAAGTGCTGAACTAATCACGCTTATGATATTGATTAATCTTTCTCTAATGAAGTCTTTCATGCACACTAAATATTTAATTCGTGAAGCTATCTCCATGCCAATTCATGGTGTTACTCTTCAGCTAGCCATCAATAACATGCTTTAATGTGCGAAGGAGACACTAACGTAAGTGAATTGAGAAGCCCTAATTAATTTATTGCGTGTCATTATTAAACACTTAGCCATTAATTACCAAGCGCAACCCAAATTTAAGTTGTACCTTTTCTTCATTTTATTAATTTGACTATAAGAAAATTAACTTTTTCATATTTTATAATTTGCTCTAATCATTTAGTTATACATTTTTTTGGTCCTTTGGGGAAATTTATATTCACTTTTCAAGTCTTTCATTTAATTTATATAAATTTAGTTTTTTTAATTATTAATTTATTTATTTTTGACTCATGAGCTAACCCTTAAAAAAATCATAATTTAGCGACGGAAGTATTTCGTCGCTATTCCATCCCTATAATTAAATAGAATGAATTAGTGACGGAATATATATTATCATTTAGCTGCTTGTCACTGACGTATCTAGCAATGGAAATTAAATATCTGTCTCTAATAATAGCAAGCGTCGGATATTTAATTCCGCCACTATTAGTCAAAAAAATGAGATATTCGTTGAGCAATTAGCATCGGCAAAATCAATTTTCTATAGCAATTAACGACGAAAAAGTCAAATGTTTATCTGTATTAGAAAGAAAAGTTAATTTTGTCACTAATAACAATGGAAAATTAATTTTCTATCACTAATATTCCCTATAGAATAACAGAACCTCCTCAGTTTTTCTCATTTCCCTGTTTACATTTAAATCTAATATACTATAACCATCACAAAACTATTTTCACAATAAACTAATAATACATCACATCAAACTCACAAAAATATTACAACACAACAAACTCACAACACATCACAGTAATATTATAACACAACAATTTCCACATGGTGTGAAAATTGAATTGTCAGCATATATTTCTATATTAATTTGTATAATCCTTGAATTAATTATATTTTACCATAAGCATCACCATCAAGTCCAAGGAGGAGGAGTTCAAGTTGCATTAGTATTTTTGAGTTAGTTAAAAGAACATATCATTATAAATTTATTTATAAAAACTTGTTTTAACCACTACCCACCCCCAAAAAAACTATTTTTTAATGATAAAACAAATTTCAATAAAGATGAATATTTTAAAAATTAACTTTTGAGTGTCTATAAATTATGTTTCATTAGAATGAAGTTCATATACCTAATATACAAAAATATTTTTTATCATATTTTTCATTCTAAATTATGTTTTTATTAACTTAGAAAAGCAAATTCAAATACATGTTGTATCTAAAAACCTCCACCTCATGAGATTCTATGTGAAGATTTGTGCATCATGTTCCCAAAGGATTTTAGCATGAGTCATTTTTGTCGTATCTTAATTGGTCCCAACACATATTCTTCGTGAAAATGAAATCGATATAATTTATGAGGACTTTAATTAACATTGTGACTACTATCGTAAAATCAACTTAACATTTTGACTAAATTTTGGTTAACGGTTTAGAGGATATAAACCAACGTTATTAACGCAGATTAGAAGAAGTTTAGGGTTAAAATGAAACTTTCCACGAGTTCATATGAAGTTTCAATGGTCGTAAGGATGAAATTGTTATTTTAACTATTCTTTTAGGGCGATCACAAAAATAAATCGAAGACCTATTCAAGTTTGACACAGCATCTTCCTAATCGAGGCAATCATAACAAGTTTTATGAGAAAACGTTTCGTTAGTTTTAATATTCAATTTTGGATAGGCGTGAAACATTTTTTTTAAAGGACTACCTTAATTTATTAAAAACTACCCCTCTAAAAATGGACAAATATTCGAAATGAAAATTTATTATCATGTCCACATAGAAATTATAATTTTCTCCGAATCAAATAAAAAATTTAATATTTGATCCAAATGAAGAAAAGTATCGAGGGACTATCAATATTCAATATTCATTCGAATACCCGATTAAATAATATATATATATCTTAAAGATTTTTTTTCTTAAAATTTGTTGACTATTTTAATTGATGTTAAGAGTAGACTATATAAATATTTAATTATATATATATATTAATATGGTGTTAATATTAATATATTTTTTTGAATGATGATAGTTCAATGAAAAGAAGATATATAAAGAAAATATCTGATTGTAATGGATATGAGTATGAGTATCATATGATATCTAATATCCGATAGATATAAAATGAGGATATGATTTTTTCAGATTCTGACCAATTTATCGTATCGTACTTATATTTCTTATTGTAAAATCTTAAAAATTCAAATATAAGGTTATATTTTGGAAATGCAAATAAGTTAAGGGGAAAATTTGAGGGAGTTTTTTAATTTATTTTGAAAATTAATTTCATGTCAGTGCATGTTTTCAAAGAAAAAATATTAGACCAGGTAGTAAATAAATTTGAGATGATCGATCTGATCCTTAGGACTATAATGTAATGGTAGGATGAATAATTATTACTTCAGATATTAATGATTTAATTTTTAATTACTATGTATTTTAAAAAAATTTCGAGATGTGAATCACAATAAACTTCTAGACTGCTCACTCAGTGGGAACTATAAAGACGGTGGTTTGGAGCGGCGTAGATTTTCGATTCGGCTTCGCTCTGGTTCTCAATCTCGCTCTCCTCTGCCGATCTCTTCCTTCTCGGAGCTTAAAGTCATCTTGATTGTGTATTCAGTCGGCTCATTGTTGATATCTGCTTCGATCTTGCGCTTGGAAATGTGAGATTACAATTTCTCTGTGTTCGTGTTTTAGTTCAATATAGTAACGAAAGCTTCTCTCTTTTTTTTTTTTTTTATCATGCTTCTGTGGAGATAGGAAATTTCGATACACTACAGTTAGTAAAAGCCTTTTTTTTGGGTATTTTTTTTCTTGTCTTGAGATTAGTTTTTAGGGAAAATCTGCTAATATTTTTCTCTTGTCCTGAAAGAAGGTTTTAGAGAAACTGCTAGATTGTAAGATCTTTGTTTTTCTTTTGGCCAGGAGATTGTTAGTTCTTTGATTATTGACAAAATTACGTACTCTTGTGCTACGATGTTGAGGACTAACTCTTCGTGTGATATTTTTGGGAACCGATCTGTTTCCCTGAACCCTTAAAGTTATTCTTCTTCTTCAAAATGAATGAAGCACTTCTTAATATTGTGTTACGATCCTGAAGACTCTTCCAAAATGAATCAATCCTGGATCCATGATGTTCTCTCTTTACTTTATTACAGTTCCTTCACGAATATTATAATTGGAATAGTCTTGTTATTTTAAAAAACAAATAGATTTACGCATTTTCAAAAGAAAATAAAAGACTATTTTGGTATAATTTTATATATACATACATATATGTATATAAATATGAAACTTTAATAACGTTTCCTCATAAAAATCCTCTTTTTTACAATTAATATCTTCTGGAGTCGTTGAGCAAATGCATTTTTATGTTAAAATAGAACATCTTGGAGTGTGCCTAATTAATTGTCAGAAGACTGAATTTTCAAGTATTCATTCATACATTATATTCAATATCAAGGAAAATGAATTTGGGGTCAAGAGGGACTCATTTTTTGATGAAGAAATGGAAATACCACTATTTTCATTTTTGGTCTCAACTGTGTAGGATTGATATACAGAAATTATCAAATTATTTTTATAATCTATGTCTATAAAACGATAATGTATCTGACAGTTATATAGGCAATAGATGTGTTGTTTGCCTCACCTCTCTTCAGTCTTCCCCTCCCTTATCTTTATTTCTCTTCATCCTCTTACTCTTGGCACCATCACCGCTGCCAACTGTTGCATTGTTTTTCTGTCTGCCTTGCTCCAGCCGTATCATCCTTTAGCTCAGTCCTATGCATGGGAACATACATATTGCTCCTTCAGTTCATTCTTTTCTGAAATTTCATTGCAAGTGAAAAGATAGAAAAATGTTATCTAACCAATCTTCTAAAAAATTTGTTCGATACCAAATGGACCTGCTTTGAGATGGAATTCTGTTACTTCCATAAACAAACTCAAGCTTTGAATCAGTTCTAGTCAACTTAAATTGGATCAATATTTTTCCGTATCAACAACTTTCTCACTAGACTTTGAGCTACCGATTCAGATAAGAATATCTTATCATTTGTGGTAGTATGTTATGAGTTGCAAATTTCTCTTACTTTTTGACTTTAACTAGCCTTTCTTTTAAATTCTTTTCTTTTTGGGTCACATATTTCTTTATCATCATTTAAATTACTTGTGCGTCCAATAAATACTCAAGTTAGGCAATGTGAAACCTTGCCAAATACACACATTGATAGAGGAAGAGGGAGGCCAAAGAAGACATGGTTAGCAATGATAAAATGGATAAAATTCATAATAGGGGATTTAATCCAATGGCGTAGGAGGATCCATATAACCAACCTCATACAGACCTTGATTGTTATTGTTGTATTTAAGTTACAACTGCTTTGTTTAAGTTATCCTTCTACTTTCTTTCCAAAACTCAGAAAAATTGCTTCTTTTTTTTTCATTCCTTGTAGTGTCCTGCTGAAAACTGGAAGATAAACATCAGGGAATGCTGAAAGATGTGCTTGAACGCTAGGAAGTTTTCATTTAACATTCACCCCAGTATAGCTGCGGCTAACCTTCCTTTGCTCCCCTTTGATGGTGTCAGATACCAAAGGAATCAGTCTGTGCTCTATATCCAATGGCAAGTTGGAGATAGAGGCACTCTTGTGTTAGATCACTATCTTGGGGATGACGGTTGAGATTGTCTATGCTGAAATCTCATTCGACATTCTGTAATTTCGTAGTATTTCATAAAATGGAAAGAGGAAATAAAGGGAATGTGTTAATGAAGAAATATGAGGTTGGGAGATTACTAGGGAAAGGAACATTTGCCAAGGTCTACTATGCTAGGGATATTAAGACTTCTCAATGTGTTGCAATTAAGGTAATTGACAAGGAGAAGGTTTTGAAAGCTGGGCTTATTGATCAAATTAAGCGGGAGATATCAGTAATGAGATTGGTGCGGCATTCAAATGTCTTGGAGCTTTATGAGGTCATGGCCACCAGATCTAAGATATACATCGTCCTGGAATATGCCAAAGGTGGTGAGTTGTTTAGCAAAGTTGCCAAAGGCAGACTCAAAGAAGATGCTGCTCGAAGATATTTTCAACAACTGCTTGCTGCTGTAGATTTTTGTCATAGCAGAGGCGTCTGTCATCGAGATCTCAAACCAGAAAACCTGTTACTCGATGAAAATGGTAAGTTAAAGATTTCAGATTTTGGGTTGAGTGCACTTGCTGAGACAAAGAGACAAGATGGCTTACTCCACACAACATGTGGTACTCCGGCATACGTTGCTCCAGAGGTGATACGTAGAAAAGGATATGATGGAGCCAAAGCAGATATTTGGTCTTGTGGGGTGATATTGTTTGTTCTTATGGCCGGCTACCTCCCATTTCATGATTCAAAACTCATAGAGATGTATAAGAAAATTGGAAGATCAGAATATAGATGTCCTAATTGGTTCCCTTCAGATGTGAGGAGGTTGCTTTCATGCATTCTTGATCCAAATGCTGCTACGAGGATTTCAATTGAAAAGATAATGGAAAATCCTTGGTTCAGGAAGGGCCTTGATGGAGTGACTAGAAATGGCAAAGCAACACAAGAAATCAATCAACCCGATGGCAATGAAGTTTTAAATTTCCCTAATATCAAGACGACTGATGACCAGGAGTTGGGGAAGCTCATGAACTTAAATGCTTTCGACATCATATCTCTTTCTGCTGGATTTGACCTTTCAGGTCTGTTTGAGGAGACGACCCACGAGAGAGAAGCCAGATTCATATCAGCACAGCCGGCATGTAACATTATCTCTAAATTGGAGGAGGTCGCGAAGTACTTGAAGTTGAAAATACAGAAGAAAGGTCATGGATTGCTGCAAATGGAAGGAGCCAAATCAGGGAAGGGGGGTTTGGCCATTGTTGCAGAGATCTCTAAGGTCACTCCATCGTTCCATTTGGTCGAGATAAAGCAGATAACTGGTGATACCTTGGAGTATCTGAATATATGGAAACAAGACATCAGACCAGCTCTGAAGGACATTATCTGGTCATGGCAAGGAGACTAGCAGCAATCTTAATCAACTTGATAAAGTTACACCATGTGCTCGAGGCGTCTTCTGATGTAGCATGTTTTAGCTTTTTACTCCCATCTTTTGTATTTTTCCTGTCGTACTATAAGACTATGAATTCATCGAATTGTCATCATTAAATCTTTCTCTCTGTATCGTGTTTTATGGAAATTGACAAATTGTGTAGTGTGCGAAAATTTCCAGGAACTCGGGAACTTCTAGCCCTGTTTAAATAGTTGCGAAATGTAGACAAAAACCAAGGTGCTACCATGTGTTTCATCAATTCATGTAATCCTTTGGTGTAACTAGTTAATTTTTAAAAATATATTCTCGAATCATAGTAAAAGCAATAAGTTAAGTAGCAACTTAGTTAGAAACCTCCAACCAACAACATACACCTCTACAAAAGAAAAAAACAAACAAACAAAAAAAATCAAGCAATCAGACACAGGATTGATGGTAAAGGGTTATTTACAATGGTTTGGTCCAATTACAGATGTTTAGAAACCTCCAACCAACAATAATTCACCTGTCTACCTAATACAATTAATGATGTGCTTATTTTTTTAGCAATTCAATTACAATTACGTTTAGCACATGCACTCAGATGTAGGGCTTTTTTACAAAGTCGATTTAGTGAATAGATAGTGCAAACTATAATAATACATGAAACATCAGCTATCCCAAAGCCCATTTGATGGCCAATTACTTACAAGTCTAAGTGCATCAACGTACATAGTGGGAGCGAAAGCTCGTGCAATTTACAGGACACCAAAAGATGCAAATTATTGCTAAATAACAGTGGCATTTACTTGCTAAATTATGCCCAATTCCTTAAGCACTGGCAACAAAGGATGATGCATCCTGCTGGCTTTTCTTGCATGCATGGATCGAAGTGCAGATATCTGTTTTCTCGAGGAACTTCTCGGCATTGGCCAAGATTAGCGGTCCATATTGGAAGACCAATTTCTTGCACTGCATCACAATTTAACGATTAAGAAAATCACATTTAAGATTTGAAGGTAATCCATCATTGTATAGAGAATGCATATAATCTCAAGAGTGAGATCTGGAATTTGTTGACAAGTTCAAGTTCAGAATTTGACAAGTTCAAGTTCAGAAGCTTCTGTTGGCAAAAGCCATGTGGAATAACAATACCTTCTGGGCAAAATTTTCCATCTTGTTGCATCCTTTCAGAAGTATCTCAATCACCTCAAGCTAATGAATTCCCACAGGTAAATGTGATTAGTACTTCACCAGAGCCTAAAAAAAGTTTCATCTGAGAATACAGTGGATTTGCTACTACCTCAGTGTCAGGATCTTGAAGTTTGGAAAGAACCTCTCCAATGACATTTTGGCAAAGTGTGCAGGCATCATTACTCTTTGGCAAACTGACTTCGGAAGTCTGGTCACAGAGGTTCACCTTATCACAGAACTGCTCTGGGCTTATTGTTGAAACTTCTAAGAAAAACATTGGCGCATAGTAGTCTACCAATATAACACACTGCCCAAAAATGATATCATTGAACAAACGATGAAAATTTCATCATAAATGCAATTTACAATTAAATGAGGCTACTTTCCCTGAAAGAAGGTAATGCACCTGTTGTTTGAGAGACTGCAGCTTGGAACAAGCTTTGTGGAGTGTACTGATAATTTGAGTTTGTGTCTCATTTTCACTAAGATAGTACAGAGCCTGAGAAGCATATTCTTCACACAGAGTGCACAATTTTTCATTCCTTATAATATGGCTTTCACTTTGAATGTCATTATTCACTTGCACGACTGAAGAAGAAGAGATGAATTCAATAATTGGTGCAGAGACTTCTTATTTGGATAATTTTATGATTAAAAAAACATTGTCTAAAGAGATTGAGGAATTTAAATTACAGAGGTTTCTTTTCATTTAGCATGTTTGATAAAATTTTCCATGGAACAACACCATATCACATTGATTAGAAGTTTCAGAAATATCCTTACAAGATGTACCGAATATGTAGTGATTAAAAAGTATTTTCAATGACAATAACAGCTCACCGAACACATCCAAACTGGCTAAACTCCTGGCATTTGCAGAGACAAAGCTGATTACCAGAATTAGAATTAAAAAGTTTAACCTTGAATCCATGGTTACCTGCTACCAAAGCAAAACAATTGTTTATTTGTCAGTATCATCCAGATAGCAACTATATTATCAAATTTTGTGCATTTCTATTGACATATATCAAGATTATTCTTATTAGTTCACAACATTAATTAGCTTACATTATCTTCGTAGCAATATAGAGTTGGAAAAGACAGCCTTTGAGAAGTCCTCATCCAGGATATCAGGTGATGAAATGCTCTAAAAAAAATAGTAAAGGCTTTTCATAATTGAGTATAACCTTACAATGACTTATTCCGTTCATAGACTTCAGGTTATGACCTACAGCAAATAGTGGTTACAGGGATCATATATTGCCATCAAGCTTTACTTAAGACAATATCACTAGCAACACTAGACCATTTAAATCGCTTTTAACCATGTCAAGCGGGGTGTGTGTTTAATATCATCAAGAAAAATCCCTGAACTATCCTATCCTTTTCAAAAAGAAAATCCCAGATAAAAAAATAGCATTCTGCACATACTAGTGTGTCGAAGAGCCCTCAACAACCCGGCTTCCCTCTCCACTGTAACCAGCCTAAACAACCACTCCTCAAGTTTCCCAATGGTAAACCTCCTTATAAGGAACACCAGAGCTCAAGTTTCTAACAGATAAAAAATAAAAATCCAGAAATCCATTACCTGTCTCGTTCGAAAATCAACGTGCAGAGCTAACCTAGCAAAAACCAAACTTCCCAAATCAGGTCGATTTCTCGACTAACCACCAATAACCCATCTTTACCTCACGCCCCGATAGAAAAACCAACACAGATCTCTTCAATAAATAGACAATAAAAGACGGCCTTTTTCTTCAATATAAGAACAGAAAGCATACCGCAAAGGCACAATTTGGCCGCAGGAAGATGTATGGGCCTTGCGCTCCTCTCCTCAAATCCCCGATGAGGTGGATTGGAGCTGACTACTCTTCCTGATGAGATCAAGTAGATGAGGATGATTAGGAGAAGAAGAGCTGGAGGATGAGGGAGTTGGCCAATTCGCCAATTATTATCGCTTGGTGGCGCCGGCAAGGTAAACGTGACGGCCAAGGAATGAATCCAAAGAATATAGGATGCCGTCTTCCATCTGCCTAATAAAAGTAAACGTGCCAATAAACTTTTATTACGGTTCCATTCGCATATCAACGTTGGGTCCCGTCTCCTTGCCACTAATCACAAGGTTAAACCTTTCGGGTAGGAAAGCAAGGTGCCCATACGACTTTTGTTACAGTCCTTGCCGCTACTAAAATAGTTTGGCTGTAGCCCGGGGAACTTTGCCTTAAATCCCCGATAAAAACATAAATCACGCTTCAGTCCCCGTGGCAGGTAAATTCCGTTTCCACTCCCTGACAACGCCTGATCGTTTGACTTAACTCCCTCTCGTATGAATTTACCGAACTGCCCTCCCTTTACTTTCAAACGCTCTCCACTCCGTGTATCTTCTTCCCGCTTGGAGCTGCGTCGAACGAAATCGACGATCGTCGAAATCAATTCCGGTGAGCGTTGAAGACAAAAACCAGAGAGGCGACAGGCAGAGGAAGACCTGCCTATCACCTTCAACCCAAGAACCACATCTTCGAAGTGCCGTTGATCTTCGACCAAGTGAAGACCCGACTTTCACCTTCAACCCAAGAATCGTCGACGAACGTCGGGTTTGAAGAAGTAAAAAGGTGGTAATCGATACAACCAGAGGAATACTAACGCGAAGAAGTGGTCTACGTGTATTCCAAAGGCAGAAACAAATATATCTTAAGTAAAAGGTCGGTTTTGTTTCTCTGCCCTAGATTTTGACCTCTTGGTAATCTTGTTTGTAGAATGAAATTAAGATAATTGTTTAAGTATGTTTCTGTAAAATTCTGTCAAAATTCGAAGTTTTATTTCATGGGTGTTGTTGATTTTGTTAGGTTGAATAAAATTAGGGTTTGTGGTGTTCAAATTATAATTTATCTCAATGTATTTCTATTATATCTTCTTAAATTCAAGTAATGAATGAGATATCTGTGTATTTTGTAGTAATTATCAATAAATTGAGTAATGTACCCAATTTAAGCACTTTGATGCGCAGAAGGTTAGGATTTGTATTTTAGGGTATGAATGAGTAAATGTGTTTGTGTTTTATCTTCTCTAATTGAATGATTGAATGAGTTATGTGGTGATTATGTAATTATTATCAATAAACTAAATAAGATACTGAAGAATTTAAGTGGTATGATATCCAATTTTGTATGGTTTGTACATGATGGTATGACTGATAACTTAATTTATTTTCGGTGAATTTACTTTTTATACAGATATGAGAAAAAAACTCTTACACAGAGCACAAGGGAGGCTAAGGCTAAATCTATGGTGAAAGATAAGGGGAAGAGAGTAATGAAAGATGAGGGAAAGACCAAGAGTAGCAAACAATCTTGTTCCCGTTGCTCTCCTGGATATTCCAAAGATGTACTGGGTGAGGTGGTACCAATTATGAGTGATAAGCAAAAAGAGAGGATTAAAAGCACTCCACTTGCTCCATGGCTCGAGATGCCTGAGATGCCTATCAATAGTACCAGAGTTGATTTAGTTTTAAAGAGATTCCAATTATTGTCTTCTCGTTCTTTCTTTTTTGGTGACAACATTGTAGTTCCATTCACTTCAACTGAGTTTAGCATTGTCCTTGGTTTGGCCCATGTGGGGCAACCGATTGATCTTGATGCTAGCATGGAGTCCAATTTTGTTCTTAGGCTATTTGGAGGAAAAGTTGGCAACGTAAATAAGACCATGATTCATGATAATTTGCGGTCATTAGTTGGATCTGAGAAGGAATCTAAAGTGGATGATTTTGTTAGGCTGTTTATTTGTCTTCTATTTAACTGTGTTATTTTTCCAGTTAGCAATTATTCCACTCCTCGATTTATTATGTCCTACATTGATAACTTGACGAGGTTCTTTGATTATTCATGGGGAGATGCAGCATATAGATTTTTGTGCCACCAAATTATCTTGCATACCGGTAATGGCAAAGGAAAGGCTGGTTGCAAAATGTATTTAGATGGTTGTACTGTAGGTTTGATGGTGAGTTTTTAATATTTCAAGTGCAATTGTGATATGTTTAATATTATTATATTGCTCTCTCTCTATATGTATTCAGGCATGGTTGTATGAAAGAATTCCTTCATTTGGAATTACACGTTCTTTATGTTGTTTCCCCCGGTTGTTTCGCTGGGAAAGGAGTAAGATATCACTTAAAGATGATGTTACTGAGAGTTTATTTTGTAGAATTGATTTTAGTAGGGTAAGTTGCTATGTTTTTAGTATGTTTTTTTATAGATATGATTGTAGAAGTGACATTTTATTTATAATTGTAAAAAGGTGTTAGATATAGTACCATTTCCTGAGGAGGAGATACTCTTAAGTGGCAAGTAGGTAACTTATTCTCTAAATATAGAAATAATAAAATTATTATGTTAAATAATGATGACAACACATTTTTTGACTACATTACTTATATTTTTCAGGTGCCACTTTGTTTGAGATGTTCTGGAATTTTTAATACCCAGAGGTTGCTTGAACCAATTGTTGCTGTTAAGAGCCCTGAGCTGGAGGCCAAAAAAGTTAGTGAGGAATTGATTTTAGAAGAGACTAAGATTGTTGAGGTTGAAGTGGGTGATGAAAATGAACTTGCTGAGTTGGAGAAGTTAAATGTGGAATTGACAACTGCCAACATTGATGACAATGTTAATTTAGTGATAAAAGATGTTATTTCTGATTTGAATAAAGAGCAAGTTTCTGGCAGTGACATTGGTACTTCGAAAGCAGAGAACATCAGCCACTTTCAATCTTCCATTGTGGATACTGTGAGGTGTAGAGCTGATCGTGTGCCGAAAAGAAAGGAGTCTATGTTTGTGACTCCTCCTAGCTCAACACCAAAACGTAAGAGGAAGGGGAAAAAACAGGTAGATGAAGTATAAATCCGAGATTCATTATTTGGAAATTTACTTGTTTTTGCATGTTATTGTATATTGTTACTAACTACGTATAGATTTTAGCTTACATGACTAAGTATGTTTTTATATAGGTAAATTTGATAGTAGATGTTAAGGATTGGCAGAGTCCTCCCAAGGCTACATTGAATGTATATAAAAAGAGAACTGATTTTTGTGGACATCAAGAAGCAACTGAAGAAGATAAAAAGTTGTTGACAGACTTTCTCAATAGGGAACAATTGGAGTAGGTTTATTTTCAATAACTGAAATTTTGCTAAACACTTCTTATCAATTTTGTAGTGTTATTTTTTACTCCTCGCAATGTTGTCATATGGCAAGATGAGTTCCTAAGCTTAACTGGAGCTACATTTTGTCCTTTTTTGTTTGGTGACCCTATTGATAGTCAAATCATAAATGTGTATATGAATATTATGAAAAAACACAGTCCAAGTTATGGATTTGAGATTTATTGTATGGACACAAACGTACAAGTTTGTAGCAAATTGAGATAATTGATAGTTGATTTTTGATTTTTAATTCTTATTAGATTAAGAAACATGATTATATCTTATTTTCAATGTGTAGAAAGAAGTCTTACAGCACTTGCAGAAATATAGCAAATATAGGCAGATACACAAAGCAGATTATGGTGCTTTTCTTGCAAGGTTGACATCCACAACGAGGAGCAAATTACAGGAACTAAATGAAGATCTATTTACAAAATGTAGATATATCATTTTCCCAATTAATGATAGATGACATTGATATTTATTGGTGTTTAATCCAGTTGAAGGGAAATTCAAATTGTGAAATTCAAACCCTGATTCATTTGCATTTGGGACTGCTAAAGTTTATGTGAGTTTGACAATATTCTACTCCAATATATCTTAACAGATCACAGTATTAAAGCATTTACTATTGTGCAGGCAAGGTTTTTGGCATCATGCATTTTGCATCTTCATGCATTTGCAATAGGCAGTGAAGAAGTGGTGAAACAACTTTGTCATCATCAAGGCGCTACCCTTGATTGTGGTGTATACATCTGCCTGTGGGTGGAGTGTCTATCTTATGACACTGATGACATCTGGAGTTTTCAAGATCATGTAAACATAGACGCTTATCAGGCCCGGGTTTGTTCAAATATATTATCAGATGAGAAAGGATTGTTAAAAAATGTAATGGACTAAGATGTAAAGCAATGTTGGTATTTGACTAATATGTAAACCATCTGAAGATAGACAATCTTATCTGCTTGTTATGCTCAAGCAGATGTATTGGAGTTTCAAATTTTGCCTTTTGTGTAACCAAATTCAGATGTATTGTAGATGTTTTATGGTACTGTTATGTTAAGGAGATGATTTCTGGTACAGTTATATTAAGGAGATGATTTCTGGTACAGTTATATGCTTCTTATGATTTCTGGTATAGTTATGTTTAAAATTTGCCTTCTTATGACAGATTATGGTGTTTCAAATTTGTCCTCTGTTAGTAATGACAGATTCTGGTGTTTCAAATTTGCCTTCTGTTTCAAATTTGCCTTATGATAGTAATGACAGATTGTGGTGTTTCAAATTTCTAGTACAGATGTTGGTTTGTACATGATTGTAGCAATACTGGTTTTTATTCTGGTGTAATGACAGACTTATGACTTACTTATGTAAAACAATGTATTTTCTTAGTAATGACAGATACATGTTGGTTTTAATTCTGTGGCAATGTTGGTTTTTATTCTGTAAGCAAAATTGAGAACTGCCTCCCTCTTTAGTGTGTCCACTGCCACTAATCAAATTTGACAATTTAGTGTTGGTTTTTACTTTTGCAAAGTAAATTTGAGTATGTGTCTGAGAAAATTGAGTATGCATGTCCACAAATTGAGTATTAAGGTAGGAGCCTCTATCATTAGTTGTCAACTGCTAAAACCTTCCAAGTATAATTGATTCAGAATCAAGTATATATTCTAGAGAATGAGGTACTATTATAAAAAATTCAGATACACAACTTGGGTATTAAGGTCTGAAATTTGAGTATGTATATGAGAAAATTGAGTATGCATGTCCACAAATTGAGTATTAAGGTAGGAGCCTCCATCATTAGTTGTCAACTACTAAAACCTTCCAAGTATAATTGATTCAGAATCAAGTATATATTCTAGAGAATGAGGTACTATTATAAAAAATTCAGATACACAACTTGGGTATTAAGGTCTGAAATTTGAGTATATGTCTGAGAAAATTGATTATGCATGTCCACAAATTGAGTATTATGGTAGGAGCCTCCATCATTAGTTGTCAACTGCTAAAACCTTCCAAGTATAATTGATTCAGAATCAAGTATATATTCTAGATAATGAGGTACTATTATAAAAATTCAGATACACAACTTGGGTAGTAAGGTCTGAAATTTGAATATGTGTCTGAGAAAATTGAGTATGCATATCAACAAATTGAGTATTAAGGTAGGAGCCTCCATCATTAGTTGTCAACTGCTAAAACCTTCCAAGTATAATTGATTCAGAATCAAGTATATATTCTAGAGAATGAGGTACTATTATAAAAATTCAGATACACAACTTGAGTAGTAAGGTCTGAAATTTGAGTATGTGTCTGAGAAAATTGAGTATGCATGTCCACAAATTCAGATACACCACTGCTCCAATATGTGCCTCCTAAGATCGATTAGAGCACATCTTCTAGACTATTAGGTATGAAAAATACACAATAGACCTCTATGGTTATCATGACCATAGACAACCCAGCATGAGAGTGAATACCTTAGAAGTAGAAGAGAAAAAATGCATGTATATGTCTTTCACATTACCTAATGTCGTGTACACCTACAATCAAAATCATGAAAAGGGGTTGGTGAAGGTGAGTTTTCTTATTTATCGACATATTTTCTTGTTTCCATGATAATATGATATGAATTAAGGTTAAATGGTTCCCATGATTGATTAGGGTCCATCAACCAGATTATTAGGTACGAAACAACCAAATTCAAGTACGTGCCTGAGCAGATTGAGTATCCTTCCCCAGAAATTGAGTATTCAGGTACGAGACTCCCTCTTTAGTTCTCAATGGCTCAAGAAATCAAGTACAATTCGCTCCGAATCAGGTATATATTCAAGAGAATGAGGTACTATTCTCAAAAAAATCAGGTACACATTCCCTTGTTTCTTGATAATATAATAAGGATCAAGGTTAATGACACCACTGCTCCAATATGTGCCTCCCATGATCGATTAGGGCACATCTTCCAGACTATTAGGTATGAAAAATACACAATAGACCTCTATGGTTATCATGACCATAGACAACCCAGCATGAGAGTGAATACCTTAGAAGTAGAAGAGAAAAAATGCATGTATATGTCTTTCACATTACTTAATGTCGTGTACACCTATAATCAAAATCATGAAAAGGGGTTGGTGAAGGTGAGTTTTCTTATTTATCGACATATTTTCTTGTTTCCATGATAATATGATATGGATTAAGGTTAAATGGTTCCCATGATTGATTAGGGTCCATCAGCCAGATTATTAGGTACGAAACAACCAAATTCAAGTACGTGCCTGAGCAGATTGAGTATCCTTCCCCAGAAATTGAGTATTCAGGTACGAGACTCCCTCTTTAGTTCTCAATGGCTCAAGAAATCAAGTACAATTCGCTCCGAATCAGGTATATATTCAAGAGAATGAGGTACTATTCTCAAAAAAATCAGGTACACATTCCCTTGTTTCTTGATAATATAATAAGGATCAAGGTTAATGACACCATTGCTCCAATATGTGCCTCCCATAATCGATTAGGGCACATCTTCCAGACTATTAGGTATGAAAAATACACAATAGACCTCAATGGTTATCATGACCATAGACAACCCAGCATGAGAGTGAATACCTTAGATTATCAGGTACGAAATATCCAAAATCAAGTATGTGTCTGAACAAATTTAGTATACTTGACTAGAATTTGAGTATTCAGGTTTGAGACTCCCTCTTTAGTTCTCAATGGCTCAAAAATTCAAGTACAATTGTCTCAGAATCAGGTATATATTTTAGATAATTATGTACTAAATATCCAAATTCATGTATGTGTCTGAGAAAAATTGAGTATACTTGGCTCAGACTCAAGTATACTCAATTGGGACGCAAGTTATATTGATTAGGGTACATATCCAATTGACTCAGTTTCTACTATATATTTCCACGAATGAGCTATTTGAACTAACATGTACATTGGGACGAAAGTTATGTATTAATTAGTATGAGCATGATACAAAGTCAGAAACTATAAGCATACTTTAGGGACATTTGACCACTTGTTATTGGGGATATTTTGGCACTAACACATGATACAAAGTCAGAAACTATAAATACAACCATAAGTTTCCACTCCACAACATCAACTTCAGACAAACCAATTCTTGTACAAAACAGAACCATCAAACATAACATATACCTTATTTATCCAAATTTGTACTCAAGTTTCTGGCAGATTTTGTCTATGAAACTCACAAATTCAACCAAAGAAAAATGAAGATATTGCAAAGTTACCTAACCAAGTTCATAAACATAATCATAACTGACACATGGTACAAAGTCACATAAACTATAACCATAAGTTTCCACTCCACAACTATAGTATATACTATAACAACTACACTCAACTTCAGACAGAACAATTCTTGTACAAAACAAAATAATCACAAATTTTTACTCAAGTTTCTGGCAGAATTAGTCCATCAAACTCACAATTTCAACCAAACTACATACAACATATTGCAAAGTACCTAACAAAGTTCATAAACATACTAATAACTTGTTGGATCGAGAATTGCGAGAGAGGGGGGGGGGGTGAATGTCGCAAATCGTTCGGATTTAAAAAGAGTTAGTGCGCAGCGGAAATAAGACACAAAAACAATGCTAACACGGTCGTTTTACTTGGTTCGGAGCCTGTGTCGACTCCTACTCCAAGGCCCACCGTCGTTGACCGTTTTCTGCGGGCAATTCTATACGTTCGAGAAAGTTTACAATCACAAGTATTACAGAATTAGCTTTGTAAACTTAAATGAATATTTCGTTACCGACGTCCGGTGTAGATCGGAGTATTGGAGCAGCAGGACGTCGTCAGAGCTCGAGATGGAAGATTTCTGGAGCGTGTCGTGGAAGCATAAGAGCGTATGAAAGTCGCAGTGATTGATGCTTGAAGAAGAGGGTCGAGGGTCCTTTATATAGGGCTGGGGGCGCCCGGGATGCTCGGGGCGCCCCCCACGTGGCTTTCGATCCGGCGAGCCCTCTGGTCAAGGCTGATCTCTGCTTCTTCGGGATCACCTTTGACTGGGGCGCCCGACGCGCGCGGGGCGCCCGGGTTGACCGGTCAAGGCTTCATCTTCTTCGCGAGGGTGAGTTGCTGCAGCTGCCAGTGGCGTGGCACAGTGGGCGCCCGCGACTCGCGGGGCGCCCGACGCGCGCGGGGCGCCCGAAACATCCGGGGCGCCCCAAATGTGCTGCTGTCGGGGCGTTTACTTGCTCTGCTGACTTTGGGTTGACTCTGGGGCGCCCGAAACATCCGGGGCGCCCTGCTCAGCTACTGCCTCACTCCTTTGAGGCTCTCTGAGCTGCAGAAACACAGTCCTTCGGTCCTGCATCCAGGGTTAGTCCAAAACAGCAATTAATAAGTTAATTTTACACAGCCTTGGCTGTCTTGGTTCTGACTTTGGGTCTCCAAAATGGAGCCCTAGGTCGAACCGACGCCTAATGTTCCCTCAAGGGGAACGCGTCCTCACCTACTCCTCTCGGGAGAGTTTTACCTGGTGCCAACCGGATCCTCCAGTTGGACTTTTGCCCGGCAGCCCTTCGCCAGGTCTTGGTTTTCGCCTAGCAGCCCTTCGCCAGGACTTGGTTTTCGCCCAGCAACCCTTCGCCAGGACTTGGTTTCTTGACAGCCCATCGTCAGGTGCCTAGCATCCCTTCGCTAGGACTTGGTTTTCGCCCAGCAACCCTTCGCCAGGACTTGGTTTCCTGACAGCCCATCGTCAGGTGCCTAGCAGCCCTTCGCTAGGACTTTGTTTCCTGCACTCTCAAGCAGCATTGTTAGACAACAAATAACCCTTAACTTTGAATCCTTTGCCAATATCAAAACAAGGTTCGATCTGGTGCTTCCTGCACCAACATAACTGACACATGATATAAAGTCACAAATACCATACATACAGCCATCAGTTTCGACCACACAACCATAGTGCACAATAATAACTGACACATGATACAAAGTTCATAAACATATTGCACCATTTTTTCCTGCCCCTAAAAACACCAATGCAGCCACCATTCAACCAGAACCACTACGTAAATCACCAATGCTTCCACTGATACATGTCTGCTTTCTCGAACGCAACACCCTGCTTGATTCCTCTTCTAGCAATCTCTTTTTCCTGCAGAAGTGTATATCAAAAAGTATCAGACTACCCATACAAATTATAGAGTATGATTGCAAAAATAAAACCAAGTGTTTACAAAGAAATCAAACATACATAATTTTGAGCATAACATCTAGTTTATAGCTTCTTTGTAGCTTCGCCTGTTGTGGCCTTTCTTATGGCAACGACTACACTTTGACGCACGTGTTTCAACTTGTGATGGTATTCTCTTAGTCCTCCTACGACCTGGCTGACTGCGAACATCTGGAGCATTGATTACATTTCCTTCATCAAGATTTGACTCATTATTGTCAACAATTGGGATTGGATTAATAATTCCTTTGTATGCTTGGCGATACATTCCAATCTTGAAATACTGATCACAGAATTCATACAACGACAATGACTTTGACTCAATAGCAGCACAAGCATGCTTGCATGAAAGCTTAATGATCTGCCAAGCTCTGCACGAACAACTCTTATCAATTAAATCAACAGCAAAGGATTTTTCCCCATCAACTACCTCAAACCTCCAATTACATGACCGATGCACTCTCAACTTTCGGGATTCAAGATAAACACTAGCAATAACCTTCTCCTTTTTGGGACTTAATTCCTTAACCATCGCCATTGTTGATTCACGTCGCCGATGCATTATGTCCATGATTTGTATGCGTATGTGATCCACCATAGCCACAATAGGGAGATAACGAGCTGGTTTAACCCAATTATTCCAACACTCGGCCATGTTATTATTCATAACACCTCATCTATCACCAAGAAATAAAGCATTTGCCCAACTTTGTGGCTGGGAATGTACAATAAATCCTATGGCAAGTGGCATGGAGTCTATGATATTTTTATATGCTGTTCATGCTCCTGCAAAGATGGAGCATATGCAACTTTCTTGAATACCGAAGACCAGTATTTTTTGTTATGTTTTGGATAATTTCGCATTACCTATATTGACAAAAAAAACCTTTTTTTATTCAAAACATGTATTAAAATTAAATTCAAATTCAAAACAAAAGTAGGGTTTTAATTACCTGCTTCACAAAATTATCCACTAAATGCCTCAAACAATACGCATGGTGACTACCCACAAATAGTTGCTCAATTGCCTTTATAATCCCAGGGTGTCTATCGGAGAAATATGTGAACTTATTGAATGAAATACTTTGATATGAAAGTAGCACACTTCTCAAAAGATAACAAAACTATTCCCAATTATCATCATTCTCTGCATCCACTACCGAATAAGCAATTGTGAAAAGATCATTATTGGCATCCTTCGACACAGCAACTAGGATACTACCTTTATACTTATTCTTTATATGAGTCTCATCCAAAAAAATCAACGGCCTACAACCAGTAACAAAACCAACTGCACATGCATGAAAACAAATGAATAGCCGTTTAAATTTATTAGTTACAGGATCAATCTCACACTCAGTAATACTGCCAGGATTTGTTTCTCGAATAGCATGACAATACCATCTTAACCTATCGTAGCATCTCATTTCTGTACCATGAATATCATGCATCACTAATTCCTTGCCTTCCCATACTTTGCGATAGTCCAACTCTACCTCATAATCTCTTTGCAAGTCTTTTTGAATTGTACAAGGGCGATAAGAGGGCTCTTCTCTCAATTTTTCTTTCACCACATTAGCAATCCAAGTTGCATCAGCTTTAGGATGTCCTCTAGTACGTAGATTATTCTCGCCACATGTATGCTGCAGGTTACATTTTCGGATCCCAAATATACCATCTGCTTTATATTTTGAAGCATAAATTCTCCATCCACAACTCCTTTCACTACAAATAGCAATAACCTTCTCGCTGTCATTTTTTCTATATAAAAATGATCGTCTTGTAGCAACAACATAGTTTTTAACACATCTTCTAAAATCAGCAGCATCCGTGAATGTTTGCCCTTCACCATGAATGCAATTAATCTAAGCATCTATAGTATTCGGCAACAAGGTGTGTTCAATCTCCTCATCACTCCTAGATTGTGTCTGTTCCTCCTCAACCCTTACCAGTTTGATACAAAATTATTAAGATGAACCATACACAAATAAGTATAACATAAGGACATACCATACATACATAATGAAAGCTATTGAATTTAAATAAGATTAGTAGTGTCAAATAAACCATATCATATGCACTTATGCTAGAAGTAACATAACATATTATAAAAACAAAAATATGAAATGTTTACCTCTCCAAATTTAGGTTGCTAATGTATGCATTTCTAGTCTCTACCCTCAAATCGATCATACTGAGCTTCAAACACATATGAAGATGTATCATATTCAGGACATCATCATCGTCATTCAAAGTCACGTACATCTTATGCTGTGGCGCTATGTATTGCAGAATCATAGATTCAGGAGTAATCTCCGCACATTTTTTGCCAAGACTCACAAATATATCCAGCAAACTACAACCACTGAAAATTGAAATCACAAACAACTCATTCTTGCACTTACAACTACCCAAAAATGCAAGGTTGCAAGGCCCAATACCAGATTCCATTTTTCGACCTAATCCACAAAAATATAACTTTTTAATCAAATATAAACTGAAGATCAATATTCATATAAACTGAAGATTAATGTAACACAAAAATTTTTCTCCATCAATCAAATATTGGCCATCAACTCGACAATCAACCAAAAACACACGAAAATCCTACAATCAACCAACAACTAAACGCAAATCTCATTGAATACACATAATAAAAAAACAAAATGCAAATCTCATGGAATTATTCAATCAAAAAAAGATCAAACTCAGACTCACTGATAAAGGTGTGATCGCCTCTTTAAGTTAGGCCTACAATGCGAGGCGTTACCAGTTTGGGTTGCGGGCAAAAAAATGAGCTGAAAATTGTGATTCCCTCTTTGAGTTACGGCAAGAAGGCGTGGCGCTACCAGTTGGGGCTTCAACCGAAAAAAATGAGCTGCAAAGGTGTGATCGCCTCTTCGATTTTGGCTTCCAATGCATCAACGTCGGCTTTGTTCGTCAGATTTTAGAGAAGGAACACGAAGATGAGTTAGGGCAGGCAATGCAGTTGGTGGTTCGGGCGGAAACTTTGAGCTACCTACATATAAGTTTTAATTAAATTCATGGGCAATTAGGTAAATACATATTTTTAAGGGAGTTACAGTTGGGCATCAGGTTTTGGCAGGGAGTTGAAATTCATTTTCTCTGACCTGGGGACTGAATGCAGATGTTGACCTGCTATGAGGGATTTTAAGCCAATTTCCCGAAAAAATAATGTGACAAAAAAATAAAAAATAATTTTCCAATTTTCCATGTTTTTAATAATCTAATTAATCTGAACTTCCAATTTTATGATCAGAGTCAATATAGTCATTATTTAGCACATCATATAATATTTATACAAATTTTAAAATACACTACATTACTTTTAACTTTTTAAAAAATATGTGTGTAAATTTATTAAAATTAAAACTGGGCACAGATTAGTAATTATCCAATCCTTAGTAATTATTCTATATTCGTGTACTTTACCTCAATTTATAATAAACTCTTAATATACTGACTGAAATTTAAAAATCATACATAAAAACAGCGGATTCAATTCTAATAAACATTAGACCTAATTAAACGTTATATATCTAAATTTATAAAAACTCATTCAAGTGTTTGTATGAAAGAATGATTTTTTAAATAAGAAACAGAGTTATTTTTAATTATTTGGATCGAAATTTATATATAAAAGTAATATATATATATATATATATATATATATATATATATATATATCGCTAGGGTAAAATGAAAACAATGAAAACATATGGCCCTATCTTAACTTTTGTAATAATTTAATTATTATGATTGAAGAGTTCAGGGTCCCAAAAATAAAAAACACAGTTCGACATTGACATGACAGCTGAATTTATGGTAAAGCGACAAAAAACATTGCAGCATAACTACGTGCACGACTCTGGTTAATGATTTTGGGTCCCACAATAAGATCCAACAATAACCTACATAGTGCTTGATCGATTTTGTAAAACGTCGACAGCAGGGTTCGAACCTGCGCGGGCAACGCCCAACAGATTTCAAGTCTGTCTCCTTAACCACTCGGACATATCGACTTTGTTATATACCCAAAACAATTAATAATAATCTATATATATTTAGTGAACATGTCAAAATTTTAAAACAATGCATGTGCATTTTATTTTGTCAAAATATCTATGCTTAGATGTCTTCATCGTTGCGGGGGTACGATGGAGTGGTAAGTATATCTTCGGACTTTATAAATCCAAAGTATAAAATACAGAGAGTGCATCAAATTCGTCTGTTGCATTTGAATCACTATGACTGGCGGACTGTTGTCTAGATTGTCATTTGTATTTTTAAATTTATTTTAATAGGTAACAAAAAAAAATTCATAGAGCCAAATTAATCATCTTTCAAATTAATCAGATCCTACAACGTTAATATCTAAATTACTAAAATAAATGACGGATATAAAAAAGGTTTTCATCACGGCAAAGATCATATTATATATATATATCTATATATATATATCTATATATATCTATATATATATATATTAATAGAAATTTTATACTAAGGATTTTACCGTGTAAATTCATGCATACCTAATGTATTTGATTTTTTTTTATTTTTTACTTGTGATTAGCTCTAGAGTTTAGTCTTCCCATTTGGGTTATATTATTAAGCATAAAAAAAAATTCAAACCAAATAAATAGTTAAGGTTTGCACGGTAAAGTTCTTAGCATAGTAAAACACACACACTCTCTCTATATATATAGAGATAATTGCTCTGCTGCGGACCGCGCGTTGCGGAACGCGTGCGCGACACGCCTGATCGGTCACCAGACCGATCAGGCCAGGCTCGACGAGTCCTCCGATCGTACCGGCGGCCTTCGACCGCCGCCCTCGGACAAAACTATAACCCAGGAGGGTGAGCAATGAACCCTAGGGGATAGGGTGAACCCGTCGGGGGTACGGTGATCGGTCACGGAGAGCCTCCGCAAGTCCTCAGATCATATCGGCGGCCTTCGGCCGCCACCCCCCAACAAAACTATAACCCAGGGGGGTGAGCGATGAACTCGTCGGGAGTACGGTGAACCCGTCGGACGTACGGTGAATTCGTCGGGGTACGGTGAATCCGTCGAGGTACGCTCCCGAACCTTCCTGAGCATTGTTGTAAAAGTCGGCGCCTAGGCCCGCCTAGGCGCTAGGCGGCATCCCACTGTGGTGCCGCCTAATGCCGCCTAGCGCCGCCTAGCACCGCCTAGGCGCCGACTAGGCGCTAGGCGGTAGTCCTCCGCCCGACTACCGCCTAGCGATTTTTACAACCTTGTTCCTGAGCCCCTCTGTAACCGATCAGGCGTTGGCCTGATCGGACCAGACCAATCAGGCATTGGCCTGATCTGTTTGGTGACCGATCAGGCGTGTCACGTATGCGATCTGCAGCAGAGCAATTATATATATATATATATATATATATATATATATATATATATATATATAAGTCATTTATAATTGTATATTTAATGTTAATGCTTAAGATTGAATTATAAAAAAAATTAAAATGAAAAAAATATTTAACGTGCTCACAAGGTTCAAAATAAATAATGCAGAATATTAAAAATCATATATAAAAAGATGTATTTTATTTTTATCAATTTTGATAGGATCTAATAATTTCGGTAAGAAAAATACAGCTTTTATAAATACATTCCTTTGTTAATTTTTTTCTCAATCTGTTACTTTGTGATCGGTGAAAAATTTCTGAACCAATCCACTCTAAATTCAATATTACCTAACTTAATTAAGTATTTTTGTTAACTTTTTTTCTCTTTTCATTTCCAATGGTTATAAAGTACACCATTTTCTAATCTTTGACAAACATAAACATACCATTTGATCCACAGGATAAAATCTCCGAGGAGAAAGCGTAATTCTTTGCGTGTCTCGAGGCGTATGCATGCAGGCCGACGATGCGGATCCGTGGGATGGCTGCGTGATCGATCAGGATTTTCTGATCGTCACGGACTTCTACCCGGCGACTCCTCGACACCGGCGACCTTCGCCATCATCCGACAATTATACCGGGGGTGGTGACCAAGGATCGGTGAAGCGTCGGGTGAGTGAATCGGGGACGCTCCCCCCGTGGCCGATCAGGCGTGACCGATCAGCAAGTGCCTTCGGTCACGTTGTCTGCACGGATTTAGGCGTCCGTATAGATTTGTATATATATATATATTATATTATATATATATTATATGTTGTAAACTCCATACAACCTTAAATTTTTTTTAATTTTTTTTTTTTTATATATTCAAATGGAATATAAATTCTAGTAACCGAATCAAAAAAAAAAAAAAAAAAAAAAAAAAAAAAAAAATCAAATATATTAGATTTGTACGATAAAATCTTAGATATATAATAATATATAAATATATATAAAAAATTAATTGTAACCGATGTAAAATATCTCATCGAATGTAAGATTTTCATAAAAAATCATTATACACAAAATATCCACTAAGTGTAGTTACGTCCGGAGTGAACATTACCCAACGTGTTTAATTTATTAAAACTGTTGGGAGAAAAAAAAAACTATCAGCAAATCCTGGAGGAAGTTTCCAGTGGTCAAGGCAAATACAAGTACTACTCGACGAAGTTTGCAAAAGGTTGATCGCCCTCTTCCTCGACCCATCCACCGGTGTTAGGTTGTTGGCTTTGTCCTTTACCTTTTCGCTCTATCGATCTCCATGGACATTGAGGCCTCTGGTGTTCCGGTGCTTGGAGTTGGACAAATCCCGATTGATTACATGCTCCGCAAGTCTCTCATCGGCCACGGCCTCACGGTCCACGATGCGCAGGGTAACGTCGTCTTTCGGATCGGCCCTTCGTCCTCTTCGGCTGGCCGCACCAAGATCCTCTTTGATGCAGTCGGAAATCCCTTGGTCACCGTCTTATATCACAACGTTAGTTCTTCTTCCATCTTCCCTTTTTACTAAAAATTGCATTTTTTTTATCACCAAATAGACCTTTATGATCTAGTTGTGCATTAGGTTTTTTATTTTAACAATAAATCAGTTTGATCGGCTTTAAGGCAAAAAAATGAATTGGTCAATACATTGTCTAGGTTATCCATAGTCGAGTAGACGTGTTGGTAAATACAAGTTAAACCTGCAAATTGCGATCTGAACTCACAGTTTCATGCTTTACTGGGGAAGTTATTTTGATGGGGTTGGTGCTGATGTGGTGGCAAACTATAGCTTTGGTAATTGTGAGTTGGGGATGCCTATGCTTCTTTGTTGTAAATCTTTACTGTATTTAGAAGATTCATACTTTTCCTTATTAACATCTTGTAGGATGAGTGGAGATGTTTCAGAGGGAACAGCCTGGAAGTCGAGGACTTGATGTTCACAGTCCACAAGATTTTGTACTCTCCGTCTAACACCGAGCTAGATGTTCTCTTATCAAGTGCAAATTCTTCGGATCAAAAAACAGGCTTTAGGCTGAAGGGAAATCCTTTTAGAAGAGCATGCACCATCATAGGGGGGTACTCAATTGTGGCTCAGGTAATCCTTTGTTTTTCTTCCCCTCATCTCTTGGATTTTGAGTGCTTCTGGAATATCATAACAATTTTCCAGTTAGCTATACATTTTTTTAAAAAAATGAAGTATTGACTTAGGCTATAATATTCACTGGATTATTACAAACATCAAAGTTCCATGAATGACAATAAATTCAACTGTGGCCTAAAACTTAGCTTGATTACGAGCAAGAACACTGCCCAACCTTCTTAGATGAATAAAGTTCTAATCTGCTTGACAACATTAACAGGAAACCGAGGAACTTTAGTTCCCTTTAATAGGTTAAAAACTTGTTGGCTCCCATCGACCACACCAAGGATCCCTTTTTTTGATGCGATGTCATATTACATTTTTGGTGTTTAGGCATTGTAGGAGACATGTATGGGCATCGAAATGTTGGATTTGAAGATCTATTGAACTTGTTTTCAGTTGTTGAGTTGGAGACTTCCTTTGTTGTGACTATGGTTTTCAGGGAGGACTATATTCCATTATCTTCATAAAACAACATGACAAATTAATAATATTCACAATGGCACTTAGTTGATGCAAAAGTGTGTTCTTGCATCATGCTTATCTACAGAAGAGGTGTGCTCATTGATGCAATCATACGTGCATTAATACTTGATGCTAAGTCAAATCATATTACATAAAAATCAATTATTAGAATCCTTCATATTCTTTTGTCATCGTTCATATTTCACTGATGAATTTGTTGATTGTCTACTGTTCAAAGACTGGCCCAATAGCAACATCAGAGAAATTAGATAAACTTGAGACATTAATACGTAGGTTCTGAAATCAATCTAATTCGGCTGACATTGTAATGATGGTTTTGTTAGTTCCTTCTGGCATTTAATGAAATGAAAATGTTTTCTTATCATAGTTAAATTCCTACATGAATGTTTAGTTGACGTAAGAATCAAGGATTATGTGAAAAGGAGATTTTGGTTCTAAAATACTTGGCTGTTGTTAGATGTTTTTCCTATGCAAATAATATGAATTGGATAACCATGGATAGTTGAAATTTTATCACTCATGTCTTGTTACTGTTGCAATTGCATCACGTTTACTGTGCTACATGCTGATGGACAGCTTAGCTCTTTTTGCATTTCAATTCAGAGGGCTTTGCCTTCTTGTTGGTACTAAAAGAAGGAAATCCTATCGAGAAAGGAAAGTCCAGGGCAACAATTTATGTGTCTTGGTTTCCATGTCTTGCTTTCCATGACTTAGTTGATCTCTAATGAACCATAGTGAATTTGTTTCTGTTAGGAAAAATGCTGATAGAGTGTCTTTATATAGAAAATGTAAGACAATGTTGTTTCACAAAACTGCTTTCGCATTACCGAAATTATTTTGCCTTGATTTCTCCTTTGAAAAACTACAGTGGGAAGTAGACATCTATGGTTTGAAGCAAAAGATTAAATTTCTTGTTTCTTGATTGCTTCTACTTGATGAACATGAATTAAGTGAAAGATATATGAATGGTATTATAAGAAATTAGATTGATATATGACTAATCAAACTACAAATAACAATATCAAATTTTGAATTACTGTTATAATTAGACTAAAATCCTACTTCAAGGAGTTTTCATATAGGATGATTTGGAATAAGTGGCTATTGTATATCTAATTATTCAACAATAACATTGTATATCTGTGCTACTTGGGAATAAGTATTATGTTTGATCTCCCTCTATCATTTGCAGTATTAATCCTAATCTATTCAGCTTGTCTAAATTCACTAGTGTTCCTATCCGACATACACTTCTTGACTGGTTACTTGGCTATGCTGGCTTTCACGAGTATTAAGAAATTGTATTTGAATTGTCTTCCATATTCTTCCCCAATCAAATTATCAGGGTTAGCTTTAGCAATCAAGTTCTTAATTCCCACCAGGGTGACTTCAGATTCGGTAGGGCATTTCCTCAAAATATTCCCCAAATGATGTGCTGTACTAGATATCACTCGGCTGGCTTCTTTGAATTCTTTTTTCTGGTTTTCTCTATGAATATGCTTAGTTCCTGATTGGGATGGATAAATTACAACTTATAAGCTGTTGAGCAATTGAAACTCTTACTCTGGAAAGTAACTGTAGAATTATATTTTCTTTTGTGATGCAGACAAGTCTCTTGTACAAACTCAGGAAGATAATTTACTCAAGGAATAAATTTCGACTTACTGTTTATCCGGGAAATGATTGTGTTCTAGCCATTGCTATGCTTATGGCATTTTTTTGGCGTTAACGAGCAAACAAGGAAGTAGAAATCAACTCATACACCATACAGATTAACATCCTTTTTTTCCAACCAATAACTTCAAATCTTCATAGAGGGCATTCTTTTTACAGTACTCTAGATCAGCTTACCTTCCCATATTGTTGTGAAGCGAATTGATCAGAAGCTCAAGGATAACTTTTGTTAGAAATTGAGCAGTAAGAATAATGATAAGTCTATTGAGACTCCTTTGCGAAGATCTCTATAAGGATGGTTATGTATTATAGCTTTCTTTTCCTTTAGTACATATAATTTGTATATCATGTATTCTTCTTCTTTATATCATGTCATGTATTACATATTGAATCAATGTTTGTGGAATTGTGGTGAATTCTATTTGAAGGCAGCCTCGCGTGAACTGCAAGATCAATCATATATCCGGTTGATGCTTTGTTGTGTAGCTTTACCTATTTCTCTAATTGATTTGACTTATTGTGTGGCACTCCCACTGGACAAATAGAAACCTTGCTCAGATGCACTCCTTCCAAAGGTTCAAAAGGAACTTTGCTATGTTGGGATTCTACCTTTTGACAATTGGGAGTTGGCAGAGCAATTTGGTCCAGTTGAATTGACAGAGATACCTCTGTTTACGCTTTTAAGTTTGAAAAAAAAACAAGTATAATTACTGACCTGACTGATACTATTGAATTTGGCTGATCAAACATACAAGTGCTTACCATGGTCAGACTGAAACAGCTAAATTTGATCCCTTTTGATCAAATCAGTGGTTAGTGATATCGTTTTAAATCGAGTCAATTAGACAGCAGCAGAACAGATTGACTATATACAATAATTTTGAACGCCTCCATGAGAAATTTACATTTGAACTATATACATTATTAACTTATGCACGATATACTTCCTGTAAACTGTTTATGGAGTCATATTTTTTGTTATAATTTGCAGCGAATTCCATCAGATTCTCTCCCTTCTGTTGACACTGCGTTCTGTTTTGTCAGCGTTAACCAGATTTGCCCATTCATCAGACGTTGCATCGTGTAACTATCTTTTTTTTAGCCATCATGGTGTATTTAGTTTTTCGGGTTGATTAATATTGAGGATGACGTATTTGATTTTATAAAAATTTTCTAACGATTATCAAGACATTTAAGTAATCCAAAATTTCAAATATGTCATCTCATTCGAAAACAATACATATTGTAATAACTGCAATATTGCATGGTATAAGTAGCTACCATGGTAGCTACTACAACTTTAATATTGGTTATAACTTGTTCATATCGTATGGTTATACTCTATGGACTTCAAGTGATTGGTTTAAGCATTAAAATCCTATCCTTAAAGTGATTTTAAAAGGTTTTTGGCCAACACCAGGTTGTAGGAAGGATCAACCATGTGCAAGAACATCAAATAAAAAGAGAAAAGGATGTTGAGCTCACTAACACAAGTGTGAGACTCATGAACACATCAATTAACTCAAGAAGGTAAAGGAAGGTCAAAAAGACACTAAAAACACCAAGACTTTAACATAGAACAAGAAAACTAGATATCTATAAAAAAAAGATATGTGAAAAAAAATAATAAATCAGGCAGCAGATAAATTGAACCTGTAGTGATTGGTCTGACCCTACGAAAGTTTCCCATCGGTCGTCAGGGTAAATCGAAAAATGCTCGTGGTGGGCAGTCTAGAAGCCCAGCGTCCCAGGGTTCGCGCTCCATTTGGAGGAAATTTTTTTGTAAAATACACCATAGTTAGAGATCGAACCGTGGATACCTGAGTTAATAATTAATAATTCTACCGCTGCACCATCATCCCGGAGAAATGATAGATTAAACTTCACAGATGAATGACAAAATTATATAATATTGTTTGAGTGAGTAAATAATAATTTTATGTGACATTTTTATTTTTTTCACATAAAACATATAGTTCTTACTTTAACTGTCTATATTCGGGTTGGGCTACGAAACTTAGACAATATTGGAAGTTGAAGAATTAAACTTGAATACTTGAATCATAGTTAATCCTGTCGCGAAGCGGGATGGCGATCCCTAGGGTTGGACGGTCTCCCGGGTGGCACGAGCGGATGAGGTGGCTGCGAGCTGGCCGCGTCCCCGAGTGGCTCTGCAAAACAACGACCGTTAGTAAACCCGCCGCGGGGTTTTCCCGGTCAGGCACTCTGACAGTCAAGTCAGTGCCTGCAGGCATAATAGTGGAACTGAATTGAGATGAGGTAGCAAATTGGAGAGCTCGTGCAAGTGTACCTGCGGTAGGGGGAGTGCGAAGTTTATATACTCGGGGGAGCTGACAACCCTTGTCCGTATTGACGAGACAAGAGTATGATAACTGTTAGTGCTTGGATGGCTAGAGAAGGGGGGGGGGGGTGAATGTATCCAGACACAAAACTACTTGCTCTCTTTTAGATTCTCTGCGATCAATGTTAACAACAGCGGAAGCAAACAACACAAACAGAAATATGCAGAAATAAAAAGCAAACCAAACCAACGCTAACACAGCGATGTACAAGGTTTGGGGATAACTTGCCCCTACTCCTTGGCGTGTTCGTGAGGTGTACGATCCCTTGATCGTCGACAGATCAAGCCCCAGGTGACCCCGGATATAACATCGCCTCCTTCTCGGTGGAGAAACCTCTCCACAATTGCCTCAAGATGATATGAGATTAAGTGCACTCGACAATGAGAAGGATCGCTCACAAAGATGTAACAAGAACGCTCAAGCACAAAGCAACAGAGAGCACAAAAACACAGCCCAACCAAACTTCTCAAGTTTTCTGTCTGTTCACTGCTTGTCGCTCCTCTACTTCCAGCTTTGTTTTAAGCCTCTGCTCCCATCACCAGGCTCTCCATCAGCATCCACTGAAGCCACAGCCTGACCCCCTGACTCCCTGAGCACTCAGTCCACTGAAGACCTCTCCAGCTGAGCCTCCGTCAGTTGCCAGCCGCGCACCAGAAGCCGTTGAGACCTGAAACGAGTAAACAGACAAACCTGCTTGATGGAAAGCCCCCATTTGACTCTCCTCCATTGTTTGAATAATCCCTGTAAAGTATGCACACTCCAACAGAAGTTTAGCGAATGCATATCAAACAATATCACACAATATCAGCAGGTAGCAGAGAAAACGCAGACGCGATCAGAAGTCTGACAGCGATTTCGAATTAAAGTTACAGCTATTGATCGGTCACCAGACTGATCAGAGAGGACCCTGATCGGTCACCGGACCAATCAGGGTTAGCCCTGACCGATCAAGCTCCAGCCTGATCGATCAAGCTCCAGCCTGATCAGTCCATAGTTAGAAACTGGAAATCGCGAACTCCTTGTGATCGATCACCCTGACCGATCACAGATCGTGGATCGGTTATCGGACCGATCCACAGCAGTGCTGGGATTCCCAGCCTTCGCAGGCCAACTCTCATTGATCGGTCACCTGACCGATCAGGTTGTGGCCTGATCGGTCTGGGGACCGATCAGGGCACTCCCTGACCTATCAGGCTCCAGCCTGATCGGTCATAATGAGGAACTCGCGATGTTTGATCGGTCAACCTGACCGATCATAATCCTTCACCGAAGGGCTCTAAGATCCCTCTGATCATTCACCAGAACGATCAGGAGGTCTCCCTGATCGGTCACCAGACCGATCTGGAGCCAAATAGAAGCCAACTAATGTTTATGTTCTCTCCTTGATCGGTCCCCAGACTGATCAGCCCTTTCTAGATCGGTCACCAGACTGATCCACAACAGAAGTTCGTACCAACTCCCTGATCGGTCACCAGACCGATCCAGAGACTTCCAATTCAACCCAAAGTCAAGAGAACGAGCTCCCTAGCCTTCTCTAACTCGTGCTCAGTCCCCCGGACCAAGACTCCGTG
Source organism: Boesenbergia rotunda (assembly GCA_024364735.1). NCBI lineage: Eukaryota > Viridiplantae > Streptophyta > Magnoliopsida > Zingiberales > Zingiberaceae > Boesenbergia > Boesenbergia rotunda. The sequence goes on along the minus strand of JAGFNQ010003157.1, from coordinate 657,904 downwards.
CCTAGATTCACTCACCGGGACTTCACCTAGTCCCACTAGGTTTTTTCTCATGCCAGCGTACGATCTCCCAGATCCACCTGGACTTCACCTAGTCCCACTAGGTCTTTTCCCATGCTAGCGTGCGATCTCCCAGATCCACCTGGACTTCACCTAGTCCCACTAGGTATGCCTAATCCCACTAGGACTTTTCCCAAGCCAGCGTGCGATCTCCCAGATCCACCTGGACTTCACCTAGTCCTACTAGGTGTGTCTAGTCCCACTAGGTCTTTTCCCATGCCAGCGTACGTTCTCCCAGATCCACCTGGACTTCACCTAGTCCCACTAGGTGTGCCTAGTCCCACTAGGTCTTTTCCCATGCCAGCGTGCGATCTCCCAGATCCACCTGGACTTCACCTGTTGGGACCGGGTGCATGTTGACATGGATACGGGTTCGTAATTTTAAAATTTAATTACGTGCAGCGGAAGGTTTAGCATAAATAATTTCTCAAACTATTTTAACCACGTATCTAGCATGTAACCTTATGATGTGGTGACATGATCATACATTTAAAATTTTACAGAAAGTAAACTAATTTACTTAATACCTCGCGTAACTCGAAGTAAGGGACGAGATCCAACCGTAGCGTCCCTTGGAAGCTCCGCCTCTATTCGCGTCCACGCCAAGTTCTCTTCGGGATGACTTCACAAAGCCATGAGTTTCGTGCCGACAAGAACTACTAGATTCTCCAAAGGCACAATAAGAATGTCAAGAGAGAGAGATGGAAGCTATCCACCAAACGAAGAACGGAATCCGGATTCCGGGAGGAAGGAAGGAGTCGCGATCCACTTCTTCTTCTTCGGCACCTTCTTGGTGGAGATGGCTCATGGCAACCCTAGGGGAAACCTGTAGGGCCGGCGCCCACTTGAGGAGAGAGAGGGAGAGAAGGAGAGGAAAGGAGGCTAGGCAAGAATCCTTGATCACTTGAATTAATTCCAAGCCTTGCCTATGCACCTTTATATAGTAGTCTCTTTATCACCAAGTCTCCTTTTTAACGGAATAAATTTTTCATAAGAAATTTATCTTATAAATTTTTCTATGAATTATTCCGTTATGCCAAGTTTTTATTATAACTTAATTTATAATAAAAACAACCATGTCTCCCCTTTTATTATGGAATAAAAGTTTTACAAGAAATTTAATATACAAATTTTTCTTATCATGGAAAAATCAATTCATAATTGATTTTATAAAATAAAATAAACCAATCCATGGTTCATTTTAATTTTCATAAAAAGAATAAATTTCTATATAAATTTCTTTAAATAAATTTCTTTATATAAATTTCTTTATCCATAATTTTATAAAACAAATCACGCTTGATTTATTTTATAATTTAAACCAAAAACTTGGTTCTCCCTTTTATTGTGGCCGGCCAAACCAAAGAGGGTGGGGACCCTCTTTGGCCGGCCAAACCAAGGCCTCTTCATCACGAATTAAACTCATTTAATTCGTCCATTGTCTTCAAAAGACTTAGCCATTTTAAGCTTCCGATGCATCTCTGATAAATTCAGATTCGCCTTATCTCTCTTGATCGGAAAATTCAATTTTCAACTCGTTTTAAATCCCTCGGATTACTCGTAGTGCGTGTGACTAAATAGGCTTTCGATTTATGTTGGCCGTCTATAATCAACCAATTATAGAACGATCATGAGTGGCACCTAGTAGTACATCATGACCCCCAATTAATCGAAAGATCAACGGTTGACCTCAGATATAATTCTGAAACCCTTCAGCAGCTTTAATGAGTCGTGCCTCATTCCCTTCACCATCATATACCCACTTGATTCAGGACACGGTCTATGTGTGTCAGTCCCCACTAGGCTGACTACGTCACACCTAGCCCAAGTAATGCCTTTCTCGTCCAACGGATTCTAATTACTCTCATGTCTTTCAGAGACTCATACTCTGAACATGTCATGCTCTGGTCAGAGGCTTTGAGTAACAATCCGACGATAGGCCTTGGGTATACATCCCCTCTCAAGGAATGGTGAATCCTTTGTAGGCTGTTCAAACATCTTCAGGCATTTCGGCTTATACCCAATCATCCTGGGTCCACACCTCCTTGGAGATGCTTGCTTAAGATGTCAAAGTATAAGTCTTCATGACCAAGATGACTTGAACACCGCAAGTCAAAGGAACATCGCACTTAAGCTGCAGTAAGAACTTCATTGACATATCTATATGTAGATTACCATATGAAGTTTTACAGCTAGTCACTCCAATGAACTAGTTCCCTTAACTAGCATTCATGTTTATCTCCGGACATCCCAATGTCATCAGCCAGTGAGAATCAGCTGATTAGAGAATAACCCATGCTAGTCTCAACAGAATTGATAGTGTCCGTATTTATCAATTCATCGACTAGGGACAATTTCAATACTTCACAATTGCACATGTAGAGATAATCACTAGTTGTGAATTCATCACAAATTCTCTCATGCTGTGAATTGTATTGCGGACATTCAGTAAATGAGTTTAAGATCTCAATCAAATACACGAACATGTATACTCAAATAGTGAATATTCATTTATTAAAGTAAATGATTACAATTATAAAGCGATTGCCTTAGGACACTTCTCTCATATTACTAACACTAGTCCCACTAGGTGTGCCTAATCCCACTAGGTCTTTTCTCATGCCAGCGTGTGATCTCCCAGATCCACCTGGACTTCATTCAAATTCACTCAACCAAACTTAAATCGTTGTCAACACTAAAACAATAATCGGGCCAGACTGCATCAACAATAATTGTCAGCTCGTAGGGAGCACCTAAGAGCGGCGCGGCATAGCGCGGGGTGCTCGAGTAGTACAAGAGTACTGGCTGGGCGGACTGACCGCGAGAGGTGTCAGAGATGAGTAAGGTGTGTGGAACCCCGCTAGCAGTATCACACCCTGAATATGATGACATAGGGGGTGAGATAGCCCGTACCCCGAGAGCCGACTGGCGGGCCCGAGTGCTGGGGCCCGAGTCGGGTGATGGCCAGTGAGCGTGGGCAGTCACGCGTCTGACTGGTAGAGTGGAAGCGCAGGGTACTCCCTGAGTCGGGGGTTGGCTGAGTGATGTATGTCTGATTCTAGTAGGTATCCAACTCGTGCGATGAGATCGGGGCGTGGATCGTTACGTGTTCGTCTGCGACACTCGACCTAGCTCTAGGTCGGGAAATGGCCAAGGAGCGTGGGCAACCACGCGTCTGACTGGGAGAATGGCTGGTAGTCGGTCCAACCGACTCCATTGGTGGCTAGCTAAACACTACTCCGAGGGCTTCTGGGCTCGGGAATCCACCCATTCCTTCTCCAAGAATAGCCTGTGAACCTACCCGTAGCCAAGGCCGGGATCATAAGCGTCCCCCTCGAGTCTAGTCGAAGGAAGCGGCGAGTCCGACTGACTGGACTATCGCCCACTGAAGTAAGCCTGGCGCACTGGGACATCCCGGTCTCCTTTTGGGGTCGTCCGACGAACTTATCGGTGCCTAGGGATCCCGGTCGGCCAGTGATATCACATCATTTGTCTTTCCCCCTTTTGCTGCCCAGTATCCTCAAGCAGGTTGGGATCTCCTACATTAATGCTTTCGGCTGGGGAGTATTCCACGCATCTCTTCCCCATTCCTTCTCCAAGAAATGAGGTGCTCGCCGTCTACGTCGTGAAGGCCGAGGTTGGATGCGAGTCGTTTCGTTTCTTGGGTCCCTCTGGGCCTGATCAGGCGGCTATTATTGCCCGCCGCCTCTGCTGTGGCCCACCATCGGGCGGTTCTGATAGGATATGCCTCTATATAAACAGGTTCTTGCTTTGGCCAACGCCTTTTCACCTTTCCCCCCGGTGTACTGCATTTCTTCCTCCAACGACATATTTGGGCTCGACCTCCTTCTCCAACAATCTCTTCAAGGATCAGGGTTCCTCCCTCACTCTGTTTCCAGGTATGGCCTCTTCGTCTCGTGACCCCGCTCCATGGTATGTCACCATGAGGTCTGGCCTCAACCACGACGTCCTTGACTCCATTAAGGCGGAGTTTCTGTTGGTGCAATCTTGGTTAGGTCAGGGTTGACCTAGTTTGACAAAGCTCGGGTGAGCTTGAGGTCGTATGTTTCGATGTTTGATAATGATGTTTGAGTGGTCATGTTGTGTGAGTCAAGTGGGTCAAGGTTGACTAGAGGCTTGACTGGGAAAAGACCTAGTGGGACTAGGCACACCTAGTGGGACTAGATGAAGTCCAGGTAGATAGGGGAGATCGTACGCTGGCATTGGAAAAGACCTAGTGGGACTAGGCACACCTAGTGGGACTAGGTGAAGTCCAAGTAGATCGGGGAGATCGTACGCTGGCATGGGAAAAGACCTAGTGGGACTAGGCACACCTAGTGAGACTAGGTGATGTCCAGGTAGATCGGGGAGATCGTACGCTGGCATGGGAAAAGACCTAGTGGGACTAGGCACACCTAGTGGGACTAGGTGAAGTCCAGTTAGATCGGGGAGATCGTACGCTGGCATGGGAAAAGACCTAGTGGGACTAGGCACACCTAGTGAGACTAGGTGAAGTCCAGGTAGATCGGGGAGATCATACGCTGGCATGAGAAAAGACCAGATGGATCGTCGAGATCGCATGTTGGCAAGGTGGAAGTCTACCGAGAGACTAGACCTAACTCGAGGGTTAGGCGAATCTGGTTGGGAACCAGGGTAAGTCCGAGCTGGGAGCTAGGCAGGAGAAATCCAAGTTGGTCAACGGGGTTGACCGGACACTTGGTAGGGGATCCTAGACTTGTGGAAACAAGTTAGGTTGGACTCAATCGATTGGGTAATCGATTGGGTGAATCGATCAGTTGATCGATTAGGGAGGTTTATGCGAGAGGACAGAAGGTAGCTGAATCGATTGGGTAATCGATTCAGCCTTCCCTTAATCGATTCTCCAATCGATTAAGGTGTCTCTTGATCGATTGGGGCAATCGATCACGGAGGTTTGTGTTGGATCGAGAAAACCGATAGAGGGGGGGTGAATATCGGAAAACTTTCGGATTTACGTAAAGAGCAATTGCACAGCGGAAGTTATAAACACACAACGCAAACATGGGAGGTTTTACTTGGTTCGGAGCCTGTGTCGACTCCTACTCCAAGGCCCACGGTCGTTGACCGTTTACTTTGGGCAATTCTATATAGGCGCAAACAGTTTACAATAATTTGATTATAAAAATTAAGTGCAGTAAACAAAACACGCTCTTCTTTACCGACGTCCGGAGTAGATCGAATTTCTCGGAGCAGCAGGACGTCGTCGGCTAGTGTTGGAAGGTTTCCAGAGCAAGGCGCGAGAGCAGAAGAGCTTTGAGGCGTTGAATTGAAGTGTTGTCAAGCTTGGGGTCGAGGGGTGCTATTTATAGCACCTAGGGGCGCCCTGGATGTCGGGGGCGCCCTCCCACGTGTCAGGCGATCCACACTTCGCTCGGTCAAGCTTTATCTCACCCGAATAGGGATGAGGTTTGACCCCGGGGGCGCCCTGGTCGCTGAGGGCGCCTTGCTTGACTTTTTCGCGCGGTCTTCTCGGCTGGATAGAGTTGATCAGCTTCGTTGGCATAGGCGCGGAGCGCCTTGGCTGCTGAGGGTGCCCTGGTCGCTGAAGGCGCCCTGGCTGCTGAGGGCACCTTGGCTGCAGAGGGCGCCCCGACCAGTAGTTAGCCGAACTCCTTTTTGCTTTACTTGTTTCTTGTTCACCTTGGGGGCGCCCTAGTCACTCAGGGCGCCCTACTCAGCTGCTGCCTCGCTCCTTTGAGGCTCTCTGAGCTGCAGACACACGTTCCTTTGGTCCTGCATCCAGGGTTAGTCCGAAAACAAAATAAAGCATTTATTTGTTAGTTTATACAGCCTTAGCTGTCTTGGTTATGACTTTGGGCCTCCCAAATGGAGCCCTAGGTCGAACCGACGCCTACTGTTCCCTCTACGGGGAACGCGTCCTCACCTACTCCTCTCGGGAGAGTTTACCTGATGCCAACCGTTCCTCTGGTTGGACTTTTGCCTGGCGGTCCTTTGCCAGGTCTTGGATACCGAGTTGTCCTTCGCCTGGCGCCTAGCATTCCTTCGCTAGGGCTTCAGTCCCAAGCTGTCCTTCGCCTGGCGCCTAGCATTCCTTCGCTAGGGCTTCGATACTGGCAGTCCTTCGCCAGTTGCCTAGCAGTCCTTCGCTAGGGCTTGGATACTGGCAGTCCTTCACCAGTTGCCTAGCAGTCCTTCGCTAGGGCTTGGATACTGGCAGTCCTTCGCCAGTTGCCTAGCAGTCCTTCGCTAGGGCTTGGATACTGGCAGTTATTCGCCAGTTGCCTAGCAGTCCTTCGCTAGGGCTTTGTCTCTGCACACTTAGTGAATATTGTTAGATCACAAACAAACTTAACTTTGAATCCTTTGCCAATATCAAAACAAGGTTCGATATGATACTTCCTACACCAACAATCTCCCCCTTTTTGATTTATGGCAACACAATTCAAAGTTAAGTAAAAAACATATAACAGTTAAGCAAGAGGGTTAAGACCAATAAAACATAGACAGTTCTGAACAGTCTAAAACCAATGTAATTTGAACCGAAATTTTTTTCCTCCTACTCCCCCTGAATCATTGTGTTATAAAATACTTAACTTAACACTTAACTTTGACCTTTCCTCCCCCTTTGACATATATCAAAAACAAACATGGGTGAACAAGGTAAAGTTAAAATTTTTTTTTTTGCAAACTTAAATTTTGTTACAACACTTTTACTTAGCTTTGCAGAAAAGAATTTAGGCAAGATTTTGAAGCCAAATTTCCCTAACAAATGGTTCAACTTTGAGAATTGGGAGAAAACTTTGCTTGGAAGTACTTTGTGTATTTTGAAAACCAAAATCTTTAAAAAATTTCTAGACAAGTTTTTCACTAAGACAAACATTTGCCAAAATTTTAAAAAAATCTTTGCTCAGGCAAATTTTATTTACTAAGGAAAAATCTACATAAAAATATTTGCAAAAAGATGCTATTAGAAATTTTTGAAAGCACACTTAGAAATTCAACTTTGCTTTTTTGAATAAGAGAAAGCTTTTGAAAAATATTTTGATTTTGAACAAGCTTTTTCTCTCTTTAGCTGTTTATTAGTAAAGAAAGATAGTTTGAAAGATGTCTTAAGAAAAAATTATGTATCAGAGCCTATGAGTTTTGAAAACAGAAAAATACTTAGTATAATCCTTGAAAAAAGCTTAAATTGCACTTTTGAGACCAAAAAAAATTCGTACTTTGTAACCATTAGTGCCTTTGAAAGTATTAGTACTTTTGAAAGATGTTATGTATATTTGAAAAGTACTTTTGAAAAGTTTTAATATTATTTTCAAAAGTATTCTAAAGTCAAGCAAAATTTTGAAAGTGATAGTATATAAGCAAAATGATTTAAAAGAGTAGTATTTGAAAGACATTTTATTTATGTTTTCAACAGGATTTTAAAATTGTAGTGCATGAAAACATATAATTTTTAAAAAATATATAATAATTCTTTTAATTTAATCTCCCCCTGAGCTTGACCCAGTCCTAGGAAGCTTGTTAACTACAAGCAATTTTCCTCTGAGTCTTAAGGTTTGATTCAAACTATAAGAATTATCTAATAATTTTGAAAAATGATTGTCAAAAATAATTTCTTTTGACTCAAACTTCCCCTAAAATTGACACATCCCAGGAGTCCTTATAGATCATCATGTGGACCTTCCTCTGTGTCTTTAGAGTTTATTAAAATCAAAAGAATAATTTTGACCAACCTTTTGAGTATGATAACTTTCAAGGAGATACATTTTTGAAAACATGACTTGAAATGATAATACAATTTTCGAAAAAAATACGATGATAATTTTTCAAACACATAGTAGTATACGAAGATTTTTGAATCAATTTTTGAAAACCTTATCGAGATGATAGTAAGATTTAGAGCATAAGGTTTTTTTTTTAAATATAAATTTTTCGAAAAGTATTAAAAGAAACTCCCCTTGTATCCGACACAGTCTGTCTTTAATCTAAGTTCCTTAAGGGACTTCAGTGTTGACCATGTTTACTAGGGTTTGACTATGTTAACCAAGGTTAACTCAGTTTATTAAGTTTGACCGATTAATAACTAAATCAAACAAACCTTAGATTCTATCTAAAATGTGTCTATTGTGAATAACTTTTGCACACCTGTTTATTTAAAAGGATAGTGAATTATGCTTTTAGGTCCTAGATGTTGGATCGAGAAAACCGATAGAGGGGGGGGGGGTGAATATCGGAAATCGTTCGGATTTTCGTAAAGAGCAGTTGCACAGCGGAAATTTAAAAACAGCACACAGACACAGTCGATTTACTTGGTTCGGAGCCTGTGTCGACTCCTACTCCAAGGCCCACGGTCGTTGACCGTTTACTTTGGGCAATTCTATATACGCGCAAAACAGTTTACAATATTTGATTACAAATAAGTGCAATAAAATAATAATATTAAAATTTCGGTCTTCGTTACCGACGTCCGGAGTGTATTGACTTGTTCGGGGCAGCGGGACGTCGTCGGCTCGAGTTGGAGTGTTTCCGGAGCAAGGCACGAGCGTAGAAGATCGTTGGGGCGGAGAGAACAGTTGTCTTGAAGCCTTGGTCGAGGGCCCTTTATATAGGGCTAGGGGGCGCCCGGGACGTCGGGGGCCCCCCCACGTGGCCTCTGATTCGCAGAGCTCTCGGTCAGCGTCTATCCTCTAGATCCGCTTTGACCGGGGCGCCTGCATTGACCGGGTCAAAGTCCTATCTCCTTGGCTTCGAGGGGTTCTGGTTCGAGGTTGCGCATGGGGGCGCCCGGGACGCAGGGGGCGCCCGGGAGCACGGGGGCGCCCCGCCCAGCAGCTATTCGAGCCCTTTTTCCTTTGACATGTTTTGTATGTACCTTGGGGGCGCCCGGCACACTCCGGGCGCCCTACTCAGCTACTACCTCATTCCTTTGAGGCTATCTGAGCTGCAGACACTCCTTCCTTTGGTCCTGCATCCAGGGTTAGTCCAAAACACAATAAAGTAATAAAGTATTTGTTTATACAGCCTTAGCTGTCTTGGTTCTGACTTTGGTCTCCAAAATGGAGCCCTAGGTCGAACCGACGCCTACTGTTCCCTCGACGGGGAACGCGTCCTCACCTACTCCTCTCGGGAGAATTTACCTGATGTCAACCGTTCCATTGGTTGGACTTTTTGCCGAGCGGTCCTTCGCCAGGTCTTGGATGCCGAGCTGTCCTTCGCCCGGTGCCTAGCATTCCTTCGCTAGGGCTTGAATACTGGCAGTCCTTCGCCAGTTGCCTAGCAGTCCTTCGCTAGGGCTTGAATACTGGCAGTCCTTCGCCAGGTGCCTAGCAGTCCTTCGCTAGGGCTTTGTATCCTGGCAGTCCTTCGCCAGGTGCCTAGCAGTCCTTCGCTAGGGCTTTTTACCCTGGCATTCCTTCGCCAGTGCCTAGCAGTCCTTCGCTAGGGCTTTGTCTCTGCACACTTAATGAGCACATTAGATAACCAACAATACTTAACTTTGAATCCTTTGCCAATATCAAAACCAGGTTCGATATGGTGCTTCCTGCACCAACAATCTCCCCCTTTTTGATTTATGGCAACACGATTTAAAGTTAAGTAAAAACATATAACAATTAATAACAGAAGATAAAAACACAATGAAGTATGAACATAATAGATTTGAAAAAAAAATCCCTTTATTTCTCATACTCCCCCTAAAACCCTGAATACTTGTGTTATATAGTACTTAACTTTAACCTTTCCTCCCCCTTTGACATATATCAAAAACGTACATGGGCGAACAAGGTAAAATTTTGAGAAATTTTGCAAACCTAAATTTTGTTAAATAACATTTACTTACAAGGTTTTGCAAAAAGAAATTTACTTAGGCAAAATTTTGAAGGCAAATTTCCCAAAAAAATTTCGTTTACCAAAAATTTTGCACACTTAGAAATATTTGTTTGGAAACACTTTGTGCATTTTGGAAAACAAGATTTTTAAGAAATTTCTCGACAAGTTGTTAAAAAAACTTTACTTAGAAATATTTGGCAAAATTTTTCAACAAGATTTTTGCTAAGACAAATTTTGTAAAAAGAATTTACTTAGGAGAAGACATGCACTTAAAAAATTTGAAACACTTAGAAATGCTTAGAAACTTCTGAAGTACTTTTTGAAAAAGAAAAAATTTTCTCTTTCCTTTCTCTCCCCCTTAAGGTGAAATTCTTCTCTTTATGTTTTGGACTATTACTAAAATTTCTTCAAAAAAAAATTTAAGACTTGTGTATCAGTGCCTATGAGTTTTGAAAACATATAAATACTTAGTATAATTCTTGAAAGCATAGAAAAAGCTTAAATTGCTCAATAAAACTCCACTTTGAAAGGTATTGTGAAACTTTAAAAAAACATTTGTATTTATAGGCGAATCTTTAGAAAATTCACGTACTTAGAATACTATTGCCTTAGAAAAGCATTAGTACCTTTTGAAAACATTTTGAAAAAAATAGAAGTACTTTTGAAAGATATTATGCAATTTTTGAAAAAATATAAGTACCTTTTGGAAAAAAAATATGCATTTTTGAAAAATATGTAAGTACTTTTAAAAAAAATTGAGCCCTTTTTTGGAAAGTGTACGTACTGTTTTTGAAAACTATTAGACTTTTAAAAAAATATATATAAATAATTTTTGATAAGTATTAAGCATTTTGAAAACATAATATTTTACTTGACTAGGTTTCTTTTCCAGTCTGACACAATCCTAGGAGATATTTTCCTAAGTGTCCTAGAAATTCTCAAGATTCAAGCAAATATTACTTCTAAAGGTATTTCAAAAATGATTTACTAAACCATATTTTTAAAGGCAAGTTACTTGTATTTTCAAAAGAATTTTGAAAACTTAATGTATTAAAACATATTATTTTGAAATGTTTAATAATTCATTTAATTAACCTCCCCCTAAATTTGATATAGTCCTCGGAAGCTTGTTGACCACAAGTATTCTTCCTCTAAGTCTTTAGGGTTCAGTTCAGATCAAAGGAATTTATTTAACAATTTCAAAACAAATAATTACCAAAAAAAATATTTCAGAAATTCTTCTTTTGACTCAAACACCCCCTAAATTTGACACATCCTAGGAGTCCTTGTAGATCATGAAGTGGACCTTCCTCTGTGTCTTTAGGGTTTATTAAAATCAAAAGAATAATTTTGAATAATCTTCTGAGTATGATAACTTTCAAGGAGATACATTTTTGAAAATAGTTTTCGAAAAATATTTTGAAATGATGATAATTTTCAAACAGATAGTAGTGTACGAAGGTTTTGAATCAATTTTTGAAAACCTTATCGAGATAATAATAAGATTTAGAGCATAAGGTTTTTGAAAAACAATTTAATTTTTTGAAAAGTATTAAAAGAAACTCCCCCTGTATCCGACACAGTCTAACTTTTATCTAAGTTCCTTAAGGGGCTTCAGTGTTGAGCAGGTTTGACTAAGTTGACTAGGGTTGACTATTTTGACCAATTTTGACCAATCGATGACAAAAAAAAACTAGATTATATTCAAGATGAGTCTATCGAGATATTTAACATGAATTTTTATTAAAAAAATGTTAGAAAAAGTAGGGTATAGTACAATAAATTGACAAAACAAAATAGAGATAATTTTGCAAACCTTCTCATTTAAAAGGATAGTGAGTTATACTTTTAGGTCCTAGATGTCCCACCCAGTTCTACGTGGTCAAGCATGTTAACCTTATGGGTTGTGTGAGACAAATATTTAAATTTAAAAAAATGATTAATTTTGAACCATTAAACCTTAATAAAAAAAATGATTTTTGAGGATTTTGAAATCAATTAGAATTTTAACTTTCAATTTTAAAAGTTAGTTAAATTAAATTTGATTGTTAAAAGTCAGATGAATTAAATTTGAATTTTAAAAATTAAATTTGAATTTGATTGAATTAAATTTAATTTGTTAAGATTTAATTGAATTGATTTAATTTTGATTTAATTAAGAATTGATTAAGATTTGATTTTGATTTAATTGAATTTAATTGATTAATTAGGATTTAATTGAATTTAATTGATTTAATTGATTTTAATTGATTAATTAGGATTTAATTGAATTTAATTGATTTATTAGGATTTAATTGAATTTTAATTGATTTATTAGGATTTAATTGAATTTTAATTGATTTATTAGGATGGGTTGGACTCAACTTTTAGGTCCTAAGCATCTCACCCATTTCTAAGTGACAAAACAGGATATCCTTAACTGTTTTGTGAGATGCATTAATTTTGTCTTTAATTTTATGTTATCACTATGATTTGATTGAAGCTTGTGTTAGATTCGAGTTTAACAAATAATAATTTAAAAGTGAGTTTCGATAATTGGCTTCCAGTCTTGGCGAGGCACAGAGGTCTTCTTTGGCCGTAGCCTTATTGGATCAACAACCCTTTCCTAGACAAAGCCTTTTAAAGAAAGATCATTTTCAAATCATTGTTTGAGACACTCTGGTCTAACTAGCTTAGGATTCGGAGAGGTAGCTTCGGCTAGTTCCACCGGACTAAAAAGACCAAATAAGGTACTCCTTACCCTACTTGATTCCTTAGTCAGGTTTCCCTAACGTACTATCATCAAACCTTATCCTAATACTAGGTTGTTCAAGTTTCAATTTAATCATTTGTCCTTAATCTAACCAATCCTAAATCTAAGCAAACAAAAATACAAATAAAAGGAACATATAGTTAAAGCAAACAATTATCTAAGTCACATCATAATTGAAATAATACTCGGGTTTCTTAAAGTCAGCAAGGTTGGGAATTAAGTTTTCCAACATAATAGCCTTAAATAATTTATATGAATTAATTTGTTCTTTGAGGTAAATATTATATTTTTTAAATATCGTAAATTTACCTTTTGATTCCCTGTTGGGAATCTCCCCCTTGATACTTGCCGTCTTTCCTTTTTGTGTCTTTAGCATCTTGTAGTGATCACGAGCTGATTGGACCGGTTTAGTTTGATCTCCTTCTTTGTTGTCAAATTCTGAGTCTAAGTTGGACTCAGGTACTGGTTGAGGCCTCTTCTTTGGTGGTTCTCTTGGAGCCTTCCCTGCACTAGAAATTACACCTTCCTCGACCATTACAGTATCTGTTTTATTATTTAATTCTAATTTTGAAAATAATTTGAAGTCAGTTACCGTCTCAGTCAATCATAGTCCGATTCTGTTTTGATTTCAACTTTAGATTCGGCTTCAGACTCTGAATCAGCTGTCTGTGCTTGAGCTTCTAAGATCTCAACATCGGAGCTCTCTTCGTGTAGATTGATTAGCTTTTCCCACATCTCTTTAGCACAGTTGAAGGATCCGACCGCTTCAGTTCTTCTTTGGTCAGGCCGCATTGTAGGATTGCAGTCGCCCTTGCATCTGTCTCGATCTTCTAGGGTTGGTTCGTCCAATTTTTCCCAAGTGATCGATGTTCCTTCTTCTGTGGGGAATGTAAACCCCGTT
>JAGFNQ010003157.1:489920-636617 GCA_024364735.1 Boesenbergia rotunda | reverse complement strand
CAGTCCCAAGCTGTCCTTCGCCTGACGCCTAGCATTCCTTCGCTAGGCTTGGATACTGGCCAGTCCTTCGCCAGTTGCCTAGCAGTCCTTCGCTAGGGCTTGGATACTGGCAGTCCTTCGCCAGTTGCCTAGCAGTCCTTCGCTAGGGCTTGGATACTAGCAGTCCTTCGCCAGTTGCCTAGCAGTCCTTCGCTAGGGCTTTGTCTCTGCACACTTAGTGAATATTGTTAGATCACAAACAAACTTAACTTTGAATCCTTTGCCAATATCAAAACAAGGTTCGATATGGTGCTTCCTGCACCAACAGTTTGCGCGAGAGAACAGAGAAGCTCTGAATCGATTGGGTAATTGATTCAGGGCACTGGTAATCGATTGGCTAATCGATTACGGTTCGAAAACTAGCCGTTGAACGGCTAAATCCTACGTGGTAATCGATTGGGTAATCGATTACCAAAACCCTAGGCGTCGGGTATAAGTGTTTTCGCGCAGGTTTGGAGCGGGACTTCTTCATCTCTTCTTCTCCAACTTCATTGCCATTTCAAGGGTAGCCTTGGAGCTTAGTGCTGCTGCATTTCCAAGGTGCAAGAGGCAATCACAAGCTTGAAGATAGCAAGGAAAGCAAAGAGAGTTCTTTTATTGTAAATCTTGTAAGATTTTCTTTGTATTTGCTTTGTTCTTGTTGTATCTTTGTAACAAGCTTGTAAGTGGTTTCTCCACCTCAAGAAGGAGACTTTCATAGTGTATGAGAGTGTGAGGTGAGTGGATCCTTGGATTAGTCACCCGATCGGGGTGGATACCAAGTAAAATCCAAGTGTTAGCGTTTGCTTGAAGTCTTCCGCCGCGACAAATCATCTACAAGCGAATCGGAGCTAATCACCCCCCCTCTAGCTCGCCAATCGGTCCCAACAGTTTCATATCCCGTCCGACCACGACGTCGTGTTGCCTTCTCCTTCTGATCAACCCGCCAAACCTCTGGCGCACTACATCACCATCTAGCGAGATCACTTGCAGGTAGGGTTGCGCTTCCCCATCCATCCTTTCATTGCATCAGTGTGTCACTACCTTCGCATTAACCTGTCCCAATTAACTCCCAACTTCCTCCGCCTTTTTTGTGGGTCGGTAATTATCTTCCAGGTGTATAGCCTTCCTCTTCAGGCCGAACTCTTTCATCACTTCTTCTACCTGAAAAGGAAAGAGCTGGGCGAGTTTTTCTTTCAAGCCCGTCCCGGGACTTCCTTCTTCTCTTCACTCCCATCCTCCGCCAAGGGTTGGAAGGATAAGTACTTTTTCATTCGCCCCGTCACGTCTCCGACCTGGCCTTGTGGCTTCCGACAGGACGCACCTCAGTCACCCCCTCATTACACTGATTCTCGGACGTTCCCTACATTTGGGATTGCCCTCTCCTTGCTTGGTGGTCGACACTTCTCCATCGTGCCACTGCTGTGTGAGCTCATCATGTCCGCGTTCGGGCTTAGTCCTGCGCCGTTCATTCGGCCTGCCTCTCTTGGTAAGCATCCTTCTCTTCTTCCTTGTTTCCTTACTGCCACTTGACCATTGTTTGCTCGATAGCCGAGATGATGTATCCTGCTGCCCTCAAAGAGGGTTACGGATTGAGACCTGATGAAATGGAGACGCGCATCCAGAAGCTGCTGGACGAGCGGAAGGTGTCCACCTAGAGGCAGCGGGTCGAGCAACTTGCGGAGCATGAGGCGACTCTCTCGAACTCTGGATCACCTGCCCTCGCTTCTGAAGGTGAGGGAACCCCTCGGTCTAGTTCAGAGGATATCCGGCCTCTGAGTCATTCGTTGCGGCACCCCCGAGGTAATGAATCTGTGCCGGACTCGGCCGACCCCTTGGAGGCTTTATCCAGCTGGCCCAGCAAAAGGAGAAGAGGCAAGGCGCCGATGGCTGACCTCCTAGCACTGCCACCCCCATCTCCTTTAGTGCTACAGGTGGAGCTCGTCGTGATCCCCCCGGAGGAGGTGTCCCCGACCCGGCAGGAAGGACATATTGGCGAAGACTTGCTGCACATGCTACCGCCCTCGCTGCCCGACTGGCTCCTGAGCATGACGGTACCAAGTGGCACTACCTCCATACGGTCGCGAGACGTCCGGCTGTATGGTACAGTAGCTGACAGGTTCATGGCTGGCTTGCGGGCAGGTGGCTTGGTCAGTCCCAGCGCCTGCATGGATGACTTTATGGCCACGGCCGCACATGTATGTGCTTATGGGTTGTTGCGTGTCTTACTCTTCCTTTAGCCGGCGTGTCACCATGTTTCTTCTGTTGCAGTCTTGGGCCCACAGTTACAGCATGTGTGTGTCCATGTTGAACCATGCCAAGGCCCGGTACCATGCCGAGCAGCGTGTAGAATACCTCGAAGCCCGGCTCTGGCACACTCAGCTGATTTCTAACGACGACTCCTTGAACAGCTTGAGGGTAGAGGTTATTGGCCTCCAGGACTTATTGTGTCAGACTCAAGAGGAGCTGGAGATCGCCAAACCGCAGATTGTCTTGGCCGATGCTGAGGTGGTCCAGGCGCAAGTACGAGTGGTCTGGGCTGAGCAAGCCCGGCTTCGTGATCGCAAGCGCAAGGAGAGGCTGCTAGAGGACCTTCTGAAGACCCGAGCCGACCTCCGCTGGGTCGTCGAGGAGATTCCTCTTTGCGAGCGCAACTGGTGGCCCAGGAGCGAGAAGTTGGTTCGCTGCAGGACCAACTGCGGTGTTTGCGCGGCCGAGAGGCGGCCTGGGACGCGGCTTAGGTGGAAATGGCAGAGCTGCGTAAACGCCAAGCGAACTGGCGGAGCTACGTGCCTATAAAGAGGCGGAAGCTGAGAGATTGGAGGCTCATAGGCTGGAGTGCATCAACGCCAAGGTGCATATTGACGAGATTTCCCGTCGATTCTTGGCCGTAATGATGCACCAAGGGGTTAGCGTCGTTCGGCAACTCAAGCTGAGCAGGTATCTACCCCCCGATCTGCCCCCCCCATGGCGGTTCAGCTCCGGGACATGTGCAAGGATCTACCTGACGTAACAAAACAACCCTTTAAGTGAGGGTTAGACTTTTCAGTTTCTCCTTTCTTGTAATGAGGGAACACCCGGGCCTCGATTTTGTACTGCACCTTTTCCTTTGCATGTGTTTTTCCTTTTCTGCTTACTCGGTAGCAAGTGTAGTTGCTTTCATTTCCAAGCATTAGGGATCTGAATAATTGTGAGTGTGAGC
Organism: Boesenbergia rotunda; assembly: GCA_024364735.1. Lineage (NCBI taxonomy): Eukaryota > Viridiplantae > Streptophyta > Magnoliopsida > Zingiberales > Zingiberaceae > Boesenbergia > Boesenbergia rotunda. The sequence goes on along the minus strand of JAGFNQ010003157.1, from coordinate 633,397 downwards.
CGGACACAAAGCTGAACGATAGGCATGGTCCTTACGGGTCCTCAGCCGAGGTTTAAGTGTTCACAGCTAGGATGAACATGCACCTAGAACCTTAGTCCTGGCGAATGTTCGAGTGAAACACCAGTTCATGCCCTTGCATGAACATCAGGCCGCCGGGCTTGAGGCAGGAATTGTCATGTGCCCGTCCAAGGGCCTGGGCCAAGGGATTAGCGGGAACTGACCCATAGGGATTTGACCTCTTGGTCGAGTGGAATCCAGGGATCGTGGGCCGCCACGCATTCGACCGAGATCCGGACCAAGGGATGAGCGGGAGCTGGCCAGTGGAGATTTGGCCTCTTGGCCAAGATGACCTCGGGGAGCGTGGGTCGCCACGCGTCCGACCGGGGACCCGGACCAAGGACTTAACGGGAGCTGGCCCGTGGGAATTTGGGCTCTTAGCCGAGATGACCTCGGGGAGCGTGGGCCGCCACGCGTCCGACCGGGGACCCAGACCAAGGGCTTAGCGGGAGATGGCCCGTGGGAATTTGGCTTCTTGGCCGAGATGACCTCGGGGAGCGTGGGCCGCCACGCGTCTGACCGGGGACCCGGACCAAGGGCTTAACGGGAGCTGGCCCGTGGGAATTTGACCTCTTGGCCGATATGACCTCGGGGAGCGTGGGCCGTGATGTGGCCCAATACTAGTGTCATGATGAGCCTCAAATTTAGATATTTATAAATTGAAAACCCTTAGCTAACAAAGTTAAAATATAGTATAGGGGTCTCAAGTCATATTTTTCCAAGTACTAGTCAAGTGAGTTTAATTCAAGCTTGAAGTTTTTGTCGTTAAATGTTTTGGAGTTTTCAAATAAGATTGGGGGGTTTGTTTTGTGATAAAGAATGAAAATATAGTTGAAGCAAGTGAAATTAGCTAAAGCATGAATTAACTCGGGAATTGCAAAAACTACACTTAACCTAATTGACAATTGAGCAACTAAATTCAAAACTATGGAATTGAAATTCAAAAACTGATATCAGGGTAGGAAAACTGAGAATAATAAGCTAAATTGTAGAAATGAGATTGAATTCATGTTCTACAAATTGAATGCAAGAAATAGGGCAAAAATGTGCTGGAAACTATCTGATCGGTCGACAGACCAATCAGGTACAAGTCTGATCGGTCGACAGACCGATCAGTAGCTGTCTGGATCAGTCGAACAGACCGATCAGTAGCTGAAAAGGAACTGATACAGAACCAAACACTACAGAATTGAGTTTGGAATCGAAATTAACAACAACAGATTAAGTCCTTCACCAAATCCTCTTCCTGCCATCACCCAAAAATCAAACCAGGAACCCCCTAGCTTGAAATCAACAAGATCTAGCTCCCGCGGACAATTTGTGTCAGATCCGTGTTCGGGCTGATTCTTCTTCCGATCTTCCCCTTCTTGATGAGTGTTCTGGAGATGATGGCTTAGGAACTTTCAGTATTCTTTAGAGAACCCCTCTGAGTTGTTCTGATAGCTCCGATCGATGAAGATGTCAATTGGGAGTTGATTGAATGAAGCAAGCTTGGGAGAAACCCTCACCGGAGCTTGGCAGCGACGAGATTAACCCACAAACTTCTCGGGAATTCGATCTCTTGATTGAAAACTGGCAAAGACTTGAATTTGAAGTGGCCGCGCAAAGAAATCAGAGAAGAAAACAATGAACTGGGAAGAACAGAGCAAACGCAACGACGAGCTCAGCGCGGAGAAGTTTGATTTAAATTATCCCTTTTGAATTTGAACGGCTGTGATTGCTCCGGCCTCATCCGACGGTCGAAGCTTCTCAGATCTGAATTCCCAGATCTCCATCAATGGCTCTGATCTACTTCTCCTTGGCTTGGATCAATCAGATCTGTGGCGGATGGCTCAGATCTTCCCTTCTCTTGAATGGATGGTTGAAACTCCCCTTAAGCTTGATCCGACGGTCAAATGGACTCTGATTTAGTTCAAACATTCAGATCTTGATCTGTGGTCATGATTAGCCCTATCTTGAGCTCGGATTGATCAGAAGATCACAGATGGCTCACATCTACTTGATCCTTGATCGGACGACCCATATTGATCCAATACTTGATCGTCTTGATCCTAATCCAATTCTGGCTCAACTTGACCAATCTGATCTAGGTCCATGATCCGTCAAAGCCTACAAAATTAGATTCAAATTTAAGTGCCAAAATACCTCGAATATAGAAAGAATTGAATTCAAAAGCTAAATTAGACATATATCATGAAACCTAATGTAAATACAAGATTAAGCATATAAAAGTGGATCAAAATATGGATTTGAGAGCCTAAAATGATTAACAAAATGGTAGTTATCAGGCCGCCACGCGTCCGACCGAGACCCGGACCAGGGGCTTAGCGGGAGCTGGCCCGTGGGAATTTGGCCTCTTGGCCGAGATGACCTCAGGGAGCGTGGGTTGCCACGCGTCCGACCGGGGACCCGGACCAAGGGCTTAGCGGGAGCTGGCTCGTGGGAGTTGGGGTCACACTAACCTCTTTTTTGTTCAAGCCGCCTAACTGACAACTTATCTGTCTTCCCTCTTGCTTGAGGGATATATTAATTGACAGGGACACGTGTCTCATGCCCATTAGTCTCCCAGTCGTCGAAGCGTCAGTCGTTCGTCTTGATTACCTTGGGTAGCGAAATGTCCGTTCGTCGGGCCCACCTTTGTTTTATCGCACCCCTCGCTTCTTTGTAAACTCCATCGTAGGGTTTTGAGGAGCTCTACCTTTCCTCACAACCCTTTTCCTGACGGCTAGGATTGGCTGCCCTCTCCTATATATAGGGTGTACACGATTATCTTCCTTGCCGCTCTCGTTTTCCTTATACTCCCCTCTTCGACCATCTCCTCCGGTGTCCCGATATCCTTTCCGCCATGTTGCATGACTTCCTGGCAGCGGGGATAGCAGAGAGAGAGGATGCATTCATGGCGGCAATGGCGACTATGCTTGCCAACCCGGCTAACGCTCCGCCGGCTACTTCAGCATCTCCTTCCCGGACAGTAAACCCTTCCAACGTTTCTTCTACAAGTAAGGGTAAGGCGCCAGAGGAGGAGGCGTTGGACTCTGAGGTTGAGGTTTTGGCCGAGGATCCTTCCCCCTTAGAGATCGATCGCCATCGGGACCAGTCGCGCGACCGCTCGCCTCCCTTTGGGGTCATGACCACCTTCCCGCGGAGAACCCCCTCTTCCTCTCTTTCGGCGAGGCTTCCTGCTCCGTAAGTATCTGCACCCGTCGTCTCCGTTCCTTTTGCCTTAGGAGATACCCTGCCAGTGCCTCCTTCGATTCAGGACGTCTCTTCGAGTGCGTGGCCTAATAGACCACTTCCTCCCCTTTTGCCGAGGATTCCTGTCTCACCAGTATCTGCGCCAGCCATCCCTACTTCTGTTGCTGCAAATTGCATCAATGATGTTCCTCTTTAAGTGTTTTAATGTTTGACAATACACTTAAGTCAGTGATACAATGAACAGACAAAGGGGAGCAAAGGAGAAGTAATCTAAGTTGAAGAAAAGTCCTAGTTAACCTATGCATCGAAACCCTAAGACCTAGCGAAGGGCTGCCTAGCAAAGGGCTGCTAGGCATCGAAACCCTAAGACCTAGCGAAGGGCTGCTGGGCACCTAGCGAAGGGTTGCAAGGCATCGAAACCCTAAGACCTAGCGAAGGGCTGCTAGGCACCTAGCGAAGGACTGCTGGGGAATGAAGACCTGGCGAAGGACTGCTAGGCACCTGGCGAAGGACTGCTAGGGAATGAAGTCTTGGTCCAAGGGACTAGGCAACTTATCTGAGCGATGACTAAGGACAGGAGTAGAGACGGGTCAAAGTTTGGGCGTCTCGAGGTCCGGAGGTATCGGAAGCTAAGCAAAAGTCCACCCGAAGGACTGGGTGGCAACCGTCTCCTAAAAGGAGTAGGTGAAGGGTGAGTTCTCGGGGATGGGAACTTGTGCCGGTTCGACCTAGGGTTTCGTGGAGATCCGAAGTCCGAACCAAGTCCTTAAGGCTAATATTATATGTATATGTGCTTTGTGTTTGTGTATCTTGCAGGTACCAAGATTGGAAGACAAAGCAGGCTGCTGGAAGCCCTGAAGCAGGGCGCCCCCATCAGTGGGGGCGCCCCATGCATCCAAGGCGCCCCCATCAGTGGGTGCACCCAAAACAAAGAAGAAAACAAGGCAGTAAAGTGTTGAAGGCAGAATAGGTGTCAAGCGGGGCGCCCGGAGCGTCCGGGGCACCCTGGTTGAAACCTGTAGTTGCTGTTTCAAGTTTGAAACACAGATAAGCCTTCATGAGGGCGCTCGGGAGGTCCGGGGTGCCCTAGTCAAAGATTTTATCATCTGCGGCGAGGTCGACGCGGGGATAAGGTTTTACCGGGTTTATCTGGGCGCCCGCAGGAGTGCTATAAAAGGGGCTTCGACCCCTCTTCTTCAACAACAACTGCTAAGTGCCATTCTGATCACTCTGACCGACGACAATACGCTAATGATGAGGCTCTACGACCGGGAGGCTCCAGGAGGAAGTGCGCGGCACTTCAGAGATCCAGATTGGCCGAGCTTCAAACTTGTTCTGTTCGGTTCGCTTTAATTATACTGCAGTTAATTTTCTATATTTGGATTGCAATTATTGTACTGTAAGATGGGTTTCTCCGCCTCCGGAAATTCTGAAAAGGAGACCAATAGTGGACTCACACCGAGTACATAGGCCTTGGACGTACTGACCCTGGGGGTCGGGAACCAAGTAAATAAATCCCGCGTGTAAACCGTCTTTTGTTTTGTTCGCTCGTTCTATTGCTTTTCCGCTGCTACTAACTCTGTGTCTAGAACGAACGATAATATTACGAAAGTTTTACGAAGGGTTTCACGATTGATATTCACCCCCCCTCTATCGACGGCACCGATCCTACAATTGGTATCAGAGCCGAGCCGCTCTTCACCGGACTAACCGCCGACGGAGCAACGACGCTAGGAGTTGAGGGGGAGAACAGGGGTGAATCAGGTATAATTTAATTTTAAATGTCAAATTTTAAATTCCATGTTATATGCTTCACATGCAGGGAGAGAGGACACTATAAAAATCAGTGCCCTACTCGTAAAAATCGTTCATCACCGGCAGCAAAGGAGACACCAGTGCCAGGAGTCTGCAGAGATAAAAGCCACATCAGATGCTTCAAATGCGAGAAGTACGGACACTACAAAAATAAGTGTTCGGCGAAGGTACGTAAGATTTATGTTCCAAAAGTTTTATAAATTCCTGCACTGTCTTTAGATAATTTAGTTAACTTCTCTGATAAATTAGATTTACTGCATAGTAAAATTAATTTTTTGCATGTCAAATTAGAAAATAAAGATATGACTGAAATATCCGAAATTAACTATTTAATCCAGAACATCAATTCAGTAATTTCTAAAATAAATTTTGATAATGTTAAATCTGATAATTTTAATTCAGATAAATTTAATCCTAAGAATAAATCTGAATTCAAAAATCTTAAGGATAATCCTAAATTTGAAAATCCTTTAGATAATTATGAATTCAAATTTGAAAATTCGTTGTATAACTCTAAATTCGAATTTGAAAATTCTAAAAATAATCCAGAAGTTAATTCTGAAGATATTATCTCTGAAGATAATTTTGAAGATATTATCTCTGAAGATAATTCTGAAGATGAAATTCTCCTAGATAATAACTTAACTATAGATAATCTTGAAAGTTATTACAAAATCTTAACTAGTAGCCCAAATTACTCCTCCTATTTTGAGGATACTAAAAGATACAATTTTGAGGATGAGGAGGATATGGAACTATCTAAGATTAGGGTCGTAGTCAATAAAAATTACAAAGGTTCAAATAAATCCGAATTGTTAGAAAAATTTGAAAAGATAGATAAAGTTGAAGAAGAAATTTTCGAAATAATGTAAATGATGAATTTAAATCCACAACTACTAATTAATCATTATAACCTTATCAATTCAAATTAATTAAATCTTAATTATTCAAATTCAATTAAATCTTAATCATTCAAATTCAAATTAATTAAATCTTAATTATTCAAATTCAAATTAATTAAATCTTAATTATTCAAATTAAATCTTAATTAAATTCAAATTAAATCTTAATTAAATTCAAATTAAATTCAAATTGAATCTTAATTAAATTCAAATTATATCTTAATTAAATTCAAATTAAATCTTAATTAAATTCAAATTAACTTCAAATTAAATCTTAATTAAATTCAAATTAAATTAAATTCAATTAAATCTTAATTAAATTTAATTAAATCAATTAAATTCAATTAGATCTTAATTAAATTTAATAAAATCAATTAAATTAAATCAATTAACTCAATTAAATCTTAAGTAAATCAATTTAATTCAAATAAAGTTAGTTAATTCAATTTACTTCAAATAATTTCAACTTTAATTGATTCAAATTAATTCAAATCAATTCATTAATTCATTTTCAAATTAATTAAATTGAATACAAAATAACTTAAACTCAAACTAAACTAAAATATTACCCAAACAGTAACAATTAATTTAGTAAAATTAAATATGTCAAAGTGGGTTGACATATTCGCGGGTTCACACGACATGTATCAAATCAGGAATTTGATACATTTTTAAAAACTTAAATAAAATGATTTGAATTGTTTGACTCATGCATAATTGGTAGGCCATGCACTTGCTACTTTGTTTAAATATATGACATGCCATTCATATTTAAAATTTATGCATATATTAGAATGGCTATAGGGAAAAGAATAATTGAAACTTGATCAACCTAGTATTGGGTGGCGGTGAGATGATAGTACGTTAGGGAAGCCTCTTCTAATAAGGTCAAGTATACTCTACTTGGTCTCTTTAGACTGGTGAAACTAGCCGAAGCTACCGATCCAAGACCCAAACTAGTTAGACCAGAATTTTTTAAAAAGTAATTTTGAAAATGAAATTTCATTAAAAGGCTTTGTCAAGGAAAGGGTTGATGATCCAATAAGGCTACGACCAAAGAAGGCCTAGTGCCTCGCCAAGACCTGGAGGCCAATTTTTGAAATTCAAATTCAAGTTACTTCGTGTCAAATTCAAATCTAACACAAGCTTCAATTAAATCTTAGAGTTAATAATAAATTAAGAAAAATGATTCAAGCATCTCACAATACACCTATAAGGCAACCATGCTTGTTGTATTGATACATCTAAAATGGGTGAGATGTTAAGGACTAATGAATTGAAAAATATTTTTCAAATTGTTTTTCAAAATCATTAGAATATTTTTCTAAAAATATATTTTCAAAATAGTGCTTCAACATAATAATGTTTTTATGGAATTCATGCTTGTCTGATTGATTATACATATTATACATTTTTCAAAAAGTATATATTTTCAAAAATTGTTTGACTCACTCAATTAGACACAAGCCTCTTAGGACAACACTAAAGTTCCTTAAGGCACTTAGATAGAGTCAAACGGTGTTGGATGCAGGGGGAGTGTTTTGTTCTTTTCGTTAAAAATATTTTTCGAAAACTGCACCTTAACTTCTATCACATATGTTTTCCAAATTATCTTCTTTCCAAATTGTGATTTCAAAATCTATCTTTCTGAAAATTGATGTTCATTTGATTTTGATAAACCCTAAAGACACTGAGGAATGTCCACTTCATGATCTAAAAGGACTCCTAGGACGTGTCAGATTTAGGGGGAGTCTGAGTCAACCTTCTGACAAGTTTTAAATTATTTTGAAAATTATTAGATTACTCTTTTGATCTGAATCAAACCGTAAGACTCAGAGGAAGAGTACTTGTGGTCAACAAGCTTCCCAGGACTGAGTCAAGTTTAGGGGGAGGTCAAATTGAAAGAATTATTTAATAACATATTTTCTTGAACTATATCTTCTAAATCTCGCTAAAAACATAAGTATTCTTTCGAAATACTAACATTTTTTTCTTAAAAATACCAGTATTTTCAAAATTTATCTGGTTTTGATCAATTTAAAAAAAAATTGTTTATCTTGAGTTTGGAGAATCTTCCAGGATACTTAGGAAAATCTCCTTGTAGTCAACAAGGTTTCCTATGATTGTGTCAGACTAGAACATAATCCAAGTCAAGTATTATAACTTCAAAAATTCATAGATTAACTTACATCCTATTATTCTATTTTTCAGAATTTGTGTGACTTAAGGAATTATTTTTATATTTACTTGAGTTTGAAGAATTTTCAGGACACTTAGGAAAATATCCTTGTAGTTAACAGGGTTTCCTAGGATTGAGTCAGATTGGAAAAGAAACCTAGTCAAGTAAAATACTATATTTTCAAAAGTACTTATGTCTTTCAAAGCCTGATATTCTTTCAAAGTACTTAATTATGCATAAAATTTATAGTTTCCAAAAGTACTTATATTTTTCAAAAATTACAAAAGTACTTGCATTGTTTTTAAAAGATCATAATAATTTTCAAAGTACTTGTACTTTTCAAAGCGCATAACATCTTTTTCAAAATATGCATTTTTCAAAAATGCAATATACCATTCAAAATACAATGCTTTCAAAATTTTGCACTAAGTATCTGCAAAAAGAACCAAAGGTTTTCATTGTTGGTGCAAGTATTTTCTTGTGTTTTTTTTTTTGATGTATGACAAAGGGGGAGAGGTGTGCTTAAGTTAGAAAAATTTTCTCCCAAAAATCAAAAATGTAGTTTCAAAACTTATATCATTTTTTTTTCATTTTTTGATCCCAAGGATGGTAAGTTAGCCCCCTTAAACCAATCTAACTTAAGTTATTGTCAAACATCAAAAAGGGAGAGATTGTTGGTGCAAGTTACATCAATGATGTTCCTCTTTAAGTATTTTAATTTTTGACAATACACTTAAGTCAGTGATACAATGAACAGATAAAGGGGAGCAAAGGAGAAGTAATCTAAGTTGAAGAAAAGTCCTAGTTAACCTAGGCATCGAAACCCTAAGACCTAGCGAAGGGCTGCTGGGCACCTAGCAAAGGGTTGCTAGGCATCGAAACCCTAAGACCTAGCGAAGGGCTGCTGGGCACCTAGCGAAGGGATGCTAGGCATCGAAACCCTAAGACCTAGCGTAGGGCTGCTAGGCACCTAGCGAAGGGCTGCTAGGCATCAAAGACCTAGCGAAGGGTTGCTAGGCACCTGGCGAAGGACTGCTGGGGAATGAAGACCTGGCGAAGGACTGCTAGGGAATGAAGACCTGGTGTTAAATCCGACACGTTTGATTAGGTTCCAGAAAATTTTCGAAGAGTTACCAGATAGATTCCGGGGTTCCGAAGACTTGGATATAAATTAGGGATTAAATTGTATTTAAACAAAGGGTTACAAAGGGGCTAATGGGCTGGAAATTAAGACCCTAGGGGTGGTTTTGTGATTAGATGAAAATTGGTTGGACCAAAGTGCAAAACTCCCACCCATAAATTGCCTTCGCCCCGTGCCCTAGCCGAAAATTCCTCTCGCGTGCCCTAACCTGACGTCGTCCCTTCCTCCTCTCGTGCCTAGCCGAAACCACACCAGACGCCTCCCCAATCCGCGAGTCGCAGCCACAGCCAAGCGCCGCCCTTCCCGTCTTCTCCTCATCGTGACCTAGCCGTCGGGGAGGGTCGCGACGCCTCCCTCTTCCCTTCGCGAGCCCCTAACCCACGGTCGACGCTGATTTCATCCTCCGCTCGCGTGACCTAGTCGCAGACACCTCGTCGCCGACCTCCTTCCTCAGCTCTTCCCGGCGAACCCTAGCTAGTCGTCGGCACCTCTTCACCAGTGATTCTCGACCGCCGTCGCAAGACTCTGCCTTACGATCTGTTGGTTTCTGCCAATCCAAGAGTTCCCTGGGCCTCATCGTCGACCAAGTGGAGTTGCCATCTCAGGTAAGATTTGATGGTTTCCGATTGGTCTTTGAATGGAATTGTGCCGAGATTTGATTGAGGTTGTACAATTCAATTGATCATAGGTTGGCTGTTGCTAGTTGGATTAATCAGAGAGTTGATATTTGAGCAGGAACTTGGTGGTGATCAGATTTCGAAAGTAAGCATTTCACCATTAAATTGATTTCTGAGTTATGTGTAGATTATTACATGGAGGTGTATGTGTGGGGGAGGCTGCCGTGAGTTCATCTCATGGGCAATAGTGTAATAGGAATGGATACTTGTGTTAAATTAGTTTTCCATATAATCTGTGATTGAATTTGAATCATAGGTGGTTCACTAGGGGTGGGAGGTTGGATTGGTAGCACCTTAATTAGTGGTTGCCGTGAGCTCCATTTGGAGACGAAACCTTTGGATAGTTTGAAGAGTGAACGGGTTAGGTTTATTTGGGAATTTAAACCTAATGAGTTAACTTGGTAAATTCGGATTCCAAACCTGATCGGAATCTAATCGGGATAATTTGGGATAATTAAGGCCTAACCATTTTATTATGATTAATTAAATGGAAAGGGACGGATTAGGTTAACCCTAGAACGGATTAGGGATTAATTAGCTAGTTACTATTTTTATAATAGCTAATTAAATCTGTCCTTGATACAGGGACTTGATTAGGATTTTTATTGCTGATATTGGCGGGTGGTTCTATCCCTTTTGATACGGACTTATACACTCTTGGAGGCGGGTACCCTTTGACTTATCTATTTTGATATTGTCATGTTGTTATGCATAGATTGTTATAGATAGCAATAAGATTTTATTCTATCCTGGTTTATTATGTTGTTCTGGATACTTGTTGTTTATCCCTGAGTTATTATGCTGTTAGTTCCATACAGTCTCAGGTATTGTCATATCTATATGTATGCTTAGATATCGGGATGTATCTCTTGTATTTGACATGAGGGATCTGTAGTTTCCGGCCAGTATACCTTGTAGGTTACCTGTATTTCCTATGTATAGGATTTCAGACTGAGACCTAGTATACTGAGGACTTGGGGAGGGAGGTATGTGTATCCACTATGACCCATATTGCATCGTGTCCATGGGTGGTCCTTGGGAGACCTGTGATAAAGTCCATGGATATCTCTTCCCACTTCCACTCTGGAATGGGAAGTGGTTGTAGAACTCCTCCTGGTCTCTGGTGTTCCGCCTTGACTCTCTGGCAGGTCAAGCAGGTACTGATATATCTGGCCACATCTCGCTTGAGTCCAGACCACCAGAATCTTTTCTTTAAATCTTGATACATCTTGGTAGAACCAGGATGCATAGAGTATGGGGTACTGTGGGCCTCCTCTAGAATATTCTTTCTTAGTTCCTCATCATCGGGGACGCAAAGGCGGTCTCCAAAATAGAGTATGCCACTGTCTGATACTCGAAACTCTGAATTTTCTGCCTCTTGGATCCCCTGCTTGATCTTCTGGATCTCTGGGTCTTGATCTTGCTTTTCTTGTATATCCTTAAGCAGGGTTGACTCTAGGGTCAATGCAGAAAATTGCCCAACCATAACCTCGACTCCAAAATCTTTTATTTCTTTCTGAAGTGGTAGAGACAGTGATGATAAGGACATCAGTGCTGCACAGGATTTCCTGCTCAGTGCATCCGCCACTTTATTAGCTTTACTTGGGTGGTAGAGGATTTCACAGTCATAATCTTTGACCAACTCTAGCCACCTGCGCTGCCTCATATTCAGATCCTTCTGAGTGAAAAAGTACTTCAAACTTTGATGGTCTGTGAAGATTCTGCACTGCACTCCATACAGGTAGTGTCTCCAGAGCTTCAGTGCGAAAACCACAGCTGCTAGCTCAAGGTCATGGGTAGGGTAATTCTTCTCATAGTCCTTGAGCTGTCTGGAGGCATATGCTATCACTTTACCGTCTTGCATGAGGACAGCTCCAAGGCCCATCTTGGATGCATCACTATAGATGTCAAAGGCCTTGTCACTCTCTGGAACAGTCAGGATGGGAGCACTAGTCAATCTCTTCTTCAGCTCTAGAAAACTGTGCTCGCATTTATCTGACCATTCAAACTTCTTGTTCTTTCTGGTCAAAGCTGTGAGTGGAGAGGCTATCCTGGAAAAGTCCTCCACAAATTTTCTGTAATATCCTGCCAGGCCTAAGAAGCTTCTGATCTCACTGGCACTCTTGGGTCTACACCAGTTGCTGACTGCTTCTATCTTGGCTAGATCAACTTGAATGCCTTCTTTGGATACAATGTGACCTAGGAAGGTCACCTGATCTAGCCAAAACTCACACTTTGAGAATTTTGCATAGAGCTTCTCCTGCTGAAGGATCTGCAGCACTATCCTCAAGTGTGTAGCATGTTCCTCTGGAGTCTGTGAGTATATGAGAATATCATCAATAAATACAATGACGAATTTATTGAGATACTCCCTGAAGATGTGGTTCATCAGCTCCATGAAGACTGCTGGAGCATTGGTTACTCCCAAAAGGCATTACTACAAATTCGTAGTGGCCGTATCTTGTCCTGAAGGCCGTCCTGGGGATGTCACTCTCTTTAACCTTTAGCTGATGATACCCAGAACGCAGGTCTATCTTCGAGAACACTGTAGCCCCTTTGAGTTGATCAAATAAATCATCTATTCCAGGAAGGGGGTACTTGTTCTTGATGGTCACCTTGTCCAGAGCTCTGTAGTCTATGCACAGACGCACAGACCCATCCTTCTTCTTGACGAAAAGTACAGGAGTTCCCCAAGGTGAATGACTAGGGCGGATGAAACCCTTGTCGAGCAGCTCTTGCAATTGTTCTTGCAATTCTTTCAGTTCTGCTGGCGCCATGCGATAAGGTGCCTTCGAAATTGGGTTGGTTCCTGGGGCCAACTCAATTTCAAACTCAATTTCCCGATTGGGAGGGAGTCCTGGTAACTCTTCAGGAAACACCTCAGAATAGTCACAGACTACCCTCACTTCTTCTCTCTTCAATCCTTCTCCTTGACTTGCATCCACTATATGAGCTAGAAAACCAGAACACCTCTTCTCTAACATTCTCTGAGCTTGTAAGGTAGATAAGAACCTTTTTATCTTTCTCTTTGGGTCTCCAATAAACTCAAATGAAGGTTCTGCTTCTGGTGTGAACTTGACTTTTCTCTTGCGGCAGTCTATAGAAGCATTGTACTTGCTCAAGAAGTCCATCCCTAAAATGACATCGAAATCCTGCATCTCCAGGACTACCAAGTCACTATAGAGCTCTCGGTTGGAAATCCCGATTGGTACTGCCCTTAGCCTCTGAGTAGAGGCCATTACTTCCCTTGACGGTAAGGTTGTTAAGAACTTCATCGTTCAACCTTTCTGGTTGCCTTTATACTGTTTAAGTAGTGCTCAATGATCAAAGCACTACTTATTAGTTCTTTGGAGGTTTGCGGCCTCTTAACACCGCTAGCCCCCTTCAACGCTATCTCAGGCCTTAACATCTTGAGCATTAGCCTAACTATCTCTTTTTCTTTGCTAACTAGCTCTGGGCACAGATGAGCTAACCGCTTAAACATCTTCACTGCTTCATCCACGGATAGTTCTCCTTGTCTGAACTCCGTGAATTCATCGTAATGCTTGTTGGTTACTTGCATGTGAAAGTATTCTTCGAAGAACTCAGTCTCGAAGTCGGCCCATGTCATCTGGCTGACATTTCTCTTGGCCTTGACTCTCTTCCACTATATTCTAGCATCTCCCGTAAGGCAGAAAGATGCACACTTTATCTTCTCTACCTCATGCCAGTCCAGTAGCCCTACTATTCTTTCCAACGTTTTGAACCATGCTTAAGCATCCCATGGTTTGCTTGTGCCTGGGAAGTTCCCTGGCTTCGGTTTCTCCTACTGAATGAGGTACACTTCTTGCCTTACTCCCCTTGCCGAACTACAGATGTAATCGATGGGTCTTCGATCACAACTGGTGCCACTACATTCGCCACTGGCGAGGTAATAATAACGACCTGCTGGTTAGCCATCCTAGTGGCAATAACTTGCTGTTGTTCTGCTAACTGTCTCTGTAACTGAGCCACCACGTCTAAGAGATTTGGTGGGGGTACTGACTCTGTTGCCTCTTGCCCTCTAGGAGCTTGCTCCTCGTTTCGGGCCTTTCTAGGACGTCCTCAAATGTATAACTTAACACTTAATGGTAATGTTCCCAAACTTGCTTTAGGATATAACAAGACCTTGGTCTTGATTCTTATCTCATTTCTTAATCCTAGAACTCGTTCTAGGGCTTAGTAAGACCTTGGTCTTGCTCAAAACTTTTATCAAGCACCTTGCGTGCCATAATCCCAAAACTTACTTTTGGGCAAATCAAGTAAGTACTTAAGCATTTCTCTAATATCCATTCTAGGGATTAAACATGATTCCGTGATACTAAGGTATTAAACATGCTTCCTTGTTCTATGCACATATGAGTAAGTACTTAAGCATTTCTCTATACTGCAATTAAATAAAGGAGCAATAGAAAAACTGAAACTTAAAGCTTTCTTACTTGAAGACAGCAAGGTTGATGCTGATGTGTGTGTGATGCTGGAGAATGGGAACTGCTCTGATACCACCTGTAGCGACCCGCCTTCTCTGCCTTAGACGGATCGTTACTTGTCTCTACTTCTCGACTCTAATGCACGACTAAAGAAAACGCGGAAATCTTTTTTTTTTTTTTTAAACTTTTAAATTCATCTAACAATCATATTCTAACTTAAGCAATCATGCATATTAACATATCACACTTACTATCTCGAAAGCTCGCAGTTGGTACACTTGAAGCTGGCCTCGCCCAATTCAAACTGCAGGTATCAGTCGACTGATACTGTATCAGTCGACTGATAGGCCTGTAATTCGAAACTCAGGTTTCGGCCAGTTACTTCACAGCTCCTCCAAACCTATAATTTCGAGCCATATGGAATCATGACACCATTTCTACACTCTATGACAGTTTTCTAATGAGTTTAGCCAATCAAAACGAATCCATAAACTTGAAATTTGGACTTTTGCGGAAGAAAATAAACTATTCAAGATATATAAACTTTAACACTAAAGTTTGTACCAATCTTGACTTCTATACATTCATAACACCAAATACATGTTCTATGACTTTGCTAAAGCATTATGAAATGTGAATGCAACTTTTCTAAACATTTATAAGCAATAAAACTTAAATCAAAGAGAATTTGATACTATCTTGGCACATGTGTCTATTATCCTAACAAAGTATCAATATCTCCATCTACTCACATTTCCACTCATCCAATGCAAGCATAAGAATATATAAGCTAAATGAAATGACATGAAATCTTTACTCTAAGAAATTGAGCATGTAAAACTATCCAAAGCTCAAATGTTCGCTAAACTTTATAAAGCAAGAACTTGAAATTCAAATGATCTATAACATTATGAATTAATAGCTAAATTGTCTTGCGCCAACGATCTCTCCATAATCAGCCACCACACACACTCTACTCAGCACCGCCTCGTCGTCTTCCTTCAGAATTGCTTGCCTTTACCTTTATCTGCAATAAGAGGAAATGCAACTAGTAAGCAAAAAGCTTAGTAAGTACTATCTAGCTCACAAAAACTTGAAATATGCAAACATGCTTCTAGATCAAACTGAACATCATATGAGATACTAATATGCTTGGAAGAAAAACTAAGGACATGTATAGCTCAAAACATGCATACTCAAGCAATAATAAATCTCATTTTACTTTTCTTGGCTCAACTTGGAATCTTTAGCTATTCTTTAACTTTTTGAAAACTCTTTAAATTTTCGAAACTTTGCTAAAGCATATACTTGAAAATAATAATCACTTGGATCCACTGAAGACGTAAGTACCATCTCATATGCGCGTTCCCTAAAAGGTTGGGGTAGCGAGCCACCAATCCTAATAGAGCAGACCTTGGTCTACCAGGGCCAAGACCTTGGAATTGGACACCTGGATTTCTTTAACGACGCCCTTGGACGCCGGGTACTGGCCTTATAAAATAAAATAGCTTTTCTTTCTTTTCTTTCTTATCTGTAAATGCCTTGGCATTTTCTGGAGCACCTTGCGTGCTAAAATCCCTAAGTCTTGACTTTTGGGGATTTCTTAAGGCCTTGGCCTTTTCTTTTCTTATCTTTATCTTTTCTTTTCTTTTCTCATAGCTTTTCTTGGACCCTAAACTCACATAGGGTATTAATCAACATATATAAGCATATAATGAACTAAGATCACATGCAAAAACTCAAACAAAAAGGAAATATCTCTTCTAAAAACTTTTAAGGGAAATTCTTGCGGAAAAACCGCCTCTTACAGCAGGTGAGCAGTACTTACATTGATATCTTGGACTTACAACCAAGAACGGCGTCGGAGGTTCGAGAGAAACTTGAGATCTCGGAGAATTCTTCACGCCTACGCGTTCCTCTCGTCGCGGGGATCCCGAATATAGGAATATCTCTCGGAGGAGAGCTTTGGCCGGCCCTCGAGGGCTTGGTGTTGGTCGGCGTCGCCCAAGAGAGGAGAGGAGGTCGGCATGAGGGTTTGGAGAGGAGAGAAATAAAACTTCTCCCTTTAATTATCTATTTATACCTATGGGGCGGATCGACCTAACTAACCCTTAAATATAAGTCTCTCCACCCTTTGCTGTGCTTGATACCCTAGCCTGGCTAGTCGCGCGCTTGCCTGGTTTCGTGCAGGTCGCGGTTTCGAACTCCCTGCTGCCCTTTTAAAATTTTTCCTTTTTCTTTTTCTTTCTTTTTCTTTAAAATACTAAACGGACTCGAAAAATTCCATAAAAATATTCTAAAAATTCCTAAAAATATCTAGAATATTTCTAAACCATTTTTAAATTATTCTAAGGACTTTAAGAACTAAAAATGGGAATTTTGGGGCGTTACATGGGCGTCTCGAGGTCCAGAGGTATCGGAAGCTAAGCAAAAGTCCACCCGAAGGACTGGGTGGCAATCATCTCCTGAAAGGAGTAGGTGAAGGGTGAGTTCTCGGGGATGGGAACTTGTGCCAGTTCGACCTAGGGTTTCGTGGAGATCCGAAGTCCGAACCAAGTCCTTATGGCTAATATTATATGTATATGTGCTTTGTGTTTGTGTATCTTGCAGGTACCAAGATTGGAAGACAATGCAGGCTGCTGGAAGCCCTGAAGCAAGGCGCCCCCATCAGTGGAGGCGGCCAAAACAAAGAAGAAAACAAGGCAGTAAAGTGTTGAAGGCAGAATAAGTGTCAAGCGGGGTGCTCGGAGCGTCCGGGGCACTCTGGTTGAAACCTGTAGTTGCTGTTTCGAGTTCGAAACATAGATAAGCCTTCATGAGGGCGCCCGGGAGGTCCGGGGTGCCCTGGTCAAAGGATTTATCAGCTGCGATGAGGTCGACGCGGGGATAAGGTTTGACCGGGTTTATCGGGGCGCCCCCAACGTCCAGGGCGCCCGCAGGAGTGCTATAAAAGGGGCTTCGACCCCTCTGCTTCAACAACAACTGCTAAGTGCCATTCTGATCACTCTGACCGACGACAACGTGCTAAAGACGAGGCTCTACGACCGGGAGGCTCCAGGAGGAAGTGCGCGGCACTTCGGAGATCCAGATTGGCCGAGCTTCAAACTTGTTCTGTTCGGTTCGCTTTAATTATACTGCAATTAATTTTCTATATTTGTGATTGCAATTATTGTACTATAAGATGGGTTTCTCCGCCTCTGGAAATTCCAGAAAGGAGACCAATAGTGGACTCACGCCGAGTACATAGGCCTTGGACGTACTGACCCTGGGGGGTCGGGAACCAAGTAAATAAATCCCGCGTGTAAACTGTCTTTTGTTTTGTTTGCTCATTCTTTTGCTTTTCCGCTGCTACTAACTCTGTGTCCAGAACGAACGATAGTATTATGAAAGTTTTACGAAGGGTTTCACGATCGATATTCGCCCCCCCCTCTATCGACGGCACCGGTCCTACAGCTTCTTCCACTATAGGGGTTGTTCAACCGGCGGTCCCTTCTACTCCATCTGGCTCTTCCAGCGTGCTACCTGATGTCCCCCTTACTTCTTTTCCCGGGGGGGGGGGGGCACGGGTCCTCGCCCAATACATCTAATCCTGCCTTCGCGGGCAGACTCTCGCACTGCCTATGAGGTTCCTGACTCTGAGCCGCTAGGATCTGCAGGAGTGGTTTATCTGCACGCCCCCTTGAGCGACCACTTATATCAAGGTCTGCGGGCATTTGACCGTCAAGACCCCATTGCCAGAATCAATAGCCTCGTGGCGGAGGCTTGTCAGACATGTTTTTCTAATGGCTCTTGCTTGCTCAGCTTTTTCCTGGCTAACCCTTTGCCTCCTTTGCAGTTAACCGGTGCAATATATGACATGGGTGTTTCCTTCACCGCCCAGACTCAGTCCTTTCGTCAGTCAAAATCCCAGAGGGAGGCGTTAGAAGCTCAGCTCCGATGCACGCAGTCGTAACCAGGCGAGGAGGCCTGGAATACTCTACGATTTGAGAACGCGGCCCTTCATGGGCATGTTGCTTACGCCGAGGCGAAGCTTCAGGAACATCTGGTGGAGTTGGGTGTGGCTCGGGCCTCTGTTGCCCAGATGCGACAACAAATTGCTCACCTAGAGTGAAGCGAGCGTCAGGCTCAAACTCGGGAGCTACCGGCCCGCTCGGAGCTGGCCAAGGCCAAGGCGGATCTCAAGGAGACCGACCAGTCGGCTGCTACGCTGCACACCAATCTGAAGGCTAAGGAGGAGGAGCTAGCCACCTGCCAAAGCGACCTCTCGCGAGTGCGCAAGTGTCACGATGTTCTGGAGGCCAAGCTGCAGGCGACCCGCAAGGGGCGTGAGAAGATGCAGGGTCGAGCCCCATCGCAGTCTTCTACGCCTAAACCGTAGTTTCATGCTACTTTTTTCTATTTTCTAGTGTAGGCAGAGGCCAAGTTATTTATGATGAATGCTATTTTCCCTTTCCATCGTCCTCGTTCTCGTATATCTCTGCCCATGTGTGTTTGGCGCTGTAATGTAAACGACCCGAATGGGAGGAGGGGTGCTCGTCCACCCTTTTCCAGGGAGCGTGCGCCCGCCATGTCAGGGTCGTTGTGTATTGGTCAATCGGGCATCGTAGGTGATGTTCCCTTAATGCCTCAGACTCGGGCGAGCACGGAGGAGATCCCAGGTCCGTAGTGATCCCTTGAACCATCCGGGAGTTGGCTGAAGAGCGCTTGATCAAGAAGTTAGGTTATCGTAGTCACAAAGACCCAACTGCCCTTAGCCCGTAGGCGGGCGAGGCGCTTAGTTTAGATAATGCCCTTGAATCGAGGACCGAGCTAGGGGCTGATCCTGCTTTCGCCGAGTCAGCAAGGCAAGAATGAGAATGCCTGATTGCAGCTTTCGAGGGTGAGAATCATCACGTGCCTAGCCGAGAGCCGGCTCGGGGGTATGGTTCACACGGAGCGAGAATGGGGCCACCCGGTCGGGTGATCTCTCAGGGAGCGTGGGCTGCCACGCATCCGGATGAGAGCCGATCCGAGGGAAAGGCTCGCACGGAGCGAGAATAGGGCCGCTCGATCGGCGAATCTCTCAGGGAGCGCGTGCCGCCACGCGTCCGGCGGAGAGCTGATCCGAGGGTTCTGAGGCTTCCTGGTCGAGGACATCTCAGGGAGCATGGATCGCCACGCATTACCTGGGAGTCGCGCCAAGGCTTCCCGGCCAAGGACATATCAGGGACCGTGGATCGCCACGCATCGCCTGAGAGCCGCGCCGAGGGTTCCCGGTCGTGGACATCTCAGGGAGCATGGATCTCCACGCGTCGCCTGAGAGCCGCGCTGAGGCTTCCCAGTCGAGGACATCTTAGGGAGCATGGATTGTCACGCGTCGCCTAAGAGCCGCGCCGAGACTTCGCGGTCGAGGACATCTCAGGGAGCGTGGATCGCCACGTGTTGCCTGAGAGTCGCGCCGAGGCTTCCTGGTCAAGGACATCTCAGGGAGCGTGGATCGCCACGCGTCGTTTCAGAGCGGCGCCGAGGCTTCCCGGTCGAGGACATCTCAGGGAGCGTGGATCGCCACGCGTCGCCTGAGAGCCGCGCCGAGGCTTCCCGGTCGAGGACATCTCTGGGAGCGTGGAACGCCACGCGTCGCCTGAGAGCCACGCCGAGGCTTCCCGGTCGAGGACATCTCAGGGAGCATGGAACGCCACGCGTCGCCTGAGAGCCGCGCCGAGGCTTCCCGGTCGAGGACATCTTAGGGAGCGTGGATCGCCACACGTCGCCTGAGAGCCACACCGAGGCCTCCCGGTCGAGGACATCTCAGGGAGCATGGATCGCCACGCGTCGCCTGAGAACCGTGCCGAGGCTTCCCGATCGAGGGCATCTCAGGGAGCATGGATCGCCACGCGTTACCTGGGAGTCGTGCCGAGGTTTCTCGGTCGAGGACATCTCAAGGAGCGTGGATCACCATGCGTCGCCTGAGAGCCGCGCCGAGACTTCCCGGTCGAGGACATCTTAGGGAGCGTGGATCGCCACGCGTCGCCTGAGAGCCGCACCCAGTCTTCCTGGTCGAGGACATCTCAGGGAGCGTGGATCGCCACGCGTCGCCTGAGAGTCACGCCGAGGCTTCCCGATCGAGGATATCTCAGGGAGCATGGATCGCCACGCGTTATCTGGGAGCCGCACCGAAGCTTCCCGGTCGAGAGCATCTCAGGGAGCGAGGATCGCCACACGTCGCTTAAGAGCCACGCCGAGGCTTCCCAGTCGAGGACATCTCAGGGAGCGTGGATGGCCACGCATCGCCTGAGAGCCGCGTCGAGGCTTCTTGATCGAGGACATCTCACCTGAGAGTCGCGCCGAGGGATAATGAGAGTGGATCTCGATTTATAATTCGCGCACATTGAGCTGCTAGCTTGCCTTTGCGTAGATTGGGACTTTCCTTTGATACGTTGGGGCAGCAATATACATCTTTCTACTAGTCCGGAGAGTGAGAGCTCCCTTGTGTTGAGGCAATCTAAGGTCCGGAGTGACCTTGTGTTTTGATATTTGGGCAAAGGGTTTAAGTTAGGTTTTCCCTTGTGTACTAATATGGGCATGTCAGTGTGCAGGTTGTACAGGATTACACATATTGACTTGGCTAGATGACTTCGGTATGGTGAGGGGTTGCATGGAGATAAGCTGGAGGCTTGTGTGCACCCGAGGGATCTGATATAACAGGGATGATGAGCCGAGGGGCGAGGACTTCGAGGCATACGTGAAGGATGACATGGAGACAAGCTGGAGGCTTGTGTGCATCCGAGGGACGAGGGCCGAAGATGAAGAGGGCGCGAAGGCAATAGTCAAGGCTGCTGGTGAAGAGTCAGCTGAGGCAAAGGACAAGAGTCGAGGGAGGAGGACTCCAAGGGTAAGCAAAAGGAGTGGACCTGAAGGCACGTGTGGAGGAGGGTCAAGAGAGTGAGTAGGAGTGTTGTTGTAAGCTGGGCAGTCGACTGGAGGTTGTCTAGTCAACTGCCAAAACTCACAGTAGGTTCTGGACCCTGGACCAGTCGACTGCCATTTTGGCAATCGACTGGTAAGTCACCAGAATTCGAACGTTGGGATGTCAACGGTCGAATCTGAGTGGTGGCAGTCCACTGCCCTGGGAACAGTCGACTGCCAGCGGGTTTTTCAGCCCGAGTTCTATTTAAAGAGGACTCGGTTAGGGCTGATTTTCTTGACGAAACTCGCTTGGGTAAAGCGTGTTAGTAGTTTTTTGTGCCCAGATAGTGTCTGAGGTGTTGTGGCGAGGTTTCTCCACCCACAAGGAGCGATGCGGGCTAGCCGGAGGTTATCCGGGGAGTGATCCACCGAAGGATTCTTGGATTAGTCACCCGGCCGGGGTGGATACCAAGTAAATAGGTTTGTTAGCAGTGCTTTCTTTGTTTTTATTGTTCATTATTGTTGTTTCCGCTGCGCACACTAACAACGTAGGAAGAACGAGGCGAAAATCGCTATTCACACCCCCTCTAGCGTCCAAAACGATCCTAACAATTGGTATCAGAGCGAAGGACCGCTCTTGATCGGACTAACCGCCGAGGGAGCACACGCTAGAGGAAAATGGAAGGAGAAGGTCCGCTAGGGGACAACATCTACACTTCGCCGGCCTACGACCACGAGGATTTCAACTATTGGTGGGCGAGGATCGAGACGTGGTTCGAAATGGATTGGGCATGCCGAATCGCGCTTGAAGACCCCTTCGAAGTTCCAAAGGACAAGCATGGGAAGAGGCTTCGTCCTAGATATTGGGATAAAAAACAACAAGAACAATTTCGGGCAAATAAGAAGGTAATAGATATATTAATCAATATTTTGTCTACTAATGCGTTAAATGGTGTAAGGGAGTATCAAAGTGCATGTGAATTATGGTGTAAAGTGAAAGAGTATCATGAACGTCCTACACATGCTCAAGAGCTCAAGGAGAAAAGTCAAAGTGGTCAAGAAGAAGAAGAAGAAAAGGAAGTATCAACCTCTTCAAGTGAGGAGGAGGAATTAAGTGAAAGATCATTAACCTCCTCAAGAGAGGAAGAGGAAGAGGTCTCCACCTCAAGGATTGAGGGGGAGGAGAGACCCAATTCAATGTTGGATCAAGAAGAAGAATCTATATCATCCAAGGTTGAAGAAGTCAACCTAGTCTCCACCTCCACCAAAGCTAAATCGAAGGAGCACATCATATGCTTTGGTTGCAATAAAAAGGGACACTACAAGGACAAGTGCCCACTAGGTAAAAAGGAGGTAAAATCTAAATTAATGTCTAATTCTTTTAAATCTAACGTGGATTGTAGGAATGGAGGAGTCCAAGAGAGGAGGAAGAAAATTAGATGCTTCACATGTGGTGAGTTAGGGCACTACCACACGAAGTGCCCAAAGAGTGGAGAGCTCAAGAAATTGGGACACTTAAGAAGATGAGAGTAGGAGGAAAGAAAGAAAAGAAGCTCATATCATGGAGGAACTACAAAGGTAAGGGAGGTAATCTCTAATCTTGAACTTAAATGCAATTCAAATTTAAATTCCTCTATGCATGTTAAAAATAGTGCAACTTACTCATCCATGCATGCTAGATTTAATGAAAAATGTTTGATGGTACATAATTTTGGATTTAAGTATAATGATAGGAATAGGGCTAACAAGATAGATCAAAACTTTATAAAAAGCATGCATCATGAATCCAAGACCTCTAGACCTAAGGATCAAGACACTGGTCTCAAGAAAGGGAGGAATGTTCCTAGGAACATAGGTAGGTCTAGGAATGGACATATGGATTCCAAGGTTATAAACTTGGAAAGGAAAAATCAAGCCTTGAGGGCGAGGCTTGATACTTTGGAAAAGACCTTAGAAAGATTCACGGTTGGATCAAAGGGTCTAGACATGGTGTTGGGTAGTATAAAACCCAACTACGATATATCAGGGTTAGGATACCGGTCTAAGACCTCCAAGGCCAATGGTAAGGAAAATGCTAGGGTAGCATATGGTTATGGCAAGGAGGGAAAGCCCAAATATGGCAAGGGGGTGCCATTGGAAGGTAAAAAGAATGACTTAACTAAGGACAAGGTGTCCAAGGTTAAGAAGGTTAGATTTGTAGGCCAAGAGTCACCAAGGGCACACCGGTGTGACCTAGTATGGATTGAGTCACCTAGGAAGGTGGTTAGGGCTAAGAGCTTAAGGGGGAGTTCTAGGAGCCTTTGGGATATATGGTGAATGGACTTTGGGAGGGGTGCTCCTAAAGGTCTAGATGAACTATTGAGTGTGCCAAAAGAATTGGAGACAGACTTGAGTCTCAATTCTTGGGTTTTGGCATGGTGTTGTTAAGTTTCATGCATGAAATATTGCATGAAAATTGGTTTTTGATGTGTTATTGCCATGTAAATCAATGCTAGGGACGCATTGTGGATTGGCATGGGCAAAGACATCAAGAGGAAACCAAAACTAGGACTTTAGGTCAATGTTTGATTGAAGTTTTTAGCTAATTTTGGGTTTTGTGTCAAACTTGGGAATAGTGATAGATACATTTTGGAATGTATTTTTCCCAAGTAGATATGAGTACAACAAACCTCTTCACAAAATTTGAGAATTTTTGGAGATTTGTGGAATTTCTAGCGCATTTCTGAATTTCGTCAGAAATGCTGAAATTTCAGACTTTCAGAGTATCATGTTGGATCGAGAAAGACCGATAGAGGGGGGGGGGGTGAATATCGGAAAATGTTCGGATTTAAAAGAAAGAGCAGTTACGCAGCGGAATAAAATCAAACAACGCAAACACCAGTAGTTTACTTGGTTCGGAGCCTGGGTCGACTCCTACTCCAAGGCCCACGGTCGTTGACCGTTTACTTTGGGCAATTCTATAATGCGCAAAACGGTTACAGAGTAAGATTACAAAAATGACTGTAAATAGAAAATTACACTCTGTTTTATCAACTCCCGGTGTAGATCGAGTTTCGGTGCAGCGGGAGGTCGACGACGCTTCGGACTTGAGTTGGGAAGTTCCTGGAGCAGAGCGTAGTCGTCAGAGCGTTTGGAAGCGTTGAATGAAAGCAGTTATTGATTGTTGAAGAAGAGGGTCGAGGGTCCCTTTTATAGGGCTGGGGGCGCCCGGGATGCTCGGGGCGCCCCCCCCACGTGGCTTTCGATCCGGCGAGCCCTCTGGTCAAGGCTGATCTCTGCTTCTTCGGGATCACATTTGACTGGGGCGCCCGACGCGCGCGGGGCGCCCGGGTTGACCGGTCAAGGCTTCATCTTCTTTGCGAGGGTGAGCTACTGCAGCTGCCAGTGGCGTGGCACAGTGGGCGCCCGTGACACGCGGGGCGCCCGATGCGCGCGGGGCGCCCGAAACATCCGGGGCGCCCCCAAATGTGCTGCTGTCGGGGCGTTTACTTGCTCTGCTGACTTTGGGTTGACTCTGGGGCGCCCGAAACATCCGGGGCGCCCTGCTCAGCTACTGTCTCACTCCTTTGAGGCTCTCTGAGCTGCAGAAACACAGTCCTTCGGTCCTGCATCCAGGGTTAGTCCAAAACAACAATTAATAAGTTAATTTTACACAGCTTTGGCTGTCTTGGTTCTGACTTTGGGTCTCCAAAATGGAGCCCTAGGTCGAATCGACGCCTAATGTTCCCTCTAGGGGAACGCGTCCTCACCTACTCCTCTCAGGAGAGTTTACCTGATGCCAACCGGATCCTCTAGTTGAACTTTTGCCCGGCAGTCCTTCGCCAGGTCTTGAGTTGCCAAGCTTCCCTTCGCTTGGTGCCTAGCAGCCCTTCGCTAGGTCTTTTCTTCTGGCAGCCTTTCGCCAGTGCCTAGCATTCCTTCGCTAGGGCTTGTCCATTCTGGCAGTCCTTCGCTAGAGCCTAGCAGCCCTTTGCTAGGGCTTTTCCTGTCTGGCAGTCCTTTGCCAGTGCCTAGCATTCCATCGCTAGGGCTTTTCCTGTACACTCAAGAAACTTTGTTAGACAACGACTAACCCTTAACTTTTGAACCCTTTTGTCAATATCAAAACACAGGTTTGACTTGGGTGCATACTGCACCAACAATCTCCCCCTTTTTGATATATGGCAACCTAGTTCAAAAAGTTAAGGAAAAATGCTGAAATTAAAAATCCTAAGTTAGATTCCCTCCCCTTGGAAGAAATCTCCCCCTAGGTTTTTCAAAAATAGGTGGTGTAAGTGAAGTACTTAGAAGATTTCATGTTTTGATAATAAGTTAGGAAATCTCTAAAGTTTTTGCAAAGTTTTTTGAAAAAACATTCTTAGTTTGGGAAACTTAGAAAATTTTCAGTTTTTGAAAAAAAATTTCAGACTTTAGAAAATATTAAGCAAAAATCATTTTAAGCAAAAAACATTAAGTTTCGAAATAGTTCAGAGTTTAGAAATAAAGCTAGAAATGATTTACCAATTTTTCAGTTCAACCCTTTTGAAGAAGATTATGAAAAAAAAATTTTAAAAATTTTGTTCCCTGTTTCTTTTCCAACTCTCCCCCTTTGACATATATCAAAAAATGCAGAAATAAATTTTGCAATAGTTGAATAAAGCATTGGCTGTACTGAATCAAAACAAGACCTAGGTCTGGTTAACTCTTTAGGGACCTGTCTAACCCAATTAGCTACTTACTAACTGTTATAAACAATAGTTTTGGCTAGGGTTAGTCAAGTTAAGTGAGTTGTTCAAGTTAGATTGTCTAAACTTGACACTTAACTTGATTGCTGTTCAGTTTGTATTTAGTGCCCCAACTACTGCAGATGCACTGACTTAAAGCATCTTGAGTTAAGGCAAAGACCTAAGCATCTCAACCCTTTCTAGGTCATCATTCAAAAGTACCCTAAGGTGTTTGTGAGATGCTGGCTTCTAGATCTATAGGTGCATGCAGTTCTAGGGTTAGAGCCTAGGCTAAGTCCATTTCGAAAAGAGGCCTTAGTTTTGAAGGGGATAGTTTTTGAAATAAAACTAAAAATTTTTTTTTGAAAAGAACCTTTTTCAAAAAAATTTTTAAAAGACATTTCAAGATCAATATAAAATCAAAAGTCAAAAACCGAATGATTCTATTCTACTAAGCATAACCCTAACTGCCTTCTTAGTGAGCTAAACTCAGATTCAGGTAGGGGTTTAGTGAATATGTCAGCTAGGTTGGACTTGGAGTCTACATGCTTAAGGACTATTTCACCCCTAGCTACGTGATCTCTTACAAAGTGATGTTTTACTTCTATGTGTTTGTTCTAGAGTGTTGTATTGGGTTTTTGGTTAAGTTAATTGAGCTAATATTGTCAATATTGACTTGGGTCTGATTGTAGTCTAGTTGAAAGTCCTTAAGAGTATGCATCATCCATAGGAGTTGAGCTACACATTCTCCTAAGGCTACATATTCAGCTTCAGTTGTTGATAAGGCAACACAGTGTTGCTTTCTACTGCCACCAACTCACTAAGCTGTTTCCTAAAAGTTGACAGCTTCCACTTGTACTTTTTCTATCTAATTTACAACCAGCATAGTCAGAATCAGAGTATCCTGATAACTTAAAGGATGAAGTCCTAGGGTACCAAATCCCTACATTTTGGGTGCCCTTAATGTATCTTAAAACTCTTTCAGGGTTGCTAAGTGAGTTTCCTTAGCACATGTTTGGTACCTAACACACATTCCTACTGAAAAAAGTATATCAGGTCTGCTGGCTGTAAGGTATAGTAGACTTCCTATCATACTTCTGTAAAAGCTTTAGGTCTACTGGTTTACCCTCAGGGTCACTATCTATTTTACATTTGTGACCATTGGGGTACTTATACTTTTAGAGTTATCCATTTTAAATTTTTTAATTAGTTCTTTAGCATATTTAGATGATGTACATAATTTCCATCTTTAGTTTGTTTGATTTGTAACCTAGGAAAAAGTTTAGTTCCCCAACTAAACTCATTTCAAATTCACTTTCCATAATTGTTACAAATCTTTTAGAAATTTAGAATTAGTTGATCCAAAATATTATTCATCTACGTAAACTTGGCAACAAATATATCCTTGTCTAAAATTTTAACAANTTCACCTTAATCGGTTTTGAGCAAATAAATAGTCCAGATTTATTTACGCGAAACGTAGATTTCAATTTTGAAGTCAAACTTGACTTTCAACGATCGATGGCATCAAAATTTTACTTTGCAAAATCGTATCCAACAATCCCTCACATGAATGGAAATTAATGCATGTATTGCATGTATGCATGCTGACACTTTACAAGAGTCCAATTGATAAGTCAATGCATCGGGAAAGGTAGCTTGTAGCTTTGAACCTTCCGTACTGGAATGCTATCGAGCATATTAGGCTGCGCAATGATCGTGATGTCTTGAACTGCTCAGCTGTTAGTATATACTAAGACAATAACACCCACACAGAAATTTATCTCACCCACTTTTGGTTCTCATGGTTGGTTCCGTTTCGGCCATGGACACTATCTTAGATTCATGAGTGTTTCATTGAAGCAACCTATCTTCACACTCACATAGGTGACACTTCTACCAAGAGTATCCTACCATACTCCACCTTAAAGGTATAGAAGTCATTAAAAGCATAAGTTTATCCTCACTACATGTGGTAAAACAGCACCAAATCATCCTAAGATTGGGATAGTAGAGATAATTATTTCTCTTGTGCTGTTACACAACTTCTGTAACTTCGTTGTCCCATTGAACCAAGATCTTGGGATCTCCAGTCAACAAGGTTGGGTTACCGCTACAGTCGTTTTTAGTTGTAGATTTTCAATCCAATTCCTCTTGATGAGCATTGTACTTGATCTCGATTTAGCCCCTTCGTTAAGGGATCTGCCAAATTATCCTTAGATTTGACATAATCGATTGCAATCACTCTGTTCGAGATCAACTGCCTAATGGTATTATGTCGACGACGTATATGTCGTGACTTACCATTATACATACTACTATGTACCCTTTCAATTATCGATTGACTATCACAGTGAATAAGTACAGCGGGCACAGGTTTTTGTCCAGCACGGAATATCTTCCAAGAAATTCCGCAGCTATTCAGCTTCTTCAGCTGCTTTGTCAAGTGCTATAAACTCGGATTCCATTGTTGACCGAGCTATGCATGTCTGCTTAGTGGATTTCCAAGATACTGCTCCCTCACCGATCGTGAATACATATCCACTAGTGGATTTGGAATCTTTTGTATCGGAGATCCAATTAGCATCACAATATCTCTCCAAGACTGCGGGATACCTTCCGTAATGTAATCCGTAGTTCATAGTATCTTTTAAATATCTAAGAACTCACATCAGTGTTTTCCAATGGGTGCCGTTTGGATTGCTCGTAAAACGACTCAGTTTGTTGACCACACAGGTAATATCCGAACGAGTACAGTTTGTGAGATACATCAAACTGCTAATTATCCGAGAATATTCCAATTGCGATATGGGTTCACCATGGTTTTTCGCTAAGTGTTGACTTAGATCCATAGGTGTTTTTACAGTAGAGAGATCGTATGCATTAAATCTTTTTAATACTGACTCTACATAATGGGATTGTGTTAAAACTATCCCATCGGACGTCCTGAGAATTTTAATTCCCAATATGGCATCTGCTCGGCCCATATCTTTCATGTCGAAACTATTGGTCAACATTTTCTTAGTACTAATGATGATATCATAATTACTTCCCATTATGAGCATGTCGTCTACGTATAGACAGACGATTACATAACACTCAGGTGTGCTTTTGACATAAATGCATTTGTCATATTCATTTATTCTGAATTCGTTTGACAGCATTATTTTGTCAAATTTTTCGTGTCATTGCTTTGGCGCTTGTTTAAGTCCGTACAACGACTTAACAAGTCGACACACCTTTCCCTCAGTTTCAGGAGCTATGAACCCCTCGGGTTGCTCCATGTAGATTTCTTCTTCCAATTCACCATTTAAGAACACAGTCTTAACATCCATTTGGTGTATTTCAAGGTCATACAATACTGCAATGACTATTAGCACTCGTATGGACGTAATCCTTGTCATCGGTGAGTAGGTATCGAAGTAATCAAGGCCTTCCTGTTGCTTGTACCCTTTAGCTATAAGTTTGACCTTATACTTGTCAACCGATCCTCAGCTTTATACTTGCGTTTTAGTATCCACTTACAACCTAATGGTTTAGTACCAGAAGGAAGGTCTACTAATTCCTAAGTATGGTTATTCATGATGGACTTGATTTCACTATTGACAGCTTCTTTCCACAATGAGGCGTCGGGACCAGAGAGAGCATCGCTTAGTGTTCTTGGGTCCATTTCTGACATAAATGTCATGAAATCTAGCCCGAACGATTTCTCAACTCTAGCCTATTTGCTCTGACGTGGCTCTTCGCTTTGATCATCAATAGCCCTTTTATGACAACTAAGTTTTGGAACATTATCTTTGTCAGAACTTCCGTTGTTATTATTTTGAACGTACGTTTTCCTTCTTATTTGGGAATACGTCTTCAAAAAATATTGCATTCCGAGATTCTATGGTTGTACCCACATGAATATCAGTAATGTCTGACTTATGAACTATGAAGCGATATGCACTACTATTTTGGGCATATCCGACAAATATTGCATCGAACGTTTTAGGTCCGATCTTAACTTGCTTTGGCTTAGGTACTTCGACCTTTGCTAAGCACCCCCACATTTTCAAGTATTTGTACAATGGCTCGCAGCCTTTAATATGGCTCCCCCCCCCTCCCCCAACAAGTTATAAGGTAAGTTGGAATAGCTTAGTTGGTTAGAGCGTGTGGCTATTAACGACAAGGTCGGAGGTTCAAGCCCTCCTTCTGCTTGTGTTTTTTTAGGTAATTTTTAGAAATCCTTCCATGAAAGAGGGAGTTTCTCGATTACCGCAGCAACTTTGAATGACTCATTCAGCGGCATTCCATCGGCGTCCAGATCATGCATTATCAGTTGCATGTCTTGGACCTGAGATGTGACGCTCTTGGAATCCACCATTTTGAAATCCAGAAACCGGCCGACGATGAATTTCTTCAGTCCGGCGTTTTCGATTTTGTATTTCTTCTCCAGCGATTCCCACAGTGACTTGGTCGTCTCCATTATACAATATACGTTATATAGCACATTGTCCACCGCATTAAGAACGTAATTGCGGCACAGAAAGTCTCCGTGTGACCACGCATCGTGAGCAGCCTGGCTCCCGGAATTATTTTCCATAGCGGCTGGCGGGTCTTCATGCAGGAATCGTACAAGGTTCAGCGTGGTCAAGTAGTACAGCATCTTCTGCTGCCATCTTTTAAAGTCGGCTCCGTTGAATTTCTCCGGCTTCTCGGCGTGAGGGACGGCGGTTGGTACATCGTTGATTCCGGCCATATCAGTTTGCCGAATATCGTTTTACGATTGTTGGAAGTTGTGACTTGTATCTCCTCGGTATTTAACTTAGTCGATTTACGACCGTCGGATCTTCTAGGAGGTTGCTTTTGAAAGAAGCAAAATGATTGGTTTACGTCGAGGCTAGTGTTTGACACTATCTCCGTAAAACGATATTGCTCCGCAATTGGTGCTCATGGATAGCAGCAATTCATTTTCAAGATATAACGATGTCGTCTTGGAATAGTAGCACTTCAAATTCTGAGACCAGCGAACCTTTCCGTAGGCTTTCTGGACTCTCGATGCAGAAGATGGATGAGTGCAAATGTTTTTAGATTGCAATCCTTGAATGAATGAAATGAGATTGTGGAGGGATCTATTTATATTGAGCGAAGAGGTAAGTACCCTTTGGTTCGGATAGATCTGGATCACTCATAACGAAAGGGTATGACCCTTTAAAGGTCTTTTAATCTTGTCCCTTGATCTGAAGAGTTACAACTCTTCATATCCCATCTTGATCTCAGCCGCCAAATTAGAACATTTAATCCGACGCCTCAGATCCATTCTCCCTCTTCACAGTCAGATTCGAATCCGACGCTCCAGATCGGACCTGCATGCGATCTGTCCAGATCTTTGATCCGACACTCCAGATCGCACCTTCCTGCGATCTATCCAGATCTTTGATCCGACGGCCACCATTGAGTGTATCTTGATCAATTAATTTCTCATTCACCCTTAATCAGTTTTGAGCAAATAAATAGTCCGAATTTATCTACGCGAAACGTAAATTTCGATTTTGAAGTCAAACTTGACTTTCAACGATCGATGACATCAAAATTTTACTTTGTAAAATCGTATCCAACATATACTCTGTTTCAGCTCTGTGCTGACATAATCACTTAACCATTGGAGGGTTGTATGAACGAGCAGAAGGTCAAGAGTGTGGCGAAGGAGATTTGAATGAAATCTATATATGCATATCTCATATGAATTCCATATTCAAATAACAAGTTAATGAATGAATAGAGCTGAAATGGCAATTCACGAAAAAAAAATGATTAATTAGATTTTTTTCAATTTCGGATGATCGGCTCGGTTTTATGGAAGTTTCCCACCGGCCGCCAGGATAAATAGGGAAGTGCTCGCGGTGGCGGTCTAGAAGCCCAACGTCCCAGGATTCGCGTCCTATTTGGAGGAAAAATTCTTACAAATATGTCATAGCTGGGGATCGATCCGTGAATGTCTGAATAGTAATTAGTCATCCTACCACTGTACCATAGCGCCAAAGGCTAAATGGCAATTCACGAGAACAGTGAGGAGGGAGAGCAGGAGCTCACCCACTCCATTCATTGTTATGAATGGACATCATAAAAGCTCCACGGTTGAATTTTTAGAGAAGTGTTTATAACTAATGAATTAACACAAAGTTGCTTCAAATTATCAAATAAGTGCACCGGGAGAAAAAAAAAACATGGAATTAGTCAAACAAAATCTAAAAATCTAGATTTTAAAAACAGAAAGAGTTAATTAATAATATATATATATTTTTAAAAAAAAGAATAACCACCACAATAATTCAATCCTATATTTACCATAATATTTTCTATTTCAAATAATAGACAATTAATTCCCTCCACAGTTTAGTTAGGTCATCATAAAACGAGGTCTAATAATTTTTCCCGTTAAACTAATAATTTTACGGCTAAGTTGCCATGTGTGTTTTGATACAAGAATATTAAAGTATTGTAAATTGATACAAAGATTCTGACAATGTCAAATATTGATTGGATAAAAATTAAATATATATTTTATCGACCTATAAGTATAAAACTCATTTCATTGATAATGAAATCTTCTTCCTTGCTAGTTGATGTTATAACAGGTTACATAACCGGAGTAAGTAGTTGGTTCTCACTTGTTAACATCGTCATCACTTCTATCATGTTGGTCTATCTTTACTATTATCATGTACACATAGAAGACTCATTTGGATACAACGTAGAACTTCTTCCATTGGATATGATTGATTTAGTGTATCATCAACAATCTCCAAACATCTTTCTTCCTTCCAAAGTTGATACACCTACAATGTTGTAGAAAACGTATTTTAAAATTTTAAATAATATCAAGTAGAGATGAAAATATATATATATATATATATATATATATATATATATATATAGAAACTAATACTTACATATCTTAAAAAAGTTAAGCTGCTAGTATCAGTTTGACAAAAGATTCTGTTCTTCTTTCCACTTATAATTTCTAGTACTATCATACCGAAGCTAAATACATCTGACTTGAATGAAAAAACTCCACCTGATAAATACTCAGGTGTCATATAACCACTACAATTGATAGCTTCAAAGTTAGCATCATATTACTTGATTGAACAAATATTAGAATGAAGTGGAGCAAAATTTGAGGTCACTTAGTTTTTATTTGGTTATTACTTTTCGTCCTAACCTTTTTCACTTATATATTTAATCGAATGAAGTAAACCGAATCTAAAAGACTTACAATGTTCCGACCGGTCTCGTTGTTGCATCCTCGAGAGCATTGTCTCCTTCAAATATCCTTGCAATACCAAAATCTGAAATCTTTGGGTTCATATTCTTGACAAGGAGAATATTGCTAGGTTTAAGATCACGATGAATAACTCTCAATCGAGAGTCTTGATGTAAGTATAGAAGTCCTCGAGCAATCCCAATTATAATATTGAAACGCCTTTGCCAATTTAGTAATGAACTTTTAGCTTTATCTGGAGATCCAATTTAGAAGGATTAGGTAAACTGTTTTGTGATTATTTTTTAATTATTTAACTATACTGACCATAAATGAATGTATCAAGGCTCTTATTTTCCATGTATTCAAATATGAGAAGTCGCTCATCTCCTTCAATGCAGCAGCCTAGAAGACGAACAAGGTTTCTATGTTGTAATTTGGCTATCAGTGAGAGTTCATTCTGGAATTCATTTGGGCCTTGTGAGGAGTATCTTGATAATTTTTTAACAGCAATATTCTGTCCATCTTCCAAATGGCCCTAACAAAACATACCATTTTCTTCAATTTTACATGTTTGAAAAACTAGATTTTTTTCTGAAATACAGAATGCCTTCTTACCTTGTAAACAACTCCAAACCCCCCTTCCCCAAGTTTGTTTTTATCGGAGAAATTATTTGTTGCAACTTTTATTGTTGGCAAATCATATGAAGGAAGTACATCCACTGTGCTGATCGAATCTGACACAAGGATCACACTATGAGTCAGAGTCACTAAAAATCTTCTACCATAAATTATTTCTTAGAAATTACTAAATAAATTTAACTTAATCCTTTTTAAATCTAAAATAACTTTGAAAAACTAACAGCGTTGCTAAATAAAATAGAGTGCAAGAATCATTCACAACCTTTCTGCACTTTTGGAAACTGCAATTGCAATCTACAGATTGATGCTCTGTTTCTCCTCCTCCGAACGAGTACAACTACACAACACAGCAACAGAATTCCCAGCAATACCGGAATGACTACTATCGCCCACACGAGCTCCTTCCCATTTGACGCCAATGATTCTGCAGGAAAAGAAAGAAAAGGAAGACTGTTACTCTGATGATCCAATTTCATGCATGCATAACTGGACTACCTGGAAGCCGAATGTATAAATCGTCTCCTCCGTCGATAAAACTTCTGAGATCCAACAGCTCACCGCGCCAAGTTATGCAGCCATAAGGCACATTGAGCATCGCATACGCGACACAGGAGCAATCATCCAAGCACAATTTCCTGCACGCATTCAGACTAATGTTGCCTCGTGAGGTTGCGTTCTCGGTGTCGGGCACCTTCACGCTCGGCTCCTTCCAAAATTGGTTCGACGAGCAATGCAAGGGCTCCTTCCTCGCGCATCCGACGACGCCTTTGTTCTCAAACCCTTCCAAGCAACGACAGGAGGTTGAGTAGTAGCCCTTGGTGCAAACGCTGTTGCAGCCACAACGATTGTAGTAATCGCAGTCGTCGCTTGGAAACGACAAGAAAACTCTCCACTCTCCCTCAACAAAACTCCAACTCCTATAGGTTGCGTTGGCGTCCACAACTAACCGGTTTAGCTCTGGCGATCCAATCTGATCATATTCATCGATGTAGTAGGTCTCATTCTGGTTGGACACGTATGTGAAGTTTACGTTCCTCACCAAAATGTTGTTCCCCATCTGTGGAAGGCCGGCGAACCATACGCCGTTCCATGGCCCAGTGCGGAAGATTTTGACAGATCCGTTCACATTCAGCGTGAAAATATCCGGAACATTATACTTCTCCATCTTGATGATGTACTTGCCCGGAGAAGGGTCCGTGGCACTCATCCATGGCATGAACTGCCACGAAGTCCGGAAATCGAATCCTACCTTCATGCCAGGGAGATGAGTGTCACACCCATGGTCGAAACTCTGCCATAGAGTTCTGCTAGAGTTGCCGGAAATCAGCACGAGGTTTCCTGAGTCTAATAGCTGCAAGCGTGCAGAATTAAGTTCTACGGATGTTCCTGTCGACCAAACCTTTGTTCCTTCCTCAAATAAGATTAGATTTCCGTCGGAAGTCAAGTTCAAGGATGCCATGGATGTGTCCACAGACTTGTTCCTATTGGCGACCCATACTACTACTTTGCTTTCTTTTGGTGGGAGATTGTAGTACCAAATTCCTATGTATGCAGCTGCAGAATTGTTAACTGGACTGAAGAAGCCGAGTTGGAACACGCTACCCGTCGAGATCAATGTCTGGCCATCGATAAGTGAGTTATTCCCCATCAATATATCAACTGTACAAAAGTCGATAAATAAATAAATCAATCAAATCTTTGATCATCATAAACGTGTGACTTTGCTATAAATGAATATCAAATTGTGCTATAATATCACCGATTTATTATATATATATATAATAAATTACGAACCTTATACCGCAGACACATCCGGACACTGCTCTGGATGCCTGGACTCGGGCACCCAAAGTTTTTTTTTAATTTTTTCAAAATCAATATTGTCTCAAATATAAATCTTAAATACATTTATTATACTTTGTGAGCATTTAAAATTTTTTTGTATTATTTTTTTTAGTTTGAACACTATAACCCAATTTGAGAAGTCTGAATTATACTGGAAAAATTTTATTAGTTTAAACCCGAGCAAAAATTAAATTAAAATAAAAAAAATTACTGCTAATTAAGAATCCAGGCATCCCAGGTCCGCACAAACACACAACAAGTCAATCCGCAACGTAATATTTTTGTGTGTATATATATATAGGGGTTTACTATGCTGAAGTCTTACTATGTAAACTTTGTACAAACCTTAATCAATTTTTCCATTTGAATTTTTTTAATATTTATTAATCCTATAACCTAACCACTAAATCCTAAAAATAAAATTTTAAATGACATAATCACAAGCTAAAAAAATTACTATGCTAAGGATCTTACCGTGCAAATTTCGTGCTAACCTTAATAATTTTTTGGTTTGAAATTATTTTATACGTAACACTATAACCTAACTATTAAATTACAAAAGTAAAAACCGAATCGCAAGTTAAATAAAAAAGTCAAATATAGTTACTTCACGCGATAAGATCCTTAACACACACACACAAGGAAATATTACCCTCAAGATTTTACTATACTCCTTACAAATCTTAATATTTTTTTATTTAATTTTCTTTATGTTTAATACATAACTTAACTATTAAATCTTAGATAAAATCTGATAGGCATAACCATAAGTTAAAAAAAATTAAAAATTATTATTATTATTTTTTTGAAATACAGCACTGTCCGTGTGGAAGGTTGGTCCGGACAGTTGGTCCTTAGCATAAAATTATGCCTATGATTCCATGTGTCTTCTAATAAGCCTCAAAGATTTGTTATGAACTGAAGGATATTTAAGTATTGCGTAATCTTTCCATAGATCCCTAAATAAATAAATAAACAGATAAAAAAATGGATAAAAATCCTATTATTTTATAATTTAATTTAATTCTGGACTAAGATTTCTTTCCTAAATATGTACCTGATGAGGATTGGCCAAGTAGAAAGAATGCCTCTGCTACTATTATTTCCAAGAAAAGAAAGAGCTGCATCCGTGCCATGGAAGTTTGTGGATTTGCGTTGTCTGCCCCTGCAATATATTGTTGTGTTCTTTGTGCAAGTTGCTGCAAGCTAAGTTATAACATTTATCATCTTTAGAAGATGGTTATTGATCTGAAGTCAACTGATTTGCCTCGGTTTCAAATAAGGATAGTGTGACTGCATATTGAT
Organism: Boesenbergia rotunda; assembly: GCA_024364735.1. Lineage (NCBI taxonomy): Eukaryota > Viridiplantae > Streptophyta > Magnoliopsida > Zingiberales > Zingiberaceae > Boesenbergia > Boesenbergia rotunda. Next base: position 596,357 of record JAGFNQ010003157.1, on the reverse strand, counting down.
ATTCTATTTTCCCGATTTGTCCACACTGAATAGAAAAAAAATAATAGAAGGAAACAACACGAATCACAGCATGTCTCTTTCAGTTAATGGGAGCGTCCAGCTGTCCGCCCCGCCCTGCGCAACAGGAGGGCAGATCCCCTATCCCATAAAATTTCTTGTCCCGTCTCTATCACTTTTCGACAACTACCGATAAATCATTCGACCGTAGTCTTGAATAAAAATATATCTTCGATATACGATGAATCTGTTGGGATTGTCGTAATTACGATCTCGTCGGATTCACCGTCGAATCCGACGAGATTATAAATGTAACGATTCTGACCGGTTTATCGTTCTTTCAGTATATCATTTGATTCGGTATGACGATCAAAATCCATCGATGATGTCCGATCGACAATCGAACGATTCGCCGACTGTCAATGGAGAATAGGACAGGCGAGATAGAGGATTTTGTGGGATAGAGGATTCCGTCTGGCGCGACAGACAGAGACATGCTGCCCACGTGGGAGAGTGGGGCCAACGATGCCACGTCGGCTGCGTTCTCTTTCCGTTAATTACGTCCATTTAATATTATATGAGGGTGACAGTAAGAATTATGCAAAAATTTCAAATACTTTATATTATTTTCTACTACTGTAAAATTAAAGTAATTTAATTCCTTTAAATCAAGTAGTTTATTAAATTTGTTTGAATGATTGAGGAAAAAGGAAAAAGTTTAAATATAAGAAATATGTGCTAGGTTTGACGTTGTATCATCATTAATATTATTTAACAAATTTAAAGTTCAGTATACCCTTTTTAATTTTTAGAACATGGATATCTTACATATTTTACTTCGTATATCCTATATACATTTTTTAAATAAATTTGTTTAAATTTTTTTATACATAATATTATAAATCAATTCATAAATTTTAAAGATAAAATTTTATCGATATAATCAAAAATTTAAAAATAAATAAATAAATAAAAACACATCGTCATTCTGCGTCACGTGGGTTAAGGTCTGTTACATATAAAAATTCTAATTTTGAAAATAAAATCTAGATATTTATATATTAAATCTTAAATCACTAATTGAGACAAGACCTGGGTCTAAGTTTGATTAATCTCTTTATACCACTCGACACAGAATCAACAAGTTAATCTGGGATAATCACGAATCGTTTGATGGATTATGTTAGAAGTGGACGGCAGAATAGTCCAATCTCTCCCAGCTCTAAGAAGATCAAAATCTTCATTGGATAATAATTTATGATGGGCTTAAGATTAAATAAAAATTGATTAGACTCTGACCCGCAATACCTGACCCTAATGACTCATTAGAAAAAAAAATGATTAATGAGATTTTTTTTCAACCAATCTCGAGTGACCGGTCTGGCCACACGGAAGTTTCCCACCGGCTACCAGGGTAAATCGGAAAGCGCTTGCAGTGGGCGATCTAGAAGCCCAGCGTCCCAGGATTCGCGCCCTATTTGGAAGAAAAATTCCTACAAATATGCTATAGTTGGGGATCGAACCATGAATGTCTGGGATAATGAAAAATAATGACTCATTAGTGGTGGGGTAATTAAGCAATAAAATAATTAATTATGACGGTATGATTTCGGACTCCGTGAAACATGGTTCAGAATGACGGTTGGGAAGAACAAGTCAAAAACGTTGAAATTTTTTCTTTTACTTGACATTGTTTTTGAGTTAACTTCTTTGAAAATTTGCAAATCCTACCTTTTTTATATTGATTTATAAATTTAAATTGCAATACTAAAATTTATATTTTATAATTATTTAATATAAAATTAAAAATATCAATTTTCTCACTTTTAGCCTGAAAAAAATTAATGAGATTAGTAACATTGAATATAAGACTACAATTCGGTCCACCAAAATTTTTCTTCGATTATCAAGATAAATTATAAAATTCTATATGAAAATTCGGTCCACCAAAATTTTCCTTCGATTATCAAGATAAATTATAAAATTTGTTACGATATTAGAACGGAAAAACAACAACAAGAAAAATAGAGAACACACCAGATTTACGTGGAAAATCCTTGACAGGAAAAAACCACGGACAGAGGAGGAAAAATCACTAAGAACGATGGAATACAAAGTCGGCAACTCTTATATCATAATAAAGTAAAGAGAAGTAGAGAAAAAGAGAGGTAGAGAAAAGAAATAAGAGATAACCAAATAACTTTCTTGATTGATTGATACAACTTGTCTATGAGATACATAATTTATAGGGACCTTAGAATACTTAGTCAAATAAAAAATTAATAACAAAACTGTTAATTAACAGATTTATAAAGAATTTATTAATTAACATATTAATAAGAAAATATCTAATAAATATTAACGGATTAAACAGAATTCGGGTCACCAAATTCTAACAATCTCCACCACAACGCGAATTCCACAAATCTTCAAAAAAAGAACATTCTTCACCTTTTCACAAAAGCCCCACAGGCAAATCTCAGCATCTAGCATCAACCAAGTCCAAGGAATGCTTAAACTTAACTATAGGAAGTGTCTCACATCAATGTGCTTTGTCCTCTCATGAAGCATCTGATCTTCGTGAAGAAAATGACACTCTGACTATCACAAAAGACTGTAATAATCTGTAAGTCTTCGCTAAGCTCACTGAAGAGTCCTTTTAACCAAATAACTTTCTTATAAGCTTCCTGTAAGTGATCACCTTGTGACGGCAACATCACCTATTACTGTGGATCCCTGCAGAACATATAAATTGGCGGTTTTCCTTAGTCCCTTCATCACGACAAGAGATTCTTTACTGACCTTCACAGCTCCACCTTCACCAGTGTACTTGTACCCTTTAGAATCAAGAATACTTAAAGAGATCATATTTCTCTTCAAATCAAGAACGTGCCTCACATTACCAAGTGCTCGAATGACATCATCAAACATCTTAATTCTGACCGTACCAATACCAGCAATTCTGCAAGATGTATTATTGCTCATTAAAATGACATCACTCGAAACTGTTTCATATGTTGAAAACCAGTCCCGATTGGGACACATATGAAACGTACAACCAGAATCAAGAATTCATTCCTCACTCTGCTTCAAACCAGCATCAGAGGCAACGAGAAGTTCACCATCACTGTAATTTTCGGCAACATCAGCCTCACCAGACTTCTCTGATTGTTTTCCCTCGAATTTTCACCTACCTTTTTATTCTTATTATGTAGCTTATAACATTCAGATTTGATGTGACCCTTCTTCTTACAATAATTACAGATCTTATCGCTATTTCTGCCCCTGATATTACCATCAGAGTCTTTCTCCTGAGTCCTTCCTCGAATAATAAGACTCTCACCATGAGCCTCAGATCCTTCGACAAGCTGTTTCATTTTCTCCTTTGAAAATAATGAATCATAAACTTCATTCAAAGTAAGAGTATCACGACTATATAAAATAGTATCTCTAAAAGCCGTATATGATGAGGGTAAAGAACACAGTAAGATTAATGCTAAATCTTCATCGTCATATTTGACCTCCAAAGCCTCTAAGTCAGAGACAATTTCCTTGAACACGGTCTAGTGATCTCTTAACGACGTACCTTCTGCCATGCGATGAGAATACAAACGTTGTTTCAGACCCAGTTTGCTCGTAAGACTTTTTCTCATGCACAACTGCTCCAGTTTTAGCCATAGTGCAGCAGCGGATTTCTCCTTCAAAGCATCCTGTAAAATCTCATTCGATAGGTGAAGGTAGATCTGAGATAGAGCTTTTCGATCCTTACGTTCCTTTTCCTCCTTTGTCCATGTCGAGGGCATGTTGTCTATCCCAAATAGTGCGTCGTCCAAGTCCATATGCGCTAGCACCACTCGCATCTTAACCTACCACAGCGTAAATCTGGTGTTGCGATCCAAAAGCGGAATATCATACTTCATGCTTACCGTTGTCATTAATCCCGTTTGAAATCCTCAAAACCAACTTTGCTTTGATACCACTTGTTACGAGATTAGAACGGAAAACAGCAACAAGAATAATAGAGAACACACCAGATTTACGTGGAAAACCCTTGACAGGAAAAAATCACGGACAGAGGAGGAAAAATCACTAAGAACGATGGAATACAAAGTCGGCAACTCTTATATCATAAAAAGTAAAGAGAAGTAGAGAAAAGAAAGAAGAGATAATCAAATAACTTTCTTGATTGATACAACTTGTCTATGAGATACATAATTTATAGGGACCTTAGAATACTTAGTCAAATAAAAAATTAATAACAAAACTGTTAATTAACAGATTTATAAAGAATCTGTTAATTAACATATTAATAAGAAAATATCTAATAAATATTAACGGATTAAACAGAATTCGGGTCACCAAATTCTAATAAAATTCTATATGAAAATCGCTCCTGATAATTAAGATTCTCAAATTCATTAGAAAAAAAAATAATTAATTAGATTAGAAAATATCGAACTTAGGACGACCGACTCAGCCCATGAAAATTTCCCACCAGCTCTGATAATATTAACATGCAGATTATGTATGTTGGGTAACGTCAAACCTCGGTGACTAGAACGACCCCACAGAAGTTTTCCATCGATTACCAAGGTAAATTGAGAAGCGCTCATGGTGGGTGGTCCAGAAGCCCAACATTTCACTATTGCGCGTCCCATTTGGAAGAAAAAAATTCAGTAAAATTCGTCGTAACTAGGGATCGAATCGTGGGTATTTAAGAGACAATTAATTATCCTTCCGCTGCATCATAGCCTGGGGCTCTTATAATATTAACATAAGTGATGAACTAGATAATAAGTAAACCTAGGGTGACTAGTCTGGTACCACGAAAATTTCTCATCGGCAACTAGAGTAAATCGGAAAGTACTTGAGGCGGACAGTCTAGAAGTCCTATGTCTCAGGATTCATGCCCTATTTAGAAAAAAAAATTCTTATAAAATACACCATTATTACGTATTGAATCATAAATATCTAGAATAATGATTAATTATCCTATCACTGTATGATAGTCCCGGGAGGACTGATAATATTAACACAAGAATAACAGTTTGTATTGAACAAACTAGGTTCTTTGAATACCGCGTGATCAGACCAATCAGTGGACACGGAGCTACGAATTTATGTATGAATTCACAAGTTCACATGGAAAGGATCTGTCAAAATCCTTCGAAGCCGCCAGTCTAACCACCAAGGATTCACATCGGCGTTCCGAGTATGATCAACAGATCCGTGGCAAAAACAAACAAACAAACAAAAAAACTGAACGTACTTCACATTGCCTCCGACCAGAATGTTAGATAAATGCGAGTGAAAAATGTCGTCGGGTAGTACCGTGGATTCACGTGAAAAAGAGGCGAAAATAAACAAAAAAATCATTAAAAAAATAATCTTTTTCATCATTATCAATAATTAATTAATTCTCTTATAATTAATTATATTATTATATAATACCCCAGACTCTAAAATAAAAAAAATCCCAAAATATACATCTCAATTCCAAGACCAAATAAATGAGAACTTTTTCATAAAAAGAAACCTTTTGATAAATATTAAAACTAATAAAACACTATACTGATTTAGATAAATTAGGACTCATGGATATCAAAAATATCATAATTATTCTAAATATCATAAAATTAAAAATGATAAAAAAATAATAATAAAATCTTTAACGACTCAAATAAGAGCTTAAAAGGTGAAATTTGATCCCCATGCATCCATGACCTAAAAGGTAAAATCTTCAACTAGTCGCAATGTCAGGCATCAATGGTTCGATCACCAGCTATAGCGTATTTGTAAATATTTTCCTCCAAATGGGACGCGAACCCTAGGACGTTGGGCTTATAGATAGCTCACCGTGAGCGCTTCCCGATTTACCCTGGCGGCCGGTGGGAAACTTCTGTGAGGCCGGGCCGGTCGCCAGAGGTTGAAAAATCCTTGTTAATCATTTTTAAAAGGTGAAATTTTAGTTCGAAAAGTGATTGTTATGACTTTATGGGTTCTCCCGGAATAAATGTAGATCTCTGAAATATGCACGTGTAGCCGCTGAGAGAGTCTGATTTCAAATCCCGAGTTAAAAGTTATGACCGTTTGAAGTTCAAAAGATCATGTTGAATTGATCCTGCATCAAAAAAGAAGTGAAGAAGAATGAAATTTCGTTGTGAATTGAACTTAATCTCACAGTTGTAGGATCGAGAAAGCGTTGGGGTGAACCCGTCGGGGAACGCCACAATTGTGATCTCGCATTATTGACCGTCGATTTCAATGGGTTCACCGTTGCCGGCCATCCTAACGAGTTCACCGTCCTCCCAAGGTATAGTTTGATTCGTGACGACAATCAGAGGCCGCCGGTGGTATCCGATCGTCGATCGGACGTGTATACAATAACTGGACGTCATTCACTCTCCCATTCACTCTCCCAAATTCACTCTACCAATCATTACTCTTTTCATAAAATACTTAGAGTAAATCATACACAGCGGAAAGTAAAGAAAAGACAACCAATGCTAACAAGTTTTCTTTTAATTGGTTGGCGACTCTAACTCTAAAGTTCACGATCGTCGACCGCTTTCGTTGGACAATCACTATCAACTTGGAAACTTTACAAGTGTATGAATGCAAAAGTACAATTATGAACTTAAGTATACCGACAAACTTGAATATCACAGCTTTAGCGTCATTGTCTAAACATTGCAGAGTTGTAAAATAGTTTTTAGCAGCATACAAGAGCGAAGATAGTAGAGAATTGATGTTCGAGACTCCTGATTCCGGTCCAAGGTGTTGGTGTAATCGACCCAGATTTGATCGGATAGATCATGAGTTTTGATGTGTGTGTCAATATGATTAAATTACGTTTTCATATTGGTTGATGTGTGTTTGAGTCATGTAGGATTTGGTGGAATACACAAATGAGAGATCTCATCCTGGTGCTCGGGTGTTTAAGTCGGTGAAGGATGACACATTTGAGGGACCGCCGGATGAAGAGCAATGGAGTGGAGCCGAGGGAAGCAAACTTCAAGGCATACGCGAAAGATGCATCGGGGCAAGCCGAGGGCTTGGATGCATCCGAGGGACGAGAGCTAAAGGAGGAAATCTTCAAAGGGAGACTATGGAGAGGATGAGTGTGAGTGTGTAAAAGGATCAGTCGATTGGTAGGGACACCAGTCGACCGAGCCTTCTGTGAGTTTCAAATAGTAAGATCAATCGACTAGTCAATTCGAAATCTAGCCGTTTGGCTAAGCACCAGTCGACTGGGGCTGGCATCAGCCGAATGAGGTTGGCATCTGTCGATTGGTGTCGGGGCTGAGCTATTTTATTAATAGCTCTCTTCTCTTTTTAAAGGGAGACTTTAAGACTTGAGAAAAGTTAGCTCTTTAGTGAGAAACCTTCTTGATCAAGTGCTCAAGGCTTCCAAGTCTACTCTGTTCCTCAAACCTTAATTCTCATATTATAAAGGGAAGAGAGCAATTGTGAGAGGTTGGTCTCCACCGAGATAGAGAAAGCTTAACTGGAGATTGTCGGGGACTAATCCACCGAAGGATTGAGGGTTTGTTCACCTCAAAGACACGTAGTGGAGTAGGAGCAAGCAATCTCCGAACCACATAAAAGATAAGTATTAGCATTGTGTTTATTGTTTAAGTTTCATTTTTGCTAGCGCAACTAACACGTGTAGAAAAAACAAAGCGAATTGGTTGAGAAGTTATTCACCCCCTCTAGCCGAGCCATCGATCCCGTACACGGGTGCCCATCGTGTTGACTCGGCGACTTCTCATTGAACTTGATTCTTCAAGTTTATCCACTCTCAGGCACTTGGACCGTGACGTGGGCCCACCAATCAACTCACGCCAGCTCAACCACGAACCTGGCCAAGTCGCACTGGTTTGGGCGCCTGGACCACCACCGAGCACCTAGACTGCCTCTAGTCGCCTAGACTGTCTCCGGGCGCCTGGACTGCCCCCGAGTGCTTGGAGCCCTTTTTTTGGTCTGACTTCAGTTTTTGTTTTCCTGCATCACGAAGTTGGGAAAACACAAAATATATGAATGATATGCACATGACAATCTCGGATTATCCGATCCTGACTTTTAGATTTCGACTGAAATTCTAGGTCGGACCAATGCCTAGTGTTCCCTTGACGGGAAGCGCGTCCATATATACTCCACTCAGGAGAAGTTACCTTTTCCCAAACTCTTGTTTGAACTTTGGCTCAGCATTTGATCCTTGACTTCTAGAACTCTTGATGTCTAATCCTCGACCCATCTCGACTCTTGTCCGTCGTCCTTAATCTGCCAAAACTCCTATGCGGTCTCCTCGATCAGGACTTCATGACCAATTCTCCGAACCAAGTCTTCATTGCCCAACCCACACGACCAAGATTTAGTACCCAATCACCACGACCAGGACTTAGTGCCTAGTACGACTAGGACTTTTCTGTACACGCAATTCAACATGTTAGATCATAAATAACTTTAATTTTGAACCTTTGTCAATATCAAAACTCAAGTTCTATTAGCTAGTGCTTCCAGCATCAACAGCATTAAGAATTGAGATTTATTTATAATGTGTTACAAACATAGGGAGAGACTCTGTCTCATGCACACCCGTACAAGAATCCAAATACATGACCTAAATTATATTGAATCAAAGATGACTTATGTGTGAGCACGACTTACATACATCAATTGTAGAACTGATCAGGGTAGAATTTGCCCAAATGAATCAAGGGTCTGACCTCCTATATAAACAGGTTGCGACCACATACAAAAGACATACAACGAAAAACAGACGCAAGCCTTCCACAGTCACCCCCTTCTTCCTTATTCTTCCCGTGACAACACTTAGGTAGTTGTTCAGTTCGTCACAAAGAACCAATGCTCCGTTGTTGTTGTGGATTTGTTGTTGTATCCTGGGTAACAGACGATTCACGTAACCTCGAAACTTCTTAGCTTGGCATCGCTTAAGGTAGAGCGATCCACTTGGGCTCTGGCGACACTTGACAATCGACACATGGTTTCCCGACTCAATATCGCTCTCCTAACTCAACGCACAAGCAGCAACTACCCACTTGGTAGTCAGGCACAGAGTCCACTCGGCGTCACTCGGGAGTACTTGGGGATTAGACTAGATTGAGCACTCGATGAGCTTAGTAGTCGCAACTTGACCGACTCGGCTCTCAACTTACAAACTTGGCATTCCGCTTCCCACTCGGTCTTAGAAAGCAGGCACTCGGGTGCACATGGTAGTCGGTTAGTGATGTCCCAGCAACTAAGCTTAACCTAATCTACCCAGGTTGACAACTTGAGATTATCAACTCATCTCACCAAATAAGTTCTGACTTATTTCGATTGTAATTTCCATTCATAATACATTCCTAGTATCTCCTAGGACAAGATTGTCTAGCAAATGAGACCTACTATGCGACTGAATATGAGGACCAGTCAATGCTATCTCTAGTAGTGATGAGCATTGAGGTGGCAAAAGGCAATTCTCTCGCTCCAGCGCTTTGTGTGCATTGAGTAGGACCAAAATAAAGATCATCCAATTTATACTGACATTATAATTGAACTAGACCTCGGATATATTATGGAGTACAATCTCTAAATCTCGAAATAATAACGGGCACGTGTAGTTGATTATTATTTCTTTTATTTACCAATGGGTTAGATTTATTCTACTAAATCGATAGGCCCGGTAAGTTGGAAAATAATATTAATTATATGGTGTGTCGTTGATTATTGATGGAATCCGAGTCCTGGTGAGTCGGGATGATGATGCCCCCTTGATGAGCTCATAAAGTTCATCATGTTAAATCTTGCAAGTGGACTATGGTCCAACATAATGAAAAGGTTGAGTGATACTAATCAAGGATCAAGAGGATGATTAATTAAAATTGTCAGTAATTTAAATTAATCGTCGGACATTCGATATCTTAAACACGAGGAGATGGATGACTCATAATAGGTGGAGCCCATATGAAAATATGAGAGTTGGTGAGGAAGTTCAATAGGGATCCTTTAGTGGAATGGATCTCCATTAATGGATCGGATTTGGATCCATTAGCGGGCCAAGACCCAACTCCTCCTCATGGTCCCTACCATAGCCCTATATATACCCCATGGGAGTCATGATACCAAGGTTAATTTAATCAAGGAATTAATCCAATTAATCCTAAACCCTAAGCCTCTCTTCCCCTCTCTCCCTTCTCTCTCCTAGGGCGTCGGCGGGTGGAAGGAGATTCCCATCTCCTTCTCTTCTTCCTCTCATCCTTCTCATTGTCGGTGGTCACTAGACAAAGGAAGAGGCTTCCTCTCCCTTTTGTGATGCGCAACAAGTAGAGAGGAGGGAGGATCGGTCGGCGCAAGGAGGAGCAACTCTGGCCGGTGGTGGAGGAAGAGAATTCTTGGTTTTCTTCCGTAACTCATCTCTTCTTGTTTCTTCATTGTTGGCGAGGTCCACTGGACAAGGAGGAGTGCTCTCCTTCTTTGTGGCATGCGGAAGCAAGGGCAAAAGTTGAAGGGCGACCGGCGGTGGAGGAGGTGGAGAGACTTCTTCTTCCTCATGAGCTTGCTTTTGTGAGATATGAAGAGGAAGGAGAGGTAGGCTAGGGTGAACTTGAGGGAGAGGAGCTCTTCTTCCTTGAAGGGTGGTCGGCGGTGATAAACCCTAACCCTAGGGTTTTGGTTGGCGCAAAGAAAGGAAGAGAAGAAGATTAATTAGAAGCCTTGGTGACGCTGCATCTTGGTATCTCGTCGCCCACACGACGTTCAAGAGGGGAGGGTCATACGGTAGAAGACTGCGAGGTAAAAGACGAGGTATATCTCTCTTTTGTTCCATGCATGTTTTCTTTGTTATTTTATGTGATTGTTATCATCGCATGTGTTTTAATTAATTATCATAGTTTAATTAATTGTTAATTAATATTGATAATTAATATTGTCATGGACCCCGATAATAAACACAAAAATCGGTAATCCACTCGTCGTCTTTTCCGCGGTCAATTGATTCGAAAAGTTACAAGGCCTTACCTTTGGTTTTGGCCAAGTTGTAACTTGAATCAATCGATACGATGACGAGACGGTCGTTTAGGAGATAAGTCTCTATTCGGATTAAATTTTTAATCCGTAGACATAGAGAGGCCTCTCATGTTCGACCCCGTGGTTGCTTAGGAAACCCGCCAAGCCATACCCGGAGTTATTCCATCATGAATAACTAAACTGTGTCCTTGATACAGGACATTAAACATTTATGTGTGTTCGATTGTGGGAGTTCTTTTGGATATACACTACATTACAAGGCGGGTACTTCTCCTTTGTATTCTTGTAGTTGTTTTATCTTAAATGCATGACTTGTTATGTCTGAGTAGGTCTGCTTGACCTTGTTCTTTGTTGTTGGTTATTTTAATATCGCCGTTGATACCTTCCTTGCTTGGTCTTCAAGTTTAATCGAGAATTTTGTATTCGTACAGTCTCTCATTGATTTTCTATCCTGTAAAGTACCGCTTGTACGCGAGTACTTAGATGTTCATTAAACACCACTAGGATAGTTGGCATTAGAGACACCCTACCTAGTAGTTTAATTGCATATTCGTTGGTTTATGGTATTTGTTGTTTTGTCGTTGCATCGTTGTTATTCGGTTGTTTGTGCATTTGTATCATGCACCATATTTGTACCGTTGCATACTGACGGTTGTTGGGTTTCCATATGGTTAAGTCGTCGTCAGTCATTTAGTTGCTTCGTCGCTCAACCACTTGTCGTGGTAGTTGCTAGAGTGTGAGCAACCGTCCTGTTACGTCACACTCGACCACTCATGTACAGTGGATGTTGGAGTTGTAGGTAAGCAGTGACACCCTCACCGTTGTTTCCAAGGGATATCAGAGTTGTTGGTGACTCCCCCTTTATCTTGGGGTATTGGAATAGTTGGGTCCCCAGCATCATGTCGACTCAATCACATATATCAGTGGTATTCGTTGGAGTGTATATAGTTGTCACAACCCTACCCACTCAGCCACACAGATGTGATGTGTTGGCGGCTTGACTGGCGTCAGGGGTGACACATGTCATTGCATCTATTGCATTTATGCATTTTCTTGTGTTTGTTATATTTATTGAGCTATGATTGCTGCATTTGGTTGACATGCATGTATGATTTTGATATTATGTTATCACTCGATTTCTTCTATTACCTAGAGACTGTACACCGTTATTTTTGTTGCTTGTTATAGCTTTTGTTATAGCATGCATTTGTCTACTCATATACCCGCAGAGTTCATCTGGACTCACTACCGCCACCATCTATTTTTGTTTCAGGTAGCAAGTAGATGCGCTACTTGGAGCCAGGAGAGGATCCAGTTGCCAGTCCCACCCTGTCGATTTGGTTTGGAGTTTGGTTCGGTGTTTGGTTTATTTCCACATAAAATTTCTAGACTAGTATTTATTTTATTTATTTGGTATCATTTTAGCAGATTTATATTTTTATCTTGTTGGTCTGATATGTTCGTTTTGGACTTACATTGGAGTTTTTTTTTGTATTCGGACTCTCTGCTATTTGTTTTTTATTTTTCTTAAAGATATTAACTGCGTGGTTATAGAGTTTATTTTATATTTGTGATGGTTGAGTCATCGTATGTATTGTGTTATATATAAAGGTCCTAATTTGTCCGCCGTACAGGAGAGATGCTGTCTGATTTTCGAGGAAGCATGAGTCTCTGGGGACGTGACATAAACAGTAAGAGAAAAAGAGTTTTCAATCAAACAAATACAAATTTAAATCTGTTAGCACATGTAAATATCTAAGTGTAGACAAAGTCATTTCAGGCTTCATAGTAAACCTTACATAGTGATCCAGGGACCCTAATGATGCTAAATATTAATCGGATAAGAATTAAATACATATTTCATCGACCTACAAGTGTGAAGCTCATTTCGTTGGTAGTGAAACATCCTTCACTGCTAGTTGATGTTATGTCAGGTTGTATAATTGGAGTAAATAGTTGCTCCTCGCTTGTTAGGATCGCCATCACTTCTGTCATTGTTGGCCTATCATTACTATTATCTTGTACACAAAAAAGACTCATTTGAATACAACGTATAACTTCTTCTATTGGATATGATTGATTTAATGTATCATCAACTATCTCTAATGATCTTTCTTCCTTCCAAAAATTATACACCTGCAATATTGTAGGAAAAATATTTTAAAATTTTAGATAGTACCATGATGAATGACTGTGTATATTGAAACTAATACTTACATATCCTACAAGATTTAAGCTTGTATCAGTTTGGTTGAATACTCTATTCTTCTTTCCACTTATGATTTCTAGTACTATCACACCGAAACTAAACACATCTGACTTGAATGAAAAAACTCCACGTGATATATACTCAGGTGCCATGTAACCAGTTCAATCAAGAGCTTGAATGTTAGCTTCTATGATAAATTTACTTGATTGAAAAAAGACAAGGTGAGAAAATTAAAATAACTTAATATCTCTGTGTTACTTTTCCTCAACCTTCTTCCCTTATATATTTAATCAAATCAAGTAAATTAAATTTAAAAGACTTACAATGTTCCGACTGGTCGCGTTGTTGTATCCTCAAGAGCATTATCTCCTTCAAATATCCTTGCAATGCCGAAATCTGATATCTTTGGCTTCATATCCTTGTCAAGGAGTATATTGCTTTGCTTAAGATCACGATGAATGACTCTCAATCTAGAGTCTTGATGCAAGTATAGAAGTCCTCGAGCAATCTCAATTATAATCTCGAAACGTATTTGCCAATTTAGTAATGAACTTTTAGCTTTATCTGGAGATACAGATTTACATAATCAGATAAATGTGTTGTCATTAGTTTTTAATCATTTGTGAAGGTAATAAAAACTAAGAAATGTGAAAAAATATACTAACCATAAATAAAAGCGTCAAGACTCTTATTTTCCATATATTCAAGTATCATAAGTCCTTCATCTCCTTCAATACAAAAGCCTAAAAGACGAACTAGGTTTCTATGTTGTAATTTAGCTATCACGGAAAGTTCATTCTGGAACTCATTTGGGCCTTGTGAAGAGTATCTTGATAATTTTTTGACAGCAATCTTCTGTCCATCATCCAATTGACCCTACAAAATGTATCACTTTCTTCGGTTTTACAGGTTTGAAAGATTATATTTAATTTTCTGATATTGAAAACCTTCTTACCTTGTAAACAACACCAAATCCCCCTTCCCCGAGTTTGTTTTCTTCGGAAAAATCATTTGTTGCAACTTTTATAGTATGCAAATCATATGAAGGGAGTACATCGAATGCACTGATCGAACCTGGCACAAGGATCACGCTATGAATTAGTAAAAGAATTCTTTTAATTTTTTACTTAGAAAGTTCAGAATTGAGTGATTAATCTAAATAAATTTGACTCAATCCTTTTAAAATCCGAAATAACTTTGAAAAACTAGCAGTATTGTCTATAAAACATTGTGTAAGACCTTTCTCCACATTTGAAAACTGCAATACTCTGTTTCTCCTCCTCCTAACGAGTACACCTACACCGCACAGCAAAATAATTCCCAGCGATGCCGAAATAGCTATCGCCCACACGAGCTTCTTCCAATTTGACGTGGGTGATTCTGTGGGAAAAAAAAAATGAAGGAAAATAGATGATTAAATATAGTGTTACTCTGATCATCCAATTTCATGTATGCACAACTCGATTACCTGGAAGCCGAATGTATAAATCGTCTCCTCCGTCGGTAAAACTTCTGAGATCCAACAGCTCACCGCGCCAAGTTATGCAGCCATAAGGCCCATTGATCACCGCATACGCGACGCAGGAGCAATCATGCAAGCACAATTTCTTGCACGCATCCAGACTCATCCTGCCTCTGGAGGTTGCGTTCTCGGTGTCCGGCACCTTCACGCTCGGTTCCTTCCAAAATTGGTTCGACGAGCAACTCAAGGGCTCCTTCCTCGAGCATCCGACGACGTTTTTGTTCTCAAACCCTTCCAAGAAACGACAGGAGGTTGAGTAGTAGCCTTTGGTGCAAACGCTGTTGCGGCCACAATGGTTGTAGTGATCGCAGTCGTCGCTCGGAAACAACAAGAAAAGTCTCCACTCTCCCTCAGCAAAACTCCAAGTCTTGTAGGTTCCGTTGGCGTCAACTACCGTCCGCGTTAGCTCTGGCGATCGAGTCTCATATTCATTTATGTAGTAGGTCTCATTCTGGTTGGACACGTATGTGAAGGTTACGTTCCTCTCCAACATGCTGTTCCCCACCAATGGAAGGCCGACGAACCATCGCCCGTTCCACGGCCCATTGCGGCCGAGTTTGACTGATCCATTCACACTCAGCATGAACAAATCTGAACACTGTACGGTTCAATTTTGCTGACGTACCTACCCGGAGAAGGGTCCGTGGCACTCATCCATGGCACGAGCTGCCACGACTTGTTGGTCCGGATGTCGAATCCCAGTTTCATGCCAGGGAGAAAAGTGTCACCCGGATGGTCGAAGCTCTGCCATAGAGTCCTGTTAGAGTTGCCGGCAGTTAGCATGAGGTTTCCTGAGTCTAAAAGCTGCAAGCGTGCAGAATTGAGTTCTGCCGATGTTCCCGTCGACCAAACCTTTGTTCCGTCCTCAAATAAGATTAGATTTCCGTCGGAAGTCAGGTTCAACGATGCCATGGATGCGTTGATAGACTTGTTCCTATTGGCCACCCATACTACTACTTTGTTTTCTGTTGGTGGGAGATTGTAGTACCAAATTCCTATGTATGCAGTCGCCGAATCGTTAACTGGACTAAAGAAGCCGAGTTGGAACACGCTACCTGACGAGATCAATGTCTGGCCATTGATAAGTGAGTTATTCCCCATTATTATATCTCCTGCACAATAACGGATAGATAAATAAATGAATCCAATCTTTCGGCCATCAAATCCAAGCTATAAATGGATATCAAATTGTTCTACCATTTCTCCTATTAAAGAGGACTATGTATCACGTTTTCAGACACTTATTTCTCTAGCCAAAAAAAAATATTATTTTAACAATATTGATGTAATCCATTTCGGATCAAAATTTATCAGATTGACCTGATTGATTGATTTTGAGTGGACTCGAATTGAGTTTCAATAATGAATCAATGTAGACGAGAGTGAGATGACAAATATCAGTAGAGTTTGTCGGAAAGGAAGATTATCGATGTAATTGATCTCGTATCAAATTAATTAAGATTGATTTAATCGGGTAAGCCTGAAGTCAGGTAGATCAAATTTAATTGGATATTTGATACTGGAGAAATTGGATAGTTAACTGATCACTTAATAATAAAAAACTCTAATAGAAAATTAAAAGTCTAAATGAAATTGATGGACTGAACTTTTAGTCAATCAATTGTTACTTGTGCCATAAATGGATATAAACGTGTGCTACAATTTCTCCTATTAAACAGGGCGATCTACCAGGATTCCAAACAGGTGACCTATACTTATTTCAATAGGCAAAAAAATCATCCGGAGCTATGATGCAACGGGAGGGTGATTAATTATCATCGCAGGCATCTACAATTTGATCCCTAATTATAGCGTATTTTATAAGATTTTTTTCTTTCAAATGAGGCGTAAACCCTGAGACGTTGGACTTCGCGACTGTCTGTCGCGAGCACTTTCCAATTTACTCTAATGACCGTTAAAAAAAATTTTATCAGACCTAATCGATCATCCAAGATTCGATATTATCCAACCTGTCTAATAACTCTAGGGCTCAGTTGCCATGTATCTTCTAATAAGCCTGAAATTTTTATTCGTTAAATTGGTTTCCAACTAAAGGATATCAAAGTATTGCTTTATGGTAAACTCTATAGACCCTGAGGTTTTTGGGAGTCAAAATCCGGTAAATCAGTGTCCCTTCGTTTTGCGTGTTAGTCATATTATCTAGACCAGTAATTTTCATACTTTATCTATCTTTTCTATGTTAATCTTGGGACGGATTGACGTTTTTTCATTTGAAACTTTTGAGAATGCCAAATTAAATGAACAGATAAACTAATGGACAAATATCCTACGATTTTATAATTTAATTTAAGACTAAAATTTCTTTTTTAAACGTACCAGATGAAGCTTGGCCAAGTAGAAAGAATGTCTCTGCTAGTACTATTTCCAAAAACTGTAGAAGAAAGTTCTGCATCCTCGCCATGGAAGTTCAAAGATTGTGTTCTTTGGGCAAAGTTGCTGCAACCTAAGTTATAAACACCTTTAGAAGATGATAGACCAAGAAGTCTCAAGTCAAATGATTTGTCTCAGTTTGGAATTCTTCAAACTTCAAAGAAGAATGGGGCTGCAAATTGGCAGACTACTTCCACGATTTGTCAACACAGAGTAGAAAAAAATAATAGACGAAACAACACGGAATCGTATCTTTCAGTTAATTACATCCATCCATTTATATTTATATAAGCTGTGATACTTAGCTTTTTCTGGAACTTGAACCCATGGTATCAACTTTGTATTGCGTCAAGCTCCTCTTTTAATAAATTTAGTTAAATGATTGAAAAAAAAATAAAATATAAGAAACATGTGTTATATATGCTCGACATGGTTCAGTATTATTATTAATATTGTTGTTGTTGGTGTTATTATTATTATTATTGTTATTATTATTATTATATGTAACAAATCTAAAGTTCAATATTTTCTTTTCTTTTTTCAAAATTAAGGCCCAGTATTTATATATCAAACCTTAAATCACTAATTGAAACAAGACGATTATGTGACTCATTAATGGTGAGTTAATTAAGCAATACCATAATTATGATGTTATGATGTCGGACTCCGTGAAACAAGATATCTTTCAACGTGGTCGAGAAGAACAAGTCAAAATCGATGCTTCAAAAGATCAAATTTATAAATTCAAATACTAAACGTTGAAACTTTTTTCATTTAATTAATATTATTTTTAATTAATATTACTTTTCTATACTGATTTATAAATTTAAATTAAAAAAATAGATTTTACAATATTTTTTGTCACATCTCAAGTGAAACGCATATTCGATAGAAAATTGAATAATATCTTCTCTATACGACGGATAATCTGAAATATTTATACATCACTCTCAACAATATAAATATAGTCTCACATAACTAATATCACAATAATAAGGAAAACTCTACAACCATGCACTTAATAATAAGAAAAAATCACATAATTCCGAATCAAAATATGTATGTCACCGGCATACTCACAAAATCCATAGAACATAGTCACTACTCAAAATTCACTAAAATAAATATAAATCTACTCAAATAAATATCATAAATATAAGTCTACTCAAATAAATATCGGTTCATTGAAAACGGAAACAAAGACAAACCTACTAGGAAAAATACGAAACCAATAAACATACTCAACACTAAAGACTAGTAGTCGATGGATCCTCTCCTGGCTCCACGAGTAGCAATTATCAACTACCTGAAATAAAAATGAAGATAAGGGGTGGTGAGTCCGGGCGATTTCTGTAGGTATAAAAGTAGATATATGGATGGTAATATACAGGACGTATCAAGCAGCAAGAATTAACGGTATACAATCTCTGGAATATAGAGCAAAAATCAAATGCAACTGTATGAATAAATATACCTAACATTAATATAGCAGACTAGGGCATGATAAGAAAATCCCAACAATATAACAGTAAGCTGCTCGTCCTAACACTATAAAAATAAACAATATTACCAATGGAATTCCGTAGGTAAACACACTTACTGACGGAATTCTCTCCGTTGGTGTGAAATTCGTTGGTAATTCCTTATCGACGGGAATTTTGTACCGTCGGTAAAATTTTTGATGAAATTTTAATTCTGTCGAAAAATCAGGTCGACGGATAGGGAAATTCCGTCAAAAATTTTCGATGGAAACGGTAATTTCGTCGGAAATTTCCGACGAAAATTGCTATTTTCCATCTAAAATTCCCGATAGAATTACCGTTTCTGTTAAATACTGAATTTTAGAGGATAATTTGAAATTTAGGGGCATAGTTGTAATTTTTTAAACTTAGTGGGTTTAGTTGCAAAATGCCAAAAGTAAATATAAACCCTAAATCTTCCCTGTATATTCCTATTCCCATATCAGTTTTTCCCAATTCCCTTTCGTCTCTGCTGACGTCGCACGAGCCGTTCACCTCGACACTGAAACCGATCTCGGTTCCCTCATCGCGCGTCGCTGCCACCTCCCTTTCTTCTCCGTTTTCTTTGTCTACTCCGACACCCATGAACAGGAAGACACACTCGTTTTCCTGATTTCACCGCCGCAAGGCAGCCACCGCCGCAAGCCCTAGCCGCCGCGCCCTCTGTTCTCCTTCTCCTCGTTCTTCTTCTTCTTCTGGTTCAGCGCACACGAAGGAGGAGCTGCGAGACCCTAGCCAACGTTGCTGCCGTGAGTCGACGAAGCGATGCCTTATTCTTGTTTTTCATTTTTGGGTTTTCTCTCCGGCTGCAATCAAGGTAAGGGTTGAATTTAATAAAAAAAATTGAGTATAGGAATTAACTTGGTGTTGTTGATTCGAATCTGTTCAGTTTTAAGAAGATCTATGTTTTAATTTGGGGCTACCCTGTTTTGGATCTGTTGTTGCCGTGGAGTGTAGGTGTATAGTTTTATTGTTTTGGTTTGAATCTGCATTGGGTTGTTTTCTTTGAATTGGTTGTTGCCGTGAGATTATGTTGGTGTATCAGTGACAAGGATGCATAGGTAAGTGAACAACTTTAGCTCTATCTTGGTTATTTTTGTGAGCATCATATAAGAGTTGGGTGGTTTGGATTAGTAGGTGTTTAGTTTGGAGTTGAATTTGATTTGGATCACTAAAAGGAAATGATTGCTTGGACTTTGTGGTAGTTCTTTAGGTTAGTTGGAAAGTTGACTTAATAACCTAATTGTTATAAGGTTAGGTTAGGAAGGAACCAATTGTTATTTATAAGTTAATTAAATAAGTATTACAGTTAAGATTTATCCTAAGCAGATATAATATTTCGTTTAGCTAATTTATTCTATAAATAGCTAAAAGATGACATTGATACAGGACCTTGATTCGGACTCGTTCGGTTGATCGTGGAAGGTCCTCGTTTACGAACTTCTATAATTATAAGGCGGGTACTTCTCCTTTGTACTCAGTAGTTTCTTTTACCTTATAGCATGGCTATTTTATGTCTTATAGGTTGCTTGACCTTATTCTTTGTTGTTTGATATTTTAACATCGTCGTTGATACTTATTCTTCGTTGATCTTCGAGTATTCCAAATTCGTATATGTACAGTCCTCTGTTGGTTTTCTGTTCTGTAAAGTGCTGCTTGTACGCGAGTACTTAGAAGTCCATTAAACACAAATAGGTTTATTTGGCATTAGAAATACCCTACCTAGTAGTGTAGGTGCATAATCGTTGGTTTTCGATTTCTGGTTGGTTGTATTGATGCATCATGTACTTGTTGGATTTTGTTACATCGTTGTTTCTTCGGTTGTTCGTGCATCTCGTAGCATGCACCATATCTGCACGTTGCATACTAACGACTGTTGGGCTTCCATATGGTTAAGCTGTCGTTAATCATTTTGTTGCTCAATTTACTCAATAACTTGTTGCCGTGGTAGTTGCTAGAGTGCGAGCATTTGTCCTGTTATGCCACACATGTTGCAGTTGTAGGCAAGCAGTGACACTCTAACCGTTGTTTATCGAGGGATACTGTAGCTATTGATAGCTCCCCCTATGTATCGGGGTCTGGAGTGTAGACTCCCCAACATCCTGTCCACTCAACCACACCTTTTTTGTGGTATATGTTGGAGTGCGTACAGTTGTCACAACCCTACCCACTCGGTCACACAGATGTGATGTGTTGGCGGCTTGACTGGCGTCAGGGGTGACACATGTCATTGCATCATATGTATACGTATTTCTTTTATGCATTTGCTTGTGTTTGATGCACTTATATGAGCTATGATTGTTGCACTTGGTTGACATGCATGTATATGTTGGTTTGATTGTTGTTGCGTTGTTTTACACCTATTTAGTTGTTATTCGGTTTTATAACATATTGTTCGATATATGTTATGCACGTTTAGGTGTTCCTATATTCCTAATGGACTGTACCATGTTGGTTCCTTACTTATTTTACCTTTTGTTATGCCATACTTATTGTCTACTCATATACCCGCTGAGTCCGCCCGGACTCATCACCCTTGCTTTCTTTTTTTGTTTCAGATAGCAGGTAGTCGCATTTCTTGGAGCCAGGAGAGGATCCAGTCGCCAGCCCCTAGAGTTGAGTTGTTTTTGTATTTGGTTTAGTTGTTTCACTTTCGACATTTGGTTTGTTTGCATTTTATTTGCTTATTCAGGTATCGAACTGGTTTTGTCATTATTATAGAGACATTTGAGTTCTCTTTGGATTTTAGTTTCTTTTATGTTTAAGGTGGCTGAGCCACCCGTTACCTTATAACTGCGTGGTTGTGTTTATCTTCTATATTTTGTGATACTAGCTGCTTGTGGCTAAGTTATTTGTATTGGTGAGATATATATATGTATATTTACCCCAACTTGTCCGCCGTACAGGGGAGATGCTGCCCGATTTTCGAGTAAGCATGTGTCCTTGGGGGCGTGACAGTTTCCTTCGGAAATTCCTGACAAAATCAAGGTTTCCGTCGAAAATTCGTGACGGAATCACTCATTTCCATTAGAAATTTCCGACAGAAATCCATAATTTCCGTCGGAAATTTCCGACGGAAACTGTGATTCCGTCGGGAATTTTTGACGGAAATTATGGATTTCTGTCGGAAATGCATTCGATATTTTCCGACGGAAATCTATTTCCATCGAAAATCCGTCGGTAAAGAAAAAAGAATTCAAGATTTAATTTGTATTTGGGTAATACCATATATACAATTTACAGCAAATACAAATGAAAAATAACAACAATCACATTCAAACCAATAGTACAATTTACAATCCAGTCAAACTCAAGATACAGCTACAACATCAATCACATTCAAAACAATATACAAACCATCTCACATGCAAACATATACAAACTTGCATATAGTACATACAAACATTCTATACATAAAGCTATCAATCATCCTATAAATATTCAAACATATCCAATACAATAAAAACTACCAAACAAATACAAACATAGGCTAAACATCCTATAATAACAAAACACGCATAAACTCATCTAAACATATACAAAATAAAAAATACTCTACCTTCTAAGAGACAAGTTCCAATCAGAAATGCTCCACCTTTTATTCTCCATTTTGAAAGCAAATCTATTCTTCTCTCCCTGACTAGTGTAACTGGATATTAATGATATGTGAGCAACAAAATCACAAATAATAAACAAACTGCAACATGTGTCTAATTCAAATATTTTTTTTTGGATAAGTAAAAACATACCTGAATCACAGAGGACCCTTAAAATAAAAATCAAATCAACATATTAGTAGAATATATAAACAGAATAAATATATTTTACAAGTTTTAATATATGAAAAAGAACACACATCCAACGATATATTATTCATAAATTAAAAAATTAATAATATCCCCGACTTGTTCCATTTTCTCCGAGGTTTGGTGTTTGCTTCCTCAGTGAACTTCTTCTTCAAGGCATGACACTCTTCTGTGGAGTGAGTCGAACTGCCATGATAATTGCAGTACTTGGGCAATGACTCTGGCTGCTCGGTGTCTACCGTCTCCACCAGCCGACGCCTGCTGGTCCAGTGATCCTTCCCAGGCGGCAGGTCTTTTCCCCGCGTCGGAGCCGAGGGCTCCCTCCTGTTTGACCAAGGGGCTGCCGGAGGAGGAGCTCCAACTGGATCCTTGCGTCGGGCATACTGTACTTCCTCTACATTGACATGCTTGACTGAGCGTCCCAGCAAATCGTCAAAGCTGGCGGGGGGCTTCCTCACCAAGGACCAGAAGAAGTCCCTTTCAGCGAGCCCTTGGGTGCAAGCACTGACGAGTATCTTCGATGTAGCATTGGGTACGTCCTGCGCCACCTGGTTGAACCTCTGTATGTACTCCTTGAGCGGTTCCTTAGGCTTTTGCTTGAGAGCGAACAGGTTAAGTGATGTCTTCTGGTAGTGCCGACTACTCGCAAAATGATGGAGGAATGTTGTCTTGAACTCCGCGAAGGAGTTGATGGAACCCTGTGGCAACCTCTGGAACCACCGCTGAGCTGCTCCAGACAAAGTGTTCAAAAACACCCGACACTTCACCCCGTCAGTATACTGGTGTAGAAGTGTCGCATTCTCGAATTTACAGACGTGATCCTCTAGATCCATCTTCCCATCATACTCAGGGATCCCCGGCCCGCGGAACTGCTTCGGCATGGGGTCCTCGACAACATCGGACGAGAAAGCGGTAGAGGGAGTCTTCTGAGAGATCTCGGGTCCATCCTTCTTCCCCGGTCCCTCTTCATGCCTCTGAGCACTGGATGCCACCGAATGGTCCTTCTCCCCCATCTCCAGGGGATTCTCTCTGAGGGCCTTGGACTGCTCCATCTTGTCGCCCCACAGGGGTGGCGAATCTTCGGGAATGCGAGGAGGAGACTCTGGGGATCTCCTCCCTCGCCAGACCCACTGGTTGTGGGGCAGTCTATTCGATTTGGTGCTGCTCTAGAATTTCCTTGATGGTGTTAGCCACCAGGCGATCAAATTCCTCTCGCATGAGGGTGACGGGTTGTCCCTCCGATCCGACCATCGGTGCTCCTTCAGGTGCTTTGCTAGTTTCCCACAGACAGCGCCAAATTTGTTCCGGTAGGAGTCGTCGGCGATGTCCAGTCACTGAGGCTCAGTCCCTGTGGAAGTTACTGCGCCGAGGAGAAACTTGGGGTCCTACGAAGTTAACACAAGCATTAGGGGACACGCCGGAAGGGGTCCGGCGGAGTCCACTCCGACGCTCAAGTTAGTAGGTTGTCCGAAGAGTAATCGCAGTGAGAAAGAAAGACAGTATGTAAAATGAGAGATCGTAACCCCCTTTACCGGAGGGGTTGGACTACCTTTTATACCAAAATTCGTAGACCAGGCTCATGTCCTCTTTTATTGGTAACTGGATACCCCTTGAAATGGTCTGAGCCGTTATCGGGGTTTCGTCCATTGCGACATTCGGGGGTCGTGAATGTTGAGGATCGGTAGAGCTAGAGGGGGGGGGGGGTGAATAGCTCGCTTCAATTAATTCTTCTTCTTCCAAGCAGAAGTCAAAGTCTACCCACAACCAAATCCAATGCTAACACTTGTATTTACTTGGTCTCCACCTCCTTGAGGTGACTAATCCAAGGGTCCACACCAGCGATCGCAGATTTCACTATCAAACCTCCTTCTCGGAACAACCCCGAGGGTGGAGAAACCCTTGTACAACACCCTTGAAGACTTTCACAAAGAACAACACAAGGAAGAAGAAAAGAGAGAAGTTTTACACAATAGGCTTGCTTCTCCTTCCTTTGATTGCTTGATGAAGGTGTTGGAAACTTGAGCTTGAACACACAGCTTGAAGCACCAAAACCCTAGCTCAAATCGCAATGGAACAGTGTTACCGTTTGAGCTCGATTTTCCGCTTATAACGGTCTAATTTTGCTTCCTGAATCGATTGGTGAGAAGCCCCAATCGATTACCAAGTAACCGTTGAGCAGTACGGACGTTGGATGAACGGCTGGGATTACGCCATTTGAACTTGAATCGATTTGCTGATCGATTAGAATCCTGAATCGATTACGGGATCGATTACCAAGCGTTCTGTCGCGCACAGAACAGCTTGTAATCGATTCACCAATCGATTGCAGGGTTTCTGAATCGATTGAGTGATCGATTACCAAGCGTTCTGTCTACGGCAGAATCATTCGTAATCGATTCCGTAATCGATTCAGAACTGCCTGTTTCCACACAGAGTCAGTCTGAATCGATTCACCAATCGATTAGTCATCTTCTAATCGATTGGTGGATCGATTGATATGCCAACTCTAGAGTTCACAGCTGAGTTCACCAATCAATTAGCCTTCCAATGGATTCAATTACCTTGTGCTAGCGAAACCTCTCGTTTCCTGAACTTCACGCCTGAAGCCTCCCAGCTCCGGGTCTTCATGCCAAGAGTTCCGTCCCCGACCATCCCTTGGACTTCCTGCCTGGAGCTTCCTCAACTCCGGGTCTTCATGCCAAGAACTCGGTCCCCGACCATCCCTTGGACTTCCTGCGTTACTGCACACTAAATCTCAATGTTAGATCCAATGTATTAGCTTAAACTTAAATAACCGTCAATCATCGAAACCTCTAATTTAGGGCATGATTGCATCTACAATCTCCCCCTTTTTGATGTTTGACAATCTATTTAAGTTTAAGCTAACTTTCAACATAACATCAGCGATATCAATCCAATAAGCATATAGTAAAGTTATTTAGAGCATAATCATGAATCTAAACTTTAAATATCTGCAAGTCTCCCCCTTTGCCAAATATCAAAAATGACAAGTAAACATAAAAGAACTCCCCCTCAATGGAAGCCCCATACAAGATAGAAAATCACAACTAGCAACATGTAAACAACCCAGTAGCATATAAGGCAGGAAAGGTGAACATAGCATATAAGCATCAAGAGTCAACAATATCCATAGACAAAGTACAAAATACCACCAACAACAAAAGAAAAAAAACAACCACCGAAACAGGACTACATAAATCACGGCTCAAAGAAGAACTCCTCGAGAGCAGCAGCAGGATCAGTGGCCGGGGTCTCCGCAACATCGGGAAGACCAGAACCTCCCGACGTGGCGCCAACCTCCGACGATGGAGCATCAGTAGACGGTGGAGGAAGAGAAGGATGCTGGCCGTGCATCCGGGAGCGACACATATCACGCACCTCCAGCAGGGTGCGCTCAATGGATGTAAGGCGTGTATGCGTCTCGTAGTGACGCATGTCACTCTCCAACCGCATCTCCTCAAAATGAGTGTCAATGGTCTCCTCAAAGGCAAGCATTCTATCTCGAAGGTCCTCCTCCTCGTCATCATCCGGAGCAGCCGCAGCAGCGGGTCCATGTCCAGGGCGTGCGCGCGGGCCCTCCCCAACCTGCCGACCATCAGTCCAACGAATGTCGCCAAACTCGCCCGTCATCCCAGATTTGGAGAACGAACGTGCTGAAATTCGGGAGTATTTGACGGTCATCGGCTCCACCTTCCCTCGAGAGATGTCAATCCCCATAGTGGCAAGCCAGTCTGTAATAATATGCCCAAAAGGCATATGAACGGTACCGTGCACAGGCTTAGTGAAATGGATAATGGAATGAAATATGTTCAGAGGGATGTTGACATCAAGACCCCGGTGAAGAGCATAGGTCAAGAAAAGCTGAGAGGGTCGGACGGTCTCTAAAGCGCGAGACACAATAGGCAAAAAACAGTTGATTACGACCTTATAAAGGGCATAATCGATAGCAGAGAGCTCAAGAGCAGGAAACGTGGTCAGATTGGCATAAGGGTCATCTGGACGCGGACGCCGAAAGAAATGCTGATACATCGAGTCAAGGGAGATATCCTCAAAAGGCGGAGGTAAAAGCTCAGGAAGTGTAGGAAAGAAAACAAAGCTATTTGTAGAGGGACGACACTGGAGGAAAGCCGAAAGAGTCGTATAGCTAAAATCCAAACTTTGTTTGGCTACCCGAGTTTTATAATTTACACCATCCAAGGTGTGTAGGTTGTTGTAGAACTCGAAAACCAACCCTATGTTGACCCCTCGCTCACAATAGATAATAGACTCGAGTTTATAGTTTTCAAGGATTTGAAACACGGAGAAGCAATGATCATGAAAGTATTGGCGGTCTAGTGATCTAGGGGCAATCAATTTAAATACATGTTGACCATAGGCCTTTTGAAGGGTGGCATTAGGAAAACGGGCATCCGTAGGGGGTCTAGGGCGAGAAGACCCGGCAACCGTCTCATCCGCCCGTTGTTTCTTCCTATTGATGACCAACCAAAGATAACCAAGAAGACAATGTGAGGACACACAAACAAGCAATTTGGAGTTGGAGATTAAGGTAAAGGTCGTGAATTTTAGGGTTAGGAAAAATGATGCAAAGGTTGAAATGCAATGCAACACAGACAAAAACGGATTAGCCAAAATCCAAGATAAATGACTGTGGAAACGAAGATGAAGGAAGGTTAGGGTTTACTTTGGCGCCATTGGTGAAGGAAAATGATGGAACAGGTGAGGAAGTGGCGTGCAAAGGCTCCCAGCAGCTGCGCGTCGCGTGGAAGAGGAGAACGGAGCGCCGGTGAGTTGCGGCGTCGAGAGTACACGCTGAGGGAGTCGCGTGAGAGAAGCTAGGGCTTGAGGAGAGGGCACGCCAGTGAGTTGCGAGAGGACGTCGAGAGAAGAGGTGAGCAGCGAAGTAGGAAGAGCAAGACGGCTAGGGTTTTAGATTTGGAGCACGCGAGGAGAAAGTGCGGGAGAGTTCGGGACGACGGGTGGGTTTTAGGGCAAAACGCGAGTGACAGGACAGGTTAGGTGGAAAGCGTTAATGGCCGTAATCGATTGGGTAATCGATTACGGCCTTGGTGAATCGATTGGGGTTAGGGTTTAATCGATTACGGCCTTGGCGAATCGATCATCACAGGGCGGGTAATGGCCGATCGATTACAGGAATCGATTATACAATCGATTACGAGAGTGCGTAATCGATTCATTGATCGATTCAATTTGTACTAATCGATCCACTGATCGATTAAGAAGCAATCTGTGCCCGAGAAAAACTGTCGGAATCGATTAGGGAATCGATCCAGATGGTTTCTGCCGAAAGATGCAGACCCACCAATCGATTGATACCTGAAAGCAATCGATTGGTACCTGGCAAAACGGATTCATGGCTAAAACGTACTCAAATTTTGGCATTCTCGAGTTCCTAAGGGGTCAAGCATGAGCATATGATCTCCAAGAACGTGGATATTGGGTTCGTTCATTAAAATATCCAATCACGATCTTCGGACTAAGTACACATTAATGGCGTACTAGTCTTCCCCATGATTGGTCAATTGAATGATTTATGATGACTTTTCATCATCTTGCTCAAAGTAATACATCATAACAAGCATTATGAACAAGATGATGAATCCTAGCATCTCACTCCCATCTACAAAAGCACAAGCAAGGGAAGTTCTAGATTCTTGTGAGATGCATATTACGGCAAGTGAGTTGAATATCTTGAAATGATCATGGAGGATTACTCAATATGGCACATTCCTAATTCTCTTCGCAAGTAGCTAAATTCAGATTCCGGAAGAGGTTTGGTGAAAAGATCCGCAAGATTTGATTTTGACTCAACATATTTAAGAACAATATCCCCATTAGCTACATGATCTCGAATAAAATGATGTTTAACCTCAATGTGCTTAGTTCGTGAATGATGAACCGGATTTTTTGTCAAGTTTATGGTACTCACATTGTCACAAAAAACTTGCACATTTTTGTAGATGAGTTTATAATCTTCCAAGGTATGAGTCATCCATAATAATTGTGATACACATTCACCCATAGCTATATATTCGGCTTCAGTTGTGGAGAGTGCTACACAATGTTGTTTTCTACTTGACCAACTCACCAAGGAAGATCCCAAAAATTGGCATCCACCACTAGTACTTTTCCGATCCAATTTACATCCGGCATAATCCGAATCGGAATATCCTACAAGATCAAACGTTTCGGTTCTAGGGTACCACAAACCCACCCGTTGAGTCCCTTTAAGGTAGCGAAGGATTCTTTTGATTGCACATAGATGCGACTCCTTGGCACAAGCTTGATACCTTGCACACATACCCACGGCAAACAATATGTCGGGTCTACTAGCCGTGAGATAAAGGAGACTACCTATGGCACTACGATACATTTTGGAGTCAACTTCTTTACCTTCAATATCATTGTCTAACTTGGTGTTAGTTGCCATAGGGGTAGATATTTCTTTGGCACTCTCCATTCCAAATTTCTTAATGATTTCTCCTACATATTTGGATTGATGAATATATATGCCATCCTTTGTTTGTTTAATTTGTAAACCCAAGAAAAATGTTAATTCACCAACCAAACTCATTTCAAATTCACTTTCCATGTGATTTATGAATTCATTTAGATAGTCTTTGTTTGTGGATCCACAAATAATGTCATCTACATAGACTTGGGCCACAAAGATATCTCCCCCACTAGTCTTTAAAAATAATGTAGGATCAATTGTTCCTCTATGAAAACCCTTTGACACTAAGAATGTAGACAATCTTTCATACCAAGCACGCGGTGCTTGTTTTAGTCCATACAATGCTTTCTTAAGCTTGTATACATGGTTTGGACATTCTAAATCTTCAAAACCCGGAGGTTGCTCAACATATACTTCTTCTTTGATAAAACCATTTAAAAATGCCGATTTTACATCCATTTGATACAACTTAAATCCTTTGTGAGCGGCAAATGCCAACATCATCCTAATAGACTCTAACCGAGCTACCGGCGCATAAGTTTCATCATAGTCCAACCCTTCGACTTGATTGAATCCTCTAGCAACCAATCTAGCTTTATTTCTCACAACCATTCCTTTATCATCAAGTTTGTTCCTAAAAACCCATTTTGTATCAATGATTGATTTCCCTTTGGCTCTAGGAACTAATTCCCAAACTTGACTTCTCTCAAATTGAGACAACTCATCTTGCATTGCCAAAATCCAATCGGGATCAAGCAACGCATCACTTACGGCTTTTGGCTCAATTTGTGAAATTAGAGCCACTTGACTCCCTTCATTCCGAAAATAAGATCGAGTTCGTACCCCATGGGTAATGTCACCCACTACTTGCTCCAAGGGATGGTTTGTAGTTGTTCTTGTATGTCTTGGTTCTTGAGTTGTAGTGATTACATTCTCAAGTGGTAGCTCAATCACACCTTCCGTTTCACTCTCTTCTTTCTCAAGATTATTTTCCTCCTCTAATGTCAATTTCTCTAATTCAAATTGTACTTCCTCCTCTATTGCTTTATTTGAACTCGAGCTTGGATTTTCTTCAAAAACTACATTTAGAGACTCTTCAACTATTTTGGATCTCTTATTATAAACTCTATATGCTTTGCTATGAGCGGAATACCCTACAAGAATACCTTCATCCGCCTTGGCGGAAAATTTTCCTAAGTGATCTTTGGTGTTTAAAATATATACTTTACATCCAAACACCCTAAGATGTTTTATTGTAGGAGGTTTACCAAACCACAATTCATGAGGTGTTTTGTTCAAGAACCTATGTATCAAAGTCCTATTTTGCACATAACATGCCGTATTAATTGCTTCGGCCCATAGATAACTATGAAGTGAGTATTCATTTAACATACTCCTAGCGGCCTCTTGTAAAACTCTATTCTTTCTCTCAACCACCCCATTTTGTTGTGGTGTTCTAGGGGTAGAGAATTCATGCTTATATCCATTTTGTGAGCAAAAATTTTCAAATCTTTCGTTTTCAAACTCACCTCCATGATCACTTCGTAATCTATTGATTTTCGAATTTTTCTCATTTTCTACTCTTTTACAAAAAGCAATCAAGGTTTCTAAGGTATGATCCTTATGCTTTAAGAAAAACACCCAAGTGTATCTAGTGAAGTCATCTATCACAACTAAACAATATCTACTATCATTCAAGGAAACATGCTTGCTACTATCAAACAAATCCATATGCAATAATTCCAAAGCGGTAGACGTACTTAAGTTCGTTTTACCTTTGTGGGTAGCCTTGGTTTGCTTACCCATTTGACATGCATCACATAGTTTGTCCTTTTGAAACTTCAATTTTGGCAATCCTTGCACCAACTCATTCTTTGATAGTCTCTTGATGTGTCTCATGTTGGTGTGAGCAAGTCTCCGATGCCAAAGCCAAGTCTCTTCCTCTTTAGACATGAAACACTTAGCAAACACATTAGTAATACCAAATAGTTCAACTTGATAAATGTTTTCCTTTCTATGGCCAATAAGCATGGTAGTGTTTAGTTCACTATGTTTAATTAGACATTGAGATGAGTCAAACTCAACTCTATATCCCGAGTCACATAGTTGACTAACACTTAACAAATTGAAGACCATACCTTTCACTAATAACACATTCCTAATTATAAATTGTTCAGAAATTTTAATATCTCCTATTCCAATAACTTTCAATTCACCACTATTACCAAAGGAAACGGTACCTTTATTTTTGTTTTTGAGTGATGAAAATTTTGATGAGTCTCCCGTCATGTGCCTAGAGCATCCACTATCAATGAACCATGTCGTTGGATGCTCCCCCTCGACGCATGCCTGTTCAAATGCGATGAACTAAATGTTTTGGTACCCAAATGTTGGGTCCAATAGCATCTACAACAAATTGCTTGGGTACCCAAGCTTGAACAGTTTTCACCTTTGAAACATGATTTCTACTAACAAGAGACATGAAGTTAACTTCCTTATCCTTTGGTTTATATCCTAATCCGGCCTTGTTATACACTGCCCGTTGACTTCCTAAGATCATGTCCAAATATTTTGAGCTAGAAGTAAATTTTTCCAAGGCATTTCTAAAACCCTCTACTTGCAATTTCAATGATGCATTTTCCTTTCTAAGATCATCACCTCTAGAATTTGCAACTTCATGATGTGTACATACTTCACATGGCATAGTATCATTTTCAAGTAATTTCATCTTAGTTTGTAGCTCTTTTACTTTGACTTTTGATTTAGATAAAGCATTTGTCAAACATGCAATAGTAGCATAGAGTTTATCTAATTTAGGAGAAGTTACCTCATCCTCACTAGATGATGACTCGCTTGAAGACTCAACTTCATCTTCATGATTTTCTTCATCTTCACTACTTTCAACATCATTCAAGGCCATGAGAGCCACATGCCTAGAGGTCTTTCTCCCAATTTCTTCATCTGATGAGCTAGAAGAAGTATCATCCCATGTAGCTTTCAAAGCCTTCTTTTTCTTTGTCTTGTCATCCTTCCTTTTTAGCTCAGGACAATCGGCTTTGATATGACCCTTTTTACTACACTCAAAACAAATTGTATCAGTCTTTGCTTTAGATTTAGCTTGAGACTTACCCTTTTTCTTGTCATCAAGGAACATCTTTTTGACATCCTTCTTGTTGAACTTTCTAGATCGCCTCATCATCTTCCGAACAAAATTCGCCATTTCACTTGATGATAGCTCCTCATCGCTATCACTATCACTATCTTGATCAGACTCGGATGAGGAGGATTCTTCCTTCTTCTCCTTCTTCTTCTCTTTACTCTTCTTCTTGCTTCTTTCACCTGCAACCAAAGCTATACCTTTCTCCTTATGACTTATATTAGCTTGTTCATGCAATTCTAGTTCACAAAATAGTTCATCTAGCTTGACAATTGATAAATCCCTTGAAACCTTATAAGCATCAACCATTGATGACCATAAGGAGTTTCTTGGGAAGGATTTTAGTGCATACCTTATGAGATCCCGGTTCTCCACACTTTCTCCAACCGAGTGAAGGCCATTGAGAAGCTCCTTAAACCTTCCATGCAACTGACTTACGGTTTCTCCTTCCTTCATCACAAAATTTTGCAACTGATTTATAAGAAGGTCCCTTTTGGCAATTCTTGAATCTTTTGTGCCTTCATTTAGCTCAATTAGCTTATCCCACAACTCTTTGGCACTCTTAAATGGACCGACTTTGTTTAGTTGTTCCGAGCTCAATCCACATTGAAGAGTTACCGTGGCTTTCGCATTTGCTTGCGCCTTCATCTTTTGCTCAGTTGTCCACTTGGATGATTCCAGAATTTTACCATCTTGTGTCGGCGCAACAAAACCCTCCGTAACAGAAAACCAATTGTCGATTTCAGTCATAAGATAATTTTCCATGCGACTCTTCCAATATGCGAAGTTGTTCCCTTCATAGTAAGGTGGTCGTGTAGTGCTATGGCCCTCTTTCAAAGACATCCTTGCAGCTCAAACACTTGCTTCTTTGGGTGTGAGTCCTCCGAAGCAACCTCGCTCTGATACCACTTGTTGAGGATCGGTAGAGCTAGAGGGGGGGGGGGTGAATAGCTCGCTTCAATTAATTCTTCTTCTTCCAAGCAGAAGTCAAAGTCTACCCACCACCAAATCCAATGCTAACACTTGTATTTACTTGGTCTCCACCTCCTTGAGGTGACTAATCCAAGGGTCCACACCAGTGATCGCAGATTTCACTATCAAACCTCCTTCTCGGAACAACCCCGAGGGTGGAGAAACCCTTGTACAACACCCTTGAAGACTTTCACAAAGAACAACACAAGGAAGAAGAAAAGAGAGAAGTTTTACACAATAGGCTTGCTTCTCCTTCCTTTGATTGCTTGATGAAGGTGTTGGAAACTTGAGCTTGAACACACAGCTTGAAGCACCAAAACCCTAGCTCAAATCGCAATGGAACAGTGTTACCGTTTGAGCTCGATTTTCCGCTTATAACGGTCTTATTTTGCTTCCTGAATCGATTGGTGAGAAGCCCCAATCGATTACCAAGTAACCGTTGAGCAGTACGGACGTTGGATGAACGGCTGGGATTACGCCATTTGAACTTGAATCGATTTGCTGATCGATTAGAATCCTGAATCGATTACGGGATCGATTACCAAGCGTTCTGTCGCGCACAGAACAGCTTGTAATCGATTCACCAATCGATTGCAGGGTTTCTGAATCGATTGAGTGATCGATTACCAAGCGTTCTGTCTACGGCAGAATCATTCGTAATCGATTCCGTAATCGATTCAGAACTGCCTGTTTCCACACAGAGTCAGTCTGAATCGATTCACCAATCGATTAGTCATCTTCTAATCGATTGGTGGATCGATTGATACGCCAACTCTGGAGTTCACAGCTGAGTTCACCAATCAATTAGCCTTCCAATGGATTCAATTACCTTGTGCCAGCGAAACCTCTCGTTTCCTGGACTTCACGCCTGAAGCCTCCCAGCTCCGGGTCTTCATGCCAAGAGTTCCGTCCCCGACCATCCCTTGGACTTCCTGCCTGGAGCTTCCTCAACTCCGGGTCTTCATGCCAAGAACTTGGTCCCCGACCATCCCTTGGACTTCCTGCGTTACTGCACACTAAATCTCAATGTTAGATTCAATGTATTAGCTTAAACTTAAATAACCGTCAATCATCGAAACCTCTAATTTAGGGCATGATTGCATCTACAATATATATATATATATATATATAATTGCTCTGCTACGGACCGCGTGTATGACACCCCTGATCGGTCACCAGACCGATCAGGCGTTGGCCTGATCGGTCTGGTGACCGATCAGGCGCATCCTGATCGGTCCCGTGACCGATCAGGCGCATCCTGATCGTTCCCGTGACCGATCAGGCGCAGGCATTGCCTGATTGGTTACGGAGGCTCGGGAAGTCTCGGGAGCATTCCTCGACGGGTTCACTCTACCCCCTAGGGTTCATCGCTCACCCCCTGAGTTATAGCTTTGTTCGAGGGCGGCGACCGAAGGTCGCCGGTACGATCGGAGGACTCGCCAAGCCTCTCTGTGACCGATCAGGGGCCAATCCGCACGTGGTCCGCAGCATAACATTCCCCTCTCTCTATCTATATATATATATATATAAACTTGGCCTTCATCCGAAAGCTAGTGCTTAAGGTTTATACTTACCTTTTCTAAAAGAAATATTTTGTGTGAATTCTGTTAAATGTTTTTTTATGGAACATTAATGATATATATCTTAACAATTCTAATGCTAGCTAGGTGGGTCGTTGAGCGAGTGAAACAAGCCTAACATATTAATTGGACTAGTCAAACTAAATTTTCTTGACTCACTCGTAAATTTAGCAAAAATAAAACAAATTAATAGGCAAGCCACAATAGTTGACTTGCTGGATCGGTTCAAATAGTCAAGTGGTTTAGTTCGCCAAGCACGAATAATGAGAGTGAATTGCGACCGATCTAATTTATTAAATGGAACTGGTAGACATATGCAACTAATTGACGATCCTTGTCCTGTGCTCAATGCAATGCAACGGTTACCCACCATCTGATGGCTTGGCAATAATGATTAATATCGTGCTTTCTTTACCAACACCAATTAACAGAAATTAATGGTCGGTCCAAGAAGCTTTCATGTGAACCCATGTGCCAGCTAATTTTCTTTTCCAAAAGCAAAAAAGACGATTGATAAAATTATATTAAAATCGTACGTACTAAAGCAAACTGTATATACTAAGATCGACAATTTGTCTGAGAATTTAAACTTATGGTAAACTGGATGAATACACTGTCATATTTATATTTCCTCAATTCCTCTGGTTGTGGATCGATCGTATATAAAATATGTGTTGTATTCGGCTGTAATTTTGAAGAGGGAAAAGAAAATGCTAAACCACAATATCACAACTGTTGATGACAAACCAAAAACTACTAAATGATCAGTTTGTGAATCTTCCATGTTTATGTCCTCGAAGCCAAGCCTCTTGCTTCAAATCCCTTCATTATCCTCAACCTCTTGCATGAAGAGATGAACATTCTACGTACGGTCCAAAAGTCCAAGGAAGAGATTAGTATATGAATAATAATCCCTTAAACATGTTCGTAAATCAGATTAACAAGTAATACTTACTCCCATGGTACATCTCCAGCCAGCATCCAGTCCCCATCTTTATCCTCATATGTGATCGCGAAGCCACACTCATCACTGTGCACTTGCAAGCTACCTGCAAATTAATACAAATTACGTGTTTTAATCAACATATTTTTTCCTTAAATTTTAATTTTTAGCCACTCATGAAATTAATTAATTAATAGTCGAGATCATATGAATCTTTAACCTGGGGAAAAACATTCGAACATGCTGTTCAATGCGTGGGTGAGATCCTTGTAACCCTTGCACAGCCTGAGATCCAGTTTCCTCAAGTAGGGAGCTCCATCCATGCTCACCTTCACGTATATTCCACCATTCCTGCTCTTCTCCTGCTCTGCTGGGATCTCCATGTTCTTCCTTGCTCTGAAGCTGTTTGTCCTGTAGGATCTCACCGGCGGCCACCCCACTGCTTGTGCCCTGCATACAAAATGTAATTAATCCAAGAAGCCATCCTGCTACACTCAGATCATGCATATATATACTGCTCGTACTTGGCTGGAGGAACACTACTACTCTGCTCACTGTTGCAGCACTCTTCATGAGATCGCTTGCCGGTCACCGGTGCCGACTTCCTCGGCGCATCGGAGCCGGGGAGACTAAGTGTGAGCTCAGTGGCCTTGAAGTTGTCGAGATCAACCTCCATTTCCGTTTCTAGTCGGTGGTCCACTGAGCTGATCAGGTTAATTGTATATATAAAGTCAAGTTGGTTCTCTCTCAGGCAATTGGGCAAACAGGTAGCGGGCAAAGGATCGAAGTGGGAACGGCAGCGTGTCGGAGGGAGCGGGTCCGGCGGGAGGGGTTGCCGGCCATGTGGGAGGCAAGGCGGCGGTGGGCCGCGTGAAGCGCCTTTAAATATGAACGCCTCGAGCCAGCGGAAGGAGTTGTTAATTTCTCTAGCAGTGCAGACTTGTCTCCTTGTTGGATGGCATGCTTACATTTTAAATTTATTTTATGGTACTAGGCAGAGTGATTGCTTGGTTGGGAAGTTAATTTGATGGCAGGATGATGGACATTAATTTACAGTCGAACTCATACAAAAAATGTGAGGGGATTCGATGGCTGATTTTGGTATATATTTAATATTTTACAAAGATGCTGGATCGTTCTTGGATCGCACGCCACTAAAATGGTTTAACCGTTTTCTGATCCAACTGTCTACCGGCTGTTCAGTCGAACCGGGTTTGAATCAGACTCCATAACGTATAATTCGATCTAAACCGGACGGTCCATCTTCCGAGCCAACTGAGCGCATCCATACCTAGAATTTTGTCTGCTGCGGCGGCTCTCCGGCGACTGCGCTCGAATGGAGATGCGGTGCCTGGTTGGTGCGGAAGCCAACTACCTTCTCATTCTACTCTGTGGGGTACGCCTTCCTCGTCGGACGCGGCGGCGGCCGCCGCCGTTGGATTCTTGTCGTCTCGCGGGGATAAGATGATTGATCGGATCGAGGATATGGCGGAGGTCACTGAGTCCCCAACCCGTCGCCGGCTCAGAGTTTTGTTCTCCATCTCTATTGGATAAATATTCTTCATCTATGTTTTTGTGACCGTGTTATTCATCACTCAGATAAAGGTTCTCCATTGCATGTGAGTTTCAGAAGGACTATTGTGATTAAAATTTTTCACTACAGTTGGGATTGAAGACGAAGGTGTTAACTGGTAAGATTAGAATCTGAAATAGTGTTTCTTTGAGTTCCTTGTTTTTCCATAATAGCAATACGCAAAAACTTGATTTGTGATTACCTTGGATGATGGCGGTCATTCGGTATGTTACATAGGGCAGTTTGGTACACGAAACTCCCACCAATTAGGGTCCCGGGGAAGGGTATATTGTAAGCTCGTTTGCAAAAGCTTTACCCTGGTATGTTATATCATAGAACAAGCTTATTTATTTGGAATGAAATAGCCTAAATTTTGCTTTTTTATCACCAACTGGACATTGATAGTCACTTAATAAAACATTGTGGCAGACTATATACACTAGTTCAGCATGTACATTGTGAATATTTCTGTGGGCAATTTTCACTTAGCATACTCATATAGGAAATTCTACATATAGTTGAGAAATATTGTTCAAATAAATCACTAAGACACATTTCAGGAATCACATGATAAGAGTAAACAGTTGTTCCGAGTCTTCCGACATATGGTTAGTATTTTCCACACTCATTTGGAAAACCATGGATGAACAAGATTTCTCCTAAATGCAAAAGTTCAATAAGATTGTAATTTCATTTTGGATCTTATAAAAGATTTCCTTATAGCCCTATCACTAGAAGTCTTTTGTTAATAGACAATCAACCTCTTATTAGTTTGACATGGGAAAATACTTTCTACTCTATATCCACATCTCTATATCTTCTCCTATATCCATTTGGTTTAAGAAACTTGGAATACCAGTCACCAGAATATCTACGATACCTTGTTCTGTTTTGTTCACTAAAATTGACTCCAATGAGACCATAGCGGCTTCTATAGCCATCAACAAGCTCAAAGCTATCCACAAAGGACCAAGCAAAATAACCCTTGGCATTCGTTCCATTCCTGTAGTATCATCAAGATTTCAAGCAGCTAAGAATTTTAAATGTCAATCCTTTGTATTGCTAAAGTACAAGAACTAAGTGGGTTCTGAAAAAAATGGAAGTACCTTATGGAAAGAAGCATGCTTTCTATGTAATCTTTCATGTAATTTGCTCTGTGCTCGTCATGATAGTTATGTTCAGTAGTTGTAGGATCTATGTTGTACTCTGGATATCCTGAAATAACCCACCGTAAATTCATCATAATCAATGCAAGAATGTGATGCTGTGTTTTAGGCCGTCTTCATGAACCAAACAATTACCATTTTCATGGATAAACACAGGTGGATTTCCATACTTGTCTCTGATATAGTCTAGCAATCTTCGCATAGCCCATGGTGTCGAAGGGATTGTAGGAGGATCCTTTGAAACCAATACCTGATAGAAGTTTCATATCCTGTTAGATTAAGTAATTTCTAAGAAATTCCAGGAAGATAAAATCACTGGACATTTATTATAGTTTTGTGCACCTTTGTAACATTTGTTTGTGGAACTGCAGGAACATAGAAAAAAAAATACTTTAAGGAATAATCGCTGCCTAATACCAAGACCAATTTGTGAAATAAGATGGTAAATCAGAACTTTGAAAATAACTTACATGTGAAACTGACTGACATGTCAGTGTACCAATCTCTCAAGTTGTCATCTGGATTACCAGTTGTTGCTTGCACAAAAAACGCCTGATAGTGATTAAATCCAATGAAATCAAAAGATCCTCTCAATGTGGCCGACTCTTCTGGTTTGAAGGATGGTAAGCGAGATCCAACAAACTTCCGCATCACAAAAGGGAACCTTCCATGCACTATAGGATCAACGAACCTGCCGCAAAGCCCATAGAATTCAGTACACGTCACACAACTTCTGTATGTCTAGATTGAGCATAGAGAAACAATTTTCAGTATATTGTTCGGTTACCATCCTATTAAGAAATCCAAAACTCTGTTAGCTGCTGCTATATCCTCTGGTAGAGCTGTGAATGGCTCAACCCACGGAGCAAATAAGGTCATTCCGATATAACCTCTTTGTTTTGGCTTTTGAACAAGAAATAACACTCTCGTTCAGATAACATTCTGAATAGTATTAAGAACATTCAACAAAATTGAAACTAATGCTGAAACCTGATATTTCTTTCTGTACAAGGAGGCTGCTGATGCATGGGAAAGCAAAAGGTTATAACCAGCCACGTATGGCTCAACAGATGAATTGCCTTTAGTGCAATTAAACCCATAGAAGGAGGCCAAGGAAGAAGAGCAATGATTTGGCGGAAAGTTCCCAAGATCATAGCCTTGGATAGAGTAAACGTTTGGCTCATTGATAGTGACCCAGTATTTTACGCTGTCCCCAAACTCTTCGAAGCACACATCAGCATAAGCAGTGAAGTCTTCCCTGCATCCGAATGGATACCATCTCAGACATTGTTACAAGAGAATCAAATGGAAGGGGAAATTGTAAAGTTTACACAATATTTGCGCTTAAGACTCCTGAATATTCATCTTCCAGAGCTTGGGGAAGGTCAAAGTGAAGAAGAGTGACATGAGGCTCAATCCCTGCAGCCAAGTATAGTTTGGGGAAATTGTGAATGTGAAATTCTTAAGGTTTGATTTTTTTTATTCTAATTGTACCATATTTCTTGAGCTCATTGATCAAATTTGTATAGTACTGCACACCCTCTGGATTAACAGGCCCTCTACCATCTGCAAGCATCGCACCCTCTAAACTCATGAAAGCTTCAACTATTTTGTTTGGAAAAGAAATAATGGCAAATTGAATACTAACTAGGAATGACTCTACTCCATGAGATGGAGAATCTATAGGCATCCAGGCC
Organism: Boesenbergia rotunda; assembly: GCA_024364735.1. NCBI lineage: Eukaryota > Viridiplantae > Streptophyta > Magnoliopsida > Zingiberales > Zingiberaceae > Boesenbergia > Boesenbergia rotunda. Next base: position 556,300 of record JAGFNQ010003157.1, on the reverse strand, counting down.
CATGTCATGCATCAACTTTACATCTTCCTGCCACCAAAAGAAGCCAAAATTATATACACCATCATTACGTCACCATAGGAAGGTATAGTTTCTCACCTTGTGCTTGTGATACTGATCAGCAGCTACGTCTCCTGTTCTCTTGTCTGCAGTTCTCCCTATGATTCTTAAGACATTTAGTTGTTGCAGATAACAAATCTGCGTTTATTTCTTGGTAAACAAAAAGTTAACCTTCATGTGCATATGTGTCCCAAATGCTGGGCGTTCTTCCTCCCTCTGAAGCTGCCCCTTCAACCTGAATGGGAACTTGAGATAAAGATTTAAAGAAGAGAGACGGGGGTGATAAAGATTAAGAGAGAAATGACCTGGTAAGCAGAGCTACCGGCGCCGAAAACAAAGCTAGTGGGAAAGTCATCTCTGCTGCTGCTCCTGCTCGCCGGAGCTGCTGCTGCTGCTAGTATTATTAGTAGTGCCCAAAGCAACACCGGAGAACGCCACCTGTTACATTGCCTCTCCATCATCTCAGTTCAACACCGAAAATCTTCATACTACGGCAAGACGATGACTACGTCTGTGGATGTGTTTTTGTCATGGCACTTTGTGTGGCGGTGCAGGGTGCAGCAAAAGACGACAGAATCTACCAATCAACACTCGATGGACAAAAGAAAAAGTAAGTGAGAGGGAGAAAATTTTGGGAGGCGGAATCTTGGGCCTTGGTTGGCATTTTTGTGCGTGTTCGTTTTGTTTTGGAGCATGCCATAATTGACGGTCAAGAAGTACTTGTCCTCCGATAAGGCTAAAATTTAGTTATAGCCAATAACAGAAACATATTCATCCTCCATTCATCCGGATGCTCATGCAATGTAGTTTGTATGGAAGAATCGATTTCAATAATTATCTGACTATTAAAGGGAAGTTTACTAGCATCCCTAGCCAATATAACTTTTTCCTCGAGCTTTGACAAATCTTGGAAACTCCTCAATGATTGTCTGGCCATCATCTATCCAACAATCAACCCAAAAGTTAACTCTGTGACCATCAGCAAGCTTCCAAGATAAAACGTTCACCGCAGACCATTCATGACAAAGACATCTCCAAAACTGAGAAGAGGTGTACACTCAACATTTTCCAGCCACGGCCATATTTACCCAACAATGATTGGATTATTTATTTCACTGCATAAAGTACCTAAAAGAGCAGTGTTATTCTCGGGGTCAAGATTCAATCATAAATATCTGAGATAAAATAGTCATGATCGAGGGTCAAAATTCGATAAAGGATTTCATCGTCTCTATATACCTCGTCCAGACACTTATCCCTTGGACTTTTCTATTTTATTTTCCTCCCAATAATAGGCCGTTTCTTATGTTTTTTAAAAGAGCAGTGTTTCGGATTTGGAAATTTAGAATCCCCAGTCCTGATTTATTGTTATCTTGCGACTTTTGCCTGTTAAGTGTACGTGGTGATTACTAAACCCATTTATCCCAACTGAAGGAACTAGGTGACCTTTTTCATTTCACAGCACCCGTAACTGCCTTGGATAGATTGACTTGGTCGAGAACGAATCCTGTCCTGGATTTTCCCTGTCCCCGTGTCTCACACTCGCCAGCGATGGTCGACGAATCGTCCGATCGCAGATGAATCCAACGAGATTACAATTACGATAATCCCCGACGGATTCATCATACCCCCAGATATAATTTGATTCGGGACAACGATTGAAAATCATCAATGGTATCCGATCGGCGATCAGACGATCATCGTCAACGGTTTGAGACACGGGGACAGAGAGAATCCGGCATAGAGGATCCCGTGTGAACTTGGTCGGCCAAAGACTGATTTGAAAGCCACCTTGATAATCAGTTCCTCAAGGATATCGGTCAAGCTCGCAAAATTAACACCGATTGGCCTGATCATCCTGTAGTCGGCCAAATAACCTTGGATAATAAAAAGGTAGATCTGCTCCGGTTGATATGTAACTACGAGGCTTAAGTTGTCTAGGAGGAAGTCTCTGTATGTTTCCAATCTGATATTCTGACAGGAAGTTCTATATGTTTGGTAGATTTATTAATTTAAAAGACGATTGTAAATTTATTAAATAAATAAAATTTATAATATAAAAAAGTTAACCATAACGTCAAACCTAAGACTACCGGTCTAGCCCCACTTGAACAAATATAACCATGTTGGTCAGCATTCTTGATATTTTTTTCTCCCCTTGAAGCTGTAGCATAACTAAGAGGCAAAAGCAGGGTTTGCGTTACCTTGGGGTTCGGATGATGGCAGCCATTTGATATACAGTCGAAAATTATTGTTCAAATAGATCGAAGAAGATATAGTTCGTTTTGGATCTTATAGAAGCATGCCTGATGGCTGAAAGTTCTAGGCATTCTACATTCAACTCCTTAAGTTTAAATGTAAAACATTTCTACTCAACATTAACATATCCGTATCTTCTCGTATATCCATTAGGTTTAAGAAATTTGGAATACCAATCTGCAGAATATCTTCGATACCTTGTTCTGTTTTCTACACAATAGCCAACTCCAATGAGACCATAGCGACTTTTGTAGCCAGTAACAAGCTCAAAGCTATCCATGAAGGACCAGACAAAGTAACCCTTGACATCGGAACCATTCCTGCAAAATCATCGATGAGAATATGAAGTTAGACACCATAACTTATTTCCGGCGCTTTGTTGTTTAGTCTTTCAACAGCCAAGAAATTTAATAGTCAAGTTTTGTATGCGCCTGAACTAAAGGACTTGTAACAAACAATAGAAGCACCTTATTGGTAGAAGCATGCTTTCTATGTAATCTTTAATGTAATTTGCTCTGTGCTCATCATAGTACTCATGCCCACAACTTGGTGGATCTATGTTGTACTCTGGATATCCTGAAATCACAAACGATAAATGTATGAGAATTGATGCTAGAGAGTGATCCTGTATTTCGTGGTCAACTTCCTGAATTGGATAATTACCATTTTCATGGATAAAGACTGGTGGATTTCCATATTTGTTTCTCATGTAATCGAGAAGTCTTTGCATAGCCCACGGTGTGGAAGGCGTTACAGGAGGATCTTCTGAAACAAAAACCTGATGGAAGTTCCGCTTCCTGTTAGATTATGTAGTTTTCCAGGAGGATGTATCACTTAAGAATTAGTACAGTTTTGGGCACCTTTGTAACTTTTGTTTGTGGAACTGCAGGAACATAGAAAAAAAAACAAGGAGAAAAGATAGAATCACTGCCTAATACCATAACCAGTTTGTAAAATAAGAGTCGATCAGAGCAGTGGAAGTAACTTACATGCGAAACTGACTAACATGTCAGTGTACCAATCCCGGAAATCGTCATCTGGGTTAAAAGTTGATGCTCGCAGAAAAGCCACTGAATAGTGATTTAGTCCAATGAAATCAAAAGATCCTTTTAGCATGGCTGACTCTTCTGATTTAAAGGATGGTAAGCGGGATCCTACAAGCTTTTGCATCACAGAAGGGTACCTTCCATACACCATAGGATTGACAAACCTAAGCACAAGAGAAACAATTGAGGCCTCACAATATTTTGATGTCACCATAGGATTTCAGTGTATTGTTTACTTTACTCACCAGCCTACTAGGAAATCCAATGCTCTGTTAGCTGCTGCTATATCATCTGGTAATCTTGTTGCTGGCTCATACCAGATCCCTAGTAAGGAAATTCCAATGTAGCCCCCTTGATTTGTCTTTGGCACAAGAGCAACACTCTATTTTAGATGACACCCTGAATAACATTTAGATCATTCAATTAAAAGGGAAACTAATGCTGAAACCTGATATTTCTTTCTGTATAGGGAGACTGCTGATGCATGGGAAAGCAAAAGGTTATGACCAGCTACATATGGCTCAACAGATGAATTCCCTTTGCTACAATTGAGGCCATAGGAAGAGGCCAAGGAGGAAGAGCAGTGATTTGGTGGAAATATTCCCAGATCATGGCCAAGGATGGGTTCAATGTTGGGCTCATTGATAGTGATCCAGTATTTTACTCTATCCCCAAACTCTCTGAAGCACACATCAGCATAAGCAATGAAGTCCTCTCTGCATCAGAATGGACAGTATCTTAGACACTATTCCAGGAGATGCAAATGAAAGGGATGCAGTAGAAATTTACACAATCTTTGGGCTCAAGAGTCCTGAATATTCATCTTCCAAAGATTGGGGTAGGTCAAAGTGAAGAAGTGTGACATGAGGTTCAATTCCTGCGGGCCAAACATAGTTTGGTAAAATTGTAACTGAAAATTGTTAAGGTATGACCAATAATCTAATTGTACCATATTTCTTGAGCTCGTTGATCAAATTATTATAGTATTGCACCCCTTCTGGATTAACTGGCCCTCTACCATCTGCAACCGGCACAAATTAGATTCATGTAATGCTTAAACTATTTGTCAGGAAAAGAAATTATGGCAAGTTGAATGCTGACAAGGAATGATTCTGTTCCAGGAGATAGAGAATCTGTAGGCATCCAGGCCCATGTCATGCATTAACTTCACATCTTCCTGCCATCAAGAGAAACCAAAATTTTATATGCCTACAGTTCACAAAACTGCATAATTTCATCAAAACTCAGGATCGACCTTGTACTTGTGATACTGATCAGCTGCTATGTCTCCTGTTCTTTTGTCCTCAGTTCTCCCTGAGATTCTGAAGACATTTTAGAGTTTGCAGTTATTAAATTTGTGTTTTTTTTTCTTGTTAATCAAAAGTAACCTTCGTGTGCAAATGTGTCCCAGATGCAGGGTGTTCTTCCTCCCTCTGCAGCTGCCCCTTCCACCTTCATGAGATTGAGACCCAAAAGATTACACCATGCATTGCAAACGCAACAAATTAGTTGAACTCTCAACTTTGAGACAAATTAAGAACTAATGAGATTGCACCATGTAAACTTGTTACTTTTGGTAGTCTGTGAGGTAAACTTATATTGTGGAAGCGTGAAATGCAGATATGCAAAAACATTGTAGATTAAATGTAATCTTAGAAAATGTATTTAGAACAAAATGATGCAATTTTTAGGTATCGACTCCTATCAGTCTTCTATTGCAAGATTTACTTTAGAAAACAAATTTCTGAAGATACTTGTAAAAAATCAGCAGGCCAAAAACTTCAGTTAATTTCTTTTATTTTCTCGTATTTGTAAACAAGGAAAACATATTTTCATGCTTTTAGACTTGCCCTATTTAAATCTTTTTGATGGTCAATATTTATTTGGCATTGCTCAACTATTGTCGCTGTTTTTTTGGTTGATTTGTTGAAATTGTGAATGATACTTCAAAATAAAAATGAAAATTAGAACGAAGATCTCTCTTTTTAAGTTCTATTTCTTTTTAATTTTTTCAAGAAGGGAAAAATTGTAGAATGAAAATTTCCTTGTACTGAAACTTGTTGTGTCCTTTTTCTCCTTGTAATTTCTAAAGGACTTCTCAGTATTTCTCTGAGGAAGGTCGCTTTACAATAATTGGATTTGATTCGATTAATAATAACTACGAAGGCCCCCATCAGTTTGGTTCTTCAACACTCCAAAGTGCAAGTAAAAAAGATAGAAACAGAGAGCAGGAGGAAACAGGGAGTGAGATCGCAAATGGTCACCTGGTATGCAGAGCTGCCGGCGCCGAAAATAAAACTGGAGGGGAAGTCGTCTCTGCTGACGCCGCTCGCCGGAGCAACTAGTTCTATTAGTACTATTAATAGTAACCAAAGCAACGCCGGAGCGCAACGCCGTATGCACCTCCTCTCCATCTTTCTTTTCTCTCAGCAACAAAAGAAAACGCTTAATCTTCCCTAGCATTAAAGACCACCGTCATCCCATGGAATGTCAAGCACGACTTCTGTGCTCTCCGGACGTTCTCACTACTTGATGCCACTTGCCACAAAGCCATTGCACCAGCAGGAAAGAAATCCATTAAAAAAAACAAGGAGAGTGAAAGTATAATTTGCCCATTTTTAAAAATAATTAACAGGTCGAAGGATTGAACGGGTGGTGCGCTCAAATTTTTTAATTTTTAATTGGGTTTGATTTGAATATTATTTTGTTTTATAAAAAAAATCATATTTTCTTAAAAAATTATTTTTAATATTTTTTAATTTTCAAAGAATAATTTCTTTTTTTAAATATCATAAATTAAATATAATTTTTTTAAAATCATATTTTCTGAAAAATAAAACGAAAAATAGATAAATTAGCCTCTTGTTTTTCGATAGGATAGGCGATAAACTTAACGAATAATATATATATATATATATATATATATATATATATAGGAGAATGATATTATGCGCCCCAAACAGTACGCGCCCATGCATGACTGTGTGTTTTTCCTTTTTATTTTTTTTAGAAATTAACATTTCCTCTGTTAATTATTTTTATTAATTTCTAATTTTTTTTCCTCTTTCGCCTCGCTCGTCTTCTTCCTTGGCGCGACAGCGGGCGGCGGGCAGCGCTCGTCTTCCTTGGCGCGACAGCGGGCGGCGCGACAGCGCTCGTCTTCTTCCTTGGCGCGACAGCGTGCGACGGCAGCCGAGCCGTCGCCTCCTCCGGCCACCGTCGCACGCTGTCGCGCCAAGGAAGAAGACGAGCGCTGTCGCGCCGCCGCTGTCGCGCCAAGGAAGACGAGCGCTGCCCGCCGCCCGCTGTCACGCCAAGGAAGAAGACGAGCGAGGCGAAAGAGGAAAAAAATAGAAATTAATAAAAATAATTAACAAAGGAAATGTTAATTTCTAAAAAAAAAGGAAAAACACGCGGTCGCGCATGGGCGCGTACTGTTTGGGGCGCATGATATCATTCTCCTATATATATATATATATATATAGAGCAATGATAGGGAGAGTGAAAATGGAAGAATGAAAAACATAGTGAATGATGTGGCATGACATGACATTTTACATGTACACGTCCAATTATCGCTTGGACATCATCGGCGGCCTTCGGCCGCCACCCCGAATCAAACTATACCCTAGGGGGCATGGTGAACCCGTCGGAGATCGCTGCATGCAAGGTGTCACGTCATTCACTATGCTTTTCATTCTCCCATTTTTACTCTCCCTATCATTTTTCATATATATATATATATATATACTGTACGTCATCGTGTGACTTATATATGCTTGACGAAAGATGCCTTTCATGTAATAGAATGGAAGGCACCTTCTATTATTATTATTTTTTAATTTTTTAAAGATATATTTAGGGTTTAAGATTTTAAAATTTAAGAGTTAAATTATAGTTGGTTTAAGACAATAAGATTTTTTTTAAGATTTAGTGGTTTCTCTTGGATTATAGTATTCAAAATAATCAATTTTAGATATTTACGGGATATATTATATGTACTTAGTATTTAAAAATTTATGATTTAGAGGTTGGGTTATAATAAATTTAAGCTAATAAGATTTTCTTCTAGGGTTTAGTATTATCCATAATTAATTGGTTGAGTCTAATTTAAATGAGTCTAACTCAAATTAGACTCAATCCTATAATTCAATTGGATTCATTTCAGTCTAACTCAATTAATCCAATTTCGGATTACATTTTAGTCAAACTAAAATCATCTTATCTCCGAGACATCGTGTCTTTTGTGTGTGACCCAAAAGGTTCTCGTAACGTTGATAATGACTTTAAATTACTTTAGATACATAAACAATGAACGACATCTAGCAATGCATCATTGCTATCCAAGTTACGAGAATGTTGAGATCCGACATAACCTTTTCGTGACTATTATAATGTATGACTTTATCCTTCTATCCTTGATAACTATATTGATTAATAATGCATAGACCATGTCATCCCCTTATCAATCTGTGTTTCTTGATCCCTAAGTAGATGCAAATGAGCTCAATATCTCGTATTAACTCATTTGAGAATGACTATGCATTTTAATAGTCCTACTCGATCAAGGGACCCATAAATATAACTCTTATAATATGGGAGGGATAGATTCCATCTACTTCACTCACATCCTTCCGCATAATTTGTTATATACTCAGTGATCGCTTTTATAGTCCATCCTGTTACGGATGACGTTTAACGATATCAAAGTATATAACTCCTTATGTAGGGAACCGTAGTGAATTCAGGTCTAAGGACTATTCATATTAATATTCATATAAGAAAGTTTATGACACTCATATAACGATCTAGGAAATTTTCTCATGATGGATCAATTCAGTACACATTCTCTAATATATACCCATATGTCAATTTGATATCTCGTACTCATGACTTGTGAAATCAAGTCATCAATTGACCTACATGCTAGCCTTAACGTATTAATATTGTCCTTGAATATTAATACTTGACTAGGAATAGTTAAGAATAGTATTCTCTATGTTATCTCACTATCAATTCAATTAATTGATATAATGTAGATCATAACCTACTACCAAGGACATTATTATATTTATTCATTGGGCACAATCATGAAATAAATATAATAATCAAACTTTGCCTTTATGAAATAAAATATGATACAAAATGTTCTCTAAACAATCATCTTATAATTATCTCTAAGACTAATACTAACAATTGTATATCAAACTTTATACGGATTTTTCCCATAGATTGCTCAAGGAATCTTGTTTTCCGTTATGTTTTTATGTTGTTCTGACATAAAGATCCCTACATCCAATGGATTTGCTGTGCCCGTAGGGTATAGTTTGGTTCGAGACGGTGGTCGGAGGTTGTCGTCGATGTCCAGGTAACAATCGGATATATACACAAAAAATAGCATATTATTTTTGTTGAATTTCATAATCCAAATTTCTGTTGTGTATCATTGCTCGATAGCTCTTGTTGATTTTTAAATTGAATGATCATTTAATTTTTTTAATCCCTAGAGATCCCATACCTTAAAAATCTGATCCTACCAATCCAATTTTACTCCAAATATGCCTGATGGGAATAAGCATCTCGGGGTCGATACATGGCACGAGAAAGCTACGTGGTAGGGCCTGCCGAGCCAGAGCTCCGAGGTCAGACCGAGCCATCTCGGGAGAGTGGACTCAAGCCCCGAGGTCAGGCCATCCATCGAGCTCCCGAGACCACCTCAGGAGAGCATGTCAAAGCCCCCCGAGGTCAGACTGAGGGTCGAGCTTCTAAGACTACCTCGGGAGAGCAGATCAGATCCCCCAAGGTCAGGCCAAGGGTCGGGCTCCCGAGACCACCTCAGGAGAGCAAATCAGATCCCCCGAGGTCAGACCGAGAGCCGGGCTCCCGAGACCCTCTCGATAAAACACATGAAGGCCCTGAGGTCAGCTCGTGAGGCGAGACTCCGAGACTGACTCGGGTTTAGGGAGAGTGGAGCCCAAAGATCAGCGAAGAAGTCAGACAACCCGATGTCAAGTAGACGTTCCCCTTTCCAGAACAGGAAAGTCATCGGATGATTATTGCCCACAACGCACATCAATTAAGGTCGTAATAATCGTAGTAGCCGTTACCAAAAGATATGATATCTATCAAGTAACTGATGCTTAAGAGACTTGGAGGAATACATGGGGTATCACCGAAACCCCAGGTATATAAGATGCCTCAGCATCCAGGTAAAGGAGGTATGTTTTTCGAACTTAGAAGAGATCTCTTGATTCCTCATTGTCTTCTTAAGAAAATTCAAGTTCCTGACTTGAGCGTCGGAGTGAGCTCCACCGGAAAGCCTTCCGATGTGTTCCCATTAACGCTTATGTTAATCTCGCAAGGCGTGAGCTTCTTCTCCCCGTCACCGTCCTCGTGGGTTGCGCCTTGGTGACTCGTCATCCGCATCGTTCCCTTCCGGAACAATGCCTTTCTGTTCTTAATCTCAAATTAATTTACTATTTTATAATATCGTGATGATAAAAAATTGATAACATTCATCCTAATCGTATTTCATAGATCTATCTCTAGATTATACTAAGGAAGATAAATCATGTCTAAATTATATGAAGGAAGATAAATCACAAATGACTATTAATTTGAATATTGATTAGTGCAATAAAGAATGTAAAATACGATAATATATATATATATATATATATATATATATATATATATATATATATATATATATATATATATATATATATATATATATATTTTCTCTTACCTTTTCAATATGGTTATTTTCAAATTTTAACACTTATATATATATATATATATATATATATATATATATATATATATATATATATATATATATATATATATCAAAAATTAAACTTTTCCTTAAATAATTCGACGGTCATCCTCCTCTTATCCTCGCCTTCTTAGCCGATTCCCCTCTCCCCCGTGTGCGATCGAAACCACCACAGAGTCGCCGACCTCTCCTCCTTTCCCGATCTGGGCTTTGGATTTCCTTCTCCCCTCTCGTTTTTGCCCAACGCCACAGCCACGACTCCTCTCGGTTTTGTCGATGCCAACTCCACCTCGCGAGCTCTCGATCCCTAGCAGACGCAAAACTGAAGTAGGTATTGTATTGTTATTGTTTAATAGTTGTTTTGGATGAATCGTTTCTGGATTGGTTGGATTTGGGTAGATGAACTAGGTAATCTGTTTAGATAGCTTGATGAATCGTTATTTTCGATTTGCCTTGTGGGTTCATAGTCAAATTTGATTGGACTAGTTCTTGTTGTATACCTTAATCGATTCTCAGATTGTTTGGGGGCAATTCTTTATCGAGTTGGGTTTTGTTTCTGTCTTGGATTACTTTGTAGTTTGGTCTCTGATTTTTTAGGTGGCTCTCCGTGTACTACTTTGACCTTGGAGTTGGTAGTGTCCTAGATGAGTTTTGAGGTTAATGCTTTCAAATTTGTTATTATTGTCATGAGCTAATGGGATGTATTAGGTGTTTATTTAGGATATCAATCAATGGGTGTGGTTTGGAACAGCTTGGACAAATTGTTGTAGCTTGACTCATTTAGTTTTGTTATGTTGTTATCGAGAGTTGCTGGGTGAGATTTAAGCTTGCTGGGATTGGATCTAAATTGGTTTATTTCCATTTAGTTGTGTTATGTTTTTATCGGTAGCTACGATATGGGATTGAATATAAAGGAGGGGAAAATAGATAGATTAGGTTAGGTGGGAACTCGTTATTGTTTATGAGTTAATTGAATTAGGACTAGATCCTAATTATGTTTAGTAGCTAGTTTTGCTAAATAATTAATTTTATAAATAGCTAAGCTTCCACATTGATATAAGACCTTGATTCAGACTCGTCGGTTGATCATGAGATTTATTTGGATATATTCTACAATAATAGCGGATACTTCTTATTTGATTCCTATAGAATCGTTTACCTTAAATGCATAGTTGTTTTAATATCTGAGTAGGTTGCTTTACCTTAAATTCATTCTCCTTGTTTTTCCTGCTTGATATTTATTCTTGCTTGATCCTTGAGTAGTTAGTCAAAATGTTCATTTCTACAGTCTCTATCCCTTGGCTTCTGATCTAAAAGTGTACCGCCTGTACGCGTGTACTATAGAACCATCATATAACCTATCTAGAGTTGGTTGACATTAGATAAACCCTACCTAATAGATTAGTGCATGTTTATTTACTTTGGTGTTGATTGTATTTTGTATCATATTGATTGCATGATTTTGGTTTGTATGAGGTTGTGCATATTAGTGATATGCACCATATTATTGTTTGTATGTTGATGACCACTGGCTCCCTTGTGGTTGAGAAGGGTCATCGGTTATATTTACTGTTGTGCCACACCCAATTAGAGTTGTATGCAAACAGCTGATACTCCCCAAGTTTTGGAGTCCCCACAGGTATTTTGGGGTTTTATAGCCACTGGTATTACGACTTTTCATATAGGCCACAGGTATTATGGTGTATTTGCATAGTCATAGGTTTTGGAGCTTGTATCTTGTCCACTTAACTTACCCAATATAGCGATAGTTGGTGTGTGTACAGAGTAAGTCATCGCATCATGTGCATATTATGCATTATGCATTTGTTGGTGTTTGCTGCACTTGTTTGAGTTATGATTCCTACATTTGATTGACATGCATATTCGGTTATGATTTGTATTTATTATATGATTTGGATCTGCTCGGCAGTACTAGCAGTTTACTGAGGTATTAGGAGAATCCCTGATCATGCCCTTACGTATTTCATTGGTTTTCAGGTAAGTTTACTCGTATGGTTACATTTAATTATGTTCTTTATTCTAGAGACTATATATCATTGTTTTCTATATGCTTGTTTTATCCTTTTATATAACAAGCATTTATCAATTCTTATACCCGCAGAGTCAGCCCGGACTCACCATCCCTCATTCTTCCTTTTGTTTCAGGTAACTGAAAGTTGTATCTCTTACCGTTAAGAGGATCCAGCTGTCAGTCCTGTTGGATCGGGTTGGACCGGTTAGAGGGGGTGAATAGACGACTAATAAAATAAAAGTAGTGGAGGCACTCGTCTTTAAAAAAGAACTTGGTCGCAACTGAGAACGTTGCTTCCAAGGCAGTGGACGCTCAATAAAAATCTCCTTGTGGCGGAGAAGCCTTACAAAAATAGCACGCTAGAGATTTTACAAGAATGAATAAAATGATTAATTTCTAAAGCAAAACCTCTAAGTCTATTTATAGCCTAAGAGAATAAATCTGGATTGTTGATTGTTGATCACTTTTCTCTTGGCCGTTGATCCATGGATGTAATCTGGATGGTTGATCTTGGATGGGATTAAACTGCATCCATTGGATTTGATTAAAGGATAATGTAACATTATCCTTTAAGTTTTAATTGTTTTAATTAAAACTTTATCTTTCCTCGAGATGACTGTTGGAATCTCCATGTCGCTGTTGTAATCTCTAAGTAGTAATATCGGCAACATTTTATTGCCATCGCCCTTTAGTCCAAATGGTAAGTGGGTTAGTGTGTGTTGTTGAGGTCTCGGGTTCGATCCTTCGTGGCACCAAATAATTTTCTCTTTTCTTTTGGGCGCTTGGATTAGTCTTTTTGATTCTTCGTCTTCTGGGTGATTTCCGGCCAACCGGAGTTAGGCTCACCCAAACCCGACTCCGGCCTTTCGCCCCTCGAGCGTCCTTCCTCCCGGCTTCTCGTCCCTCGGACACCGCGCACGTCCTTCTCGCTCCACCGGTGTACTCTTCCGCAGCATCCGCGTCCCTCGGATTGTACCGAGCCCGTCGACTCACTTCCCCGCACAATCCTTCTCGTCCGCTACGTCTTACACTCGACTTCCTCCGTACCTAAGCTCCTGCACACTTAGCAGAGGGATTAAAACCAACAGGACCTAACCTAACTTGGTTGATCACATCAAAACCAACTGGGGCACCAACAAGTCCCTTACTCGAGTATTTATATCATTTTCATACTTTCTTAGTATTCTTATCGTACTTGTGTGACTCTAGTTTGTTTTCATTTCGGATCGTATTTTGTTTTCTTTATGGACGTGTATTTATTTACTTTCGCTAGATTTTGATTTACTGCATTTAGTTTATGAAAATTTATTTATTATGGTTATTATTTGTTAGTTATATTATTTATCTGCGTGGTTGTGATTATGTGAATGTCAACCGAGTATGGTTGTGCTATTTTTATGGTTGAGAGTTTATGTATAAATAATTCAGATTCTCCACCATACAGGGGAGATGTTATCTAATTTTCGAGCGAGCAGGGGTCTCTGGGGGCGTGACAAAGAATGACAAGAACCTAATTATTAGTCAGGAATTGACTCCTAAATCTCATAGTAATAATATCTCATGTACTAACCAACTGTCTATCTCAAAAGATAATCTATCATACGATCGTGATAGTATTCGTTTGTACCCTCACGACGCACAATTAAATAGTGTATATATATTACTATCATGAAAATATTACTCGGATCAGTGATTATTCATAATTTAATATCTAAAATGAGTATTATCATCCTTTATCATAGTGATACTGCGAATTATGAACTGGGTAAATAGGGCAGGGATCCTTTGTCCCCAAAATTTCTCTGCATCGTGTCTCTCAATCATTGGCGATGATCGGTGATTCATCCGATCGCCGATCGGACATAACTGGCGGTTTCTAGCCGCCGTCTCGAACCAAACTATAGCTTGGAGGGGTATGGTGAATCCGTCGGAGATCTACGCAATTGCGATCTCCCCGGATTCACCATCGAAGTCGGCGAGATCGCAATTGCAACTATCCCAACTGGTTCACCGTTTTCCAGGGTATCGTTTGATTTGGAAAGACGATCGGATGCCACTAGTGATGTTCGATCGACGGATCGAACGAATCGTCAATCATGACCGGTGACCTAAGGACATGGGGACAGAGGGAGTTGGAGATAGAGAATCCCATGTCGGGTAAATGGTAGCAGGCAAAGAACCGAAATGGGATTGGCAGCGTGTCCAAGGGAGCGGAGAGTGGTGTCGACTATGTGGGTTGCGTGTACAACATTTGAATATGAATGCCTCAGAAAAAAAATTATTAATTAGGTGGGATAAAACCTTTTCTGAAATGAATAATTTGGTGTCACGCCCCGAGACCATTGGAGCCGCTAATCCAATATAAAATTGGACAACATCTCCCCTGTCCGGCGGACAATTTACACATACACACAAACCCACGCAGTTATAAAATGGCCTCAGGCCTCAAAACAGGTATTATAACACATAAGAAGATGAAACAACACAACACTGAAACATAGAACTCACCTGAGCTGCCTCTAGGGCAGGCGCGTAGCAAAACAATCAACACATAGTCCAACAGAGGACTCAAAAATACAATATCGTACGAATAAATCCAATACAAGCCCACGGTAACAAAACGAAATACAAAACATAGACAATGCTATCAAAAGAAAACAAAACCAGCGGAAGCTCCCATCCAAATGGAGTCGTGGGGACCCGGGACCGGCAACTGGGCTCCTCCGGCAAGCTATCAACCTGAAAACAAAAATATTACGACGGGTGGTGAGTCCAAGTGGACTCGCGGGTATATAGATAGATATGCATGACTGAACAAAATAGTTGAATAAGCTATAAAGAAACAACAGGATACAGTCTCAACAGGAATAGCAGAATATGCATAACTGAAAGTAACAACTGACTGTACATACCAGAAATCAGTCTATCCATACCATGAACGACTCGTACCACACGAGCTAGTGCAAGGTCATCAAACCACACATAAGTATATCCTGTATATGCATGTCAAACAAGTGCAGCAAATAAATGCAGCAATCACAATCAAAATGCACAATGCATCATATGCACATGATGCAATGTCATGGTCACCCCCCTAACTCCAGTCAAGCCACCGAGACAGGCGATACTGTGTCGGCCGAGTGGGTAGAGCTGTGACACTGTACGCACCCTGCTATCACTACTCCTGAGTGACCGAGTGGACAGGATGCTGGCGGGGGACCGCCCCCCTACCCCATGTATATATGAGGGAGCGTCGCTCTCATCTCCTCTGGTCTATGGGAAGAGAAGGGATCTCCGCCTGCTACCAGACTCCGAAACCACTACCCCTGAGCGGTCGAGCGGAGCAGTACAGAGAAAATGCACACACCTAACGGTATCCACTAACCCATGAGTGGCCGTGTGTGCATATCATGTACCGGAAGACGATAGGCTCAACCACAAGGGAGTCGCTGATCGCTGGCATGCAACAGTGCAGGTATGGTGCATGACTCTCACACATGCAACCCCAACCAGGTCATCATACATATCTCAACATAACATGCACAGGTCAATCACAGGTATAATAACCTAACCATCATGCATCTAAGTGGACAGGCAAGTAATAACAGAATCAACCAATGCAGATATCAGGTAACATGCCACAATAACCCAATCAGTCCATATCTAGACACACGTGCAAGTATGACTGGAATCAACCAATGCAAATATCAGGTGATATGCCACAATAACCCAATAAGTCCATATCTAGACACACGTGCAAGTATGACCAGAATCATCCAATGCAAATATCAGGTGATACGCCACAATAACCCAATCAGTCCATATCTAGACACACGTGCAAATATGACTAGAATCAACCAATGCAACCATACAATGGTACGCTAATCCCTATCCACATACTCATACTCATACCAATGCTATACAGAATCAGATAACAATAAACGAGACTGTATAGAAAGAAATTCAGATCATATCCAAGGTCAAGCATAAGTATCAAGCAGGATAACAAAACGGTAGCAGATAAAGGTCAATATCAACCTACTGCATCAATAACAAATAGCCATGCATAAAGATAACGTAGATCTAAAGAAGACAAGCAAGAAGTACCCGCCTCAAAGTAGGAATCCGTATCAAATAAGAACCTCCCGTCCAGAAGTCCGAACCAAATCAATGTCTTGTATCAAAGGATATAATTTTAGCTACTATAACAAATGATAACTAACCACGCATAACTATACCCCTAATAAAACTATTCTAAAGTAATGATCACTAATTAACTGTAATCAATAATTAGCTCCCACTTAGTCCAACTCCTGATTCATTTTATATTTAACCCCAAGCTTAACCCAAGTCATCACCTCTTCACCACAGTCGAATATAATCCTTAGCAACCCTTAACCAAATCATGACCATGCTAGAATAGGTATCCAAAATACAAAGTATACACAGCAACCTCAGAACCAAATCAAGAAACCTTAACCTGCACTCTCCCACATGGCATTTCATCAGAAGATCTAATGAACCAAGCCTATACCAATTCCCTTAACTGAACATTAAACTTTCAATTAACATCAACTACCCAAAACAATTACTCTTAAACTCAATCCCAACCAAAATCCATATTATTTCATCATCCCTGTACCACTCAGCACAACCACAAACAAGAAAATCTTAATCCAATTAACCTATTACCTATTCAAGCTCACGGCACAATGGAAAACCAAGGAGAGTAGGCTGTTCATTCAAACTCCAAGATCCTAGAACTGAATTAATCTCATAATTGCAGCTCATGGTTGAAACAATTGGTAAAACTATTCCAATTATCAATCATTGATCCAAACCCATTACACATTCAGCTAATCCAAAACCCGAATCATACACATATCATAAGTTTCAATTCGAACCCAACAGAAGAATGGAAAGGAATCCACAGCATTTAAGCTAGCCAACTATCCCAATTGCATATCTCCATATCTATGACTCAAAGCTAACCGAAATCCAGAGCATACCTTACCTGAATTGCATCAGCATTGCCCTGTCCAGTTTTCGGCAAGATCTGAAACTGATGAGAAGTATCAACAAGCCCTGGATCTAGGTCCAAGTTTCATCATACCTCCAATCCACAGGAACATCTAGAGAAGAGCTGCGGTTTGGGAAGAATTAGGGCTCGGCATCGATCAACCATGGCTTGCGGCAATCAAGGTAAAGTCACTCAAATCCCAACCTCGCTGTGATCAGAGGTGTGTGCCAGAGAGGAAGAGCTGCAGTCGTTGGCTCTGATGCTTGATAGCGATCGGGGCAAAAACTCGCAACAATGTAGATCAAGGATTGACCGAGAGAGGTGGCTCCGATCAAACCGATAAAGGAACGGAGGAAGTGGCTTTGGGACGTCTTCGGTTTTTCTCCGTTCGCGCTCTTAGATCGCAAGTACAGAGGAAGAGAGGGTGAGAGGAATGGACCGTGAGGTGGGGTGAAGGAGTCGGCGGAGGAACAGCAGTGGTAGGCTTTGGTTTCGATCGGTAGTGGAGAGGAGGAATGCGGCGGAAACACTAAGCCCTAACCGGCTCTTATTCGGGTGTTTTTGCATTTCAACCCAACCTTCAAAGTTAATTCCAATAGCACCCCTAAATTTGACAATTTTTAGCAAACAGCCCCTTTTAGGTTTGGATTTAAATCCTTTGAGTCCCCTAAACCTTGTCTAGAAGCCCGGAAACCCTAGGACCTTTTTCCGAGAAATTTTCCGGAGCGAAATAAAAATGTCAGATTTAACATTTGGTCTCACGAAAAATTTATATTAACTATCGAGAAATACTTACAGTAGACGATCCAGAAGCTTAACATCCCATAATTTTATATCCTATTTAAAGAAAATTTTTTTATAAAATTTATCATTGCTAAGGATTCAACCGCGAAGGTTTAGGAAATAATTAATCGTCAAGTGATAAAAGACGATTCGCTTACTCTAGCACCCCTGCCAATCCATCCTAGATCAACACGGAGGAGATAAATCACGGAAGCTACTAATTCAGATATTCTAGCTAACGTGTGGGAAGGACGAGCATATTAACTTTGACAAATTTTGACCCCGACCTCAATTAATCGCCCTTCTGTGGATTATAACGGGGGACGGGGCGGATGTGAATGTCTCAGAAAAAATAATAATTAACGAGATTTTTCTAACCTCGGGCGACCGGCCCGGTCCCACGAAAGTTTCCCATCGATCGTCAGGATAAATCAGGAAGTGCTCACGATGGACGGTCCAAAAGTCCAGCGTTCCTCAGTTCCTACCGCGAGCACTTCCCGATTTACCCTGGCGCCCGGTGGGAAGCTTACGTGGGCTCGGGCCGGTCGCCTGAGGTTAGAAAAACCTCGTTAATCGTTTTGCCCCCGGGGCTATGGTTGTTAAATACCAAATTTTAAGGGGTTGAAAGGGTAAAATTCGAAAATTAGGGGCCTTGTTGGAATTAATTAAATTTGAGGGGCCTTTTTGCAAAAAGCCAAAACTTTATAATTACCCTAATTTTCTTCCGAAATCATCTTCTCCTTCGTTGCTTTTCCCCGACGCCGACACCCCACGCACGCGGCCGTTCGCGACGGCGTTTCCTCCCCCCGCGCCGAGTGCCACCGGAGACTCCTCCTGCTCCTTCATTTCTTCGTCCTCTTCAACGCACACGGACGAGACGCGGCGCTACTCCTCTTCCCTCTCTTGCGCGCGAAGGAAACTGTCGTGCCCTAGCTTCTTCTTCTTCTGTCGTCTCCGGTGTGCACGAACAGGGCGTCGCACGCTCATCTCCTGGATCGCGTTGCTGCCCTCACGCGAGACTCTAGCCGACGCGGTTGTCGGCAGTTCCTCTCAGCGAGCTTCATTCTTGGTGTGGTTGGAATTGCGATGCTCCACTGATACATTCCTTGTTCTAATGGATTAATAGCATCTCAGGTAAGATCGGATTAGTTCTCGATATCTACTTTGATCAGATTTCGAATTTGGTTGGTAGTAATTCTGAGTTGAATTGGGATTATGTTCTGTTTTGGATTATGTTGGATGTAATTAGATGCTGGGCACTTTCTAGTTTTTCTAGTTTTGAGAAGTTCTACCAATCAAAGTGGTCTAGATGGAACACAATATTAATTGGTCCCTATTACTGACAGGATCAGTGCATCAGACAGTCATACGCAATTCTTCAGTTATGGCCCATGTTGTTTTTAACTCTGAAGAGTTCTTGATAAAATGGAGATACAAAGAGATACAAAGATCAGTTCTTAATATGACTTCTGTCTTCTAGTTATGCATAGGCATCCTTTTTGTTTTAATTAGGTCTGTGCTCATTATCGTTGTCTTATTGCATGCACACTAAACCATCACAAAGTGATGTTGGACAACATTTTTAGTGCACCTGAGCAATACAGATGCATGCATCATGTATGTTTCTCATCTTCTTCAAGCCCTAGCTATTATTTGTCTTAATTATGCAATAGCAATACCAATATCTGTTTTTATTTTGGTCCAATTTGTTGGTTCTTAGTTACATATTTTTTTGAGATATACCAAGAGTGCTTTGGGATTATTATCTCGTTATACTGAAGTTAGCAGTTTGTCTATATGTAACATAGAACACACATAATGCTTTTGATGTAGTTAGCTGGTAGGCTGTGAGCACGTATTACCTTGGGATTCCAAGTTTTGCTGTGAATCTCCTTGTTAGGTGTTGAATCGGTTTGATGGTATTTTCGTTCTTAAAATGAACATACACCTTGACCTGTGTTTAGAGCTTACAATGGGTTTGTTGATGTGTTCGAAAGCTTCTATGTTGTGAGTTGGTTATGGAGAATTTGATCTGAGGTTGGTTGGGTTTTGTTGGTACTCGATAATTCATTGGGTGGCTTAGTCAATTATAATGGATAGATATAATTGATTAAAAAGATGTTGTAATTATGGTTGTTTTGTTTATATAGAGTTTAACTAATTTTATTTAATTGTTAGTTAAACTTTTGTATTGACTCAGGACCTTGATTCAGACTCGGTTGGTCGATCGTGGAAGGTCCTCTTCGTTAACAAACCTCTACATAAAAAGCGAGTACTTCTCCTTTGTGCTCATGTAACTCTTTTATCTTAAAGCATGAATGTTTGTCTAAATAGGTTGTTTGACCTTGTTCTTTGTCGTTGATTGTTTATTATCGCCGTTGATACTTTCTTAGTTGATCTTCGAGTTGTTCAAAATTTCGTATCCGTACAGTCTTCCGTTGAATTTCTGTTGTATAAAGTACCGCTTGTACGTGAGTACTTAGAAGTTCATTAAACACAATTAGGTTTATTTGACACTAGAAATATCCTACCTAGTAGTGTAGATGCCTAATCGTTGGTTTTCGATACTTGGTTGGTTGTATCGCTGCATCGTTGATATTTGTTAGATTTTGTTGCATCGTTGTTTTCCGATTGTTCGTGCATTTTGTAACATGCACCATACCTGCACGTTACATACTAACGACTGTTGGGCTTCCATATGGTTAAGCCGTCGTTAGTCATTTAGTTGCTCAGTTCACTCAACCACTTGTTGTCATGGTAGTTGCTAGAGTGCGAGCAACTGTCCTATTATGCCACGCATGTTGCAACTGTAGGCAAGCAGTGACACCCTCACCATTGTTCTCGAGGGATATTAGAATTGTTGATAGCTCCCCCAATATATATCGGGGTTTTGGAGTAGTTAGCTCTCCAGCATCCTGTCCACTCAACCACAAATATCTGTGGTATTCGTTGGAGTGCATACAGTTGTCACAGCCCTACCCACTCGGTCACACAGATGTGATGTGTTGGCGGCTTGACTGGCGTCAGGGGTGACACATATCATTGCATCATATGCATATATTGCATTTATGTATTTTCTTGTGGTTGTTGCATTTATATGAGCTATATTTGCTGCATTTGGTTGACATGCATGTATGTTTTGATATTGTGATATCATTTGATTTTTTGTACATGCTTAGTTGTTATTCGGCTTTATACCATGTTGTTTTACAGGTTTAGATACTCTTATATCCCTTAGAGACTGTATCTGTTGTTTTCTCTACTTATTACAGCTTGATTTTGTCATGCTATTGTCTATTCATATACCCGCTGAGTTCATCCGGATTCACCACCCTTGTTTTTTCTTTTTGTATCAGATAGCAAGTAGTTGTATTTCTTGGAGCCAGGAGATGATTCAGTTGCCAGTCCCCCGGTGTTGAGTTGATTCCGTATTTGGTTTTAATTGCTTTATTTTCTGCACTTTGTGAGTTTCGTATTTTATTTATTTATCCGGTATCGTCCTAGCAGACTTTTATTAGCATACTTTTATTTATATCTTGTTGGTTTTATATGGTCATATCTTTTGGGTATTCGAACTCTCCTCTCTGCTAATTTAAATTTGTCTAAAGCTATTAACAGCGTGGTTGTGGATTTTCTTACTACTGTGATGCTAGTCATATGTGGTTGAGCTATATTGATGTGGTGTGATGTATTATATGTCCCAACTTGTCCGCCGTATAGGGAAGATACTGCTCGATTTTTGAATAAACATATGCCTCTGGGGGCGTGACAATGGTACAGTGGTAAGGTCATTAATTATTATCCCAGCTATCCGCTATTCGATCCCCGACTATGATATATTTTATAAGAATTTTTCCTTCAAATGGAGCACGAACCTGAAATGCTAGACTTCTAGACCGTTCATTATGAATGTTTTCTAATTTATTCTGACAATCAATAAAAACCTTTTATGAAATATATCGATGATCCAAAATTCATCTGCTATTTAATCTCGAATATGAATGCCTCTGACGGGTGGAACGCGTCGTTAATTTCTCCACGAATATGAATGCCTCTGACGAGTGGAACGCGTCGTTAATTTCTCCTGAGGTGCCAACTTGTTTAATTATTTCCCTCTGATGCTTACGTTAAATATATTTTATATATTGTATTACGCTTCGCGATTGATTGGGTTAGACAGCACTATAATAATAATAATTAAGACTTGCAATTTTCTTAGGGCACAGTTTGCGGATGAAGCTTGATGAGTTACTTTGATGAAGGCGTCGGCGGCGGCCACCGCTGGATTCTCGCTACTTTGCGGTCGCGGGGACAAGATGACAAAGCGAGGGAAGGAATACAACGCGTGGGGGAATCAGTGAAGCTACGTAATAAATAGGAGATTTTATGTAAATTTCAGAAGAACAACTACAGCAGAGTTACGTGATGCCGCGTTGGTATGGACGATAGGTGGAATTGAAAAGGGTTTTGTTATAGTGGTCGGTAACTTAAGAGAGCAAATCCTCTATTTTGAGATTCTCTCTGTCCCCGTATTTCAATTCGTCGGTAATGATTGGCGAGTCCTTCGATTATCGATCGGACACCACCGGCGGCCTGAGGCCGCCGCCCCGAACAAAACTATTCCCTAGGGGGTACGATGAACCCGTCGAGGATCGTCGCAATTGTGATCTCGCCGGATTCACCGTCCAATCCGGCGAGATCGCAATTGCGACGATCTCGACTGATTCACTGTTCTCCCAGAATATCGTTTGATTCGATCAGAATGACGATCGGAGACTAATGATGGTGTCCGATCGACGATCGGAGGACTCGCCGGCCATCGCCGGCGAGTTGGGACACGGGGACAGAGAGAATCTCGGGACAGAGGATCTCGTTTGGTAATTTACGGGTAGGATAAATTAAAGAAAATAAATTATTAAAAATATTTTATCTTATTGGGCAATTTACCAAAGGGCGTATCCAACTATTCATAATTAACGAAAGGAGTACCATGGTTTCTATTATACCAAAAGGCACATCCTATATAGTGAAGTTACTTTTATACCCCTCCCGCCAAAGAATGGCTTTATCAAACACATTTTCGAGACAACCGAACCACTTTATCAATAAAATATTAATTTGTGGTTCGGATGGGTAGCAGTCAAATTTTTCTCAGCCAATATATATAAGTGAAATGATTTGCACAAGTTGAATGATAATAGAGGATTTCAGGCCCTAAACGGTAACTTTTTTTTTACAGTTATTTTACAAATAACTTAGGTATATTTTTTGTATTTCAAATATATAACACATATCAAAATTAAAAGGAAATTTTTAATTCACAAATATTTATCTGATTTTCCACAAATCAACCTGAAAATTAGAGGGATTAGAGGAATTTGTTTTTTATCAAATATTTCAGGCCCTCGGATGATTTTCACAAATTTACCGAAGACCTGAAATATCTTTATTTCAGGCCCACGTCGGGCCTGAAATAACTTTATTTCAGGCCCAAGGTGGGCCTGAATAAAGTTATTTCAGGCCCAACGTGGGCCTGAAATACATTTATTTCAGGCCCACGGTGGGCCTGAAAGAAGACAATTCAGGCCCAGCGTGGGCCTGAAATAAAAATATTATTTGAGGACCACCCTTAACCATATAATATTTTGACTTCATCCCCCAAGTTGGATTACATATTTTATCCCTAAACCCTAAAATACTCTCTCCAAACCTCACCCCTAATTACTGATAATGGTTTTGTAGAAATCCAGATATGGGAGGTCAACAAAACACACTGATGGAACTAAACTACACCTATAGCTTTGGACAAAATTATAATTTGAGGTTTAGGACACCTAAAATACTTTCTCCAACCTCAACCCTAACTACTGATAATGGTTTTTCAGAAATCTAGATATGGGAGGTCCATCAGTGGGTTTTGAGCAAAACCCACTGATGGAACTAAACTACACCTATAGGTTTGGAAAAAATATAAATTTGAGGTTATGGATACCTAAAATACTTTCTCCAACCTCATCCCTAACTATTGATAATGGTTTTTCGGAAATCCAGATATGGGAGGTCCATCAGTGGGTTTTGAGCAAAACCTACTGATGGAACTAAACTACACCTATAGGTTTGGAAAAAATATAAATTTGAGGTTATGGACACCTAAAATACTTTCTCCAACCTCATCCCTAACTGTTGATAATAGTTTTTCAGAAATCCAGTAATGGGAGGTCCATCAGTGGGTTTTGAGCAAACCCACTGATGGAACTAAACTACACCTATAGCTTTGGGAAAAAATATAAATTTGAGGTTATGGACACCTAAAATACTTTCTCCAACCTCATCCCTAACTGTTGATAATGGTTTTTCAGAAATCCAGATATGGGAGGTCCATCAGTGGGTTTTGAGCAAAACCCACTGATGGAACTAAACTACACCTATAGCTTTGGAAAAATTATATATTTTAGGTTATGAACACCTAAAATATTTTCTCCAACCTCATCCCTAACTGTTGATAATAGTTTTTCAGAAATCCAGATATGGGAGGTCCATCAGTGGGTTTTGCTCAAAACCCACTGATGGACCTCCCATATCTGGATTTCTGAAAATCCATTATCAGTAGTTAGGGTTCAGGTTCTAGAAAGTATTTTAGGTGTCAGTAACCTCAAATTATAAATTTTTCCAAAGCTATAGGGATAGTTTAGTTCCGTCAGTGAGTTTTGAGCAAAACCCACTGATAGACCTCCCATATCTTGATTTGTGAAAAAGCATTTTCAACAGTTAGGGATGAGGTTGGAGAAAGTATTTTAGGTGTCCTAAACCTCAAATTATAATTTTCTCCCAAACTATAGGTGTAGTTTAGTTCCATCAGTGGGTTTTGAGCAAAACCCACTGATGGACCTCCCATATATGGATTTCTGAAAAACCATTATCAGTAGTTAGAGTTCAGGTTGGAGAATGTAGATTAGGTGTCCGAAACCTCAAATTATAATTTTGTTCAAAGTTATAGGTCTAGTTTAGTTCCATCAGTGGGTTTTGCTGACCTCCCATATTTGGATTTCTACAAAACCATTATCAGTAGTTAGGGGTGAGGTTTGGAGAAAGTATTTTAGGCTTTAGGGATAAAATATGTAATCCAACTTGGGGGAAGATGTCAAAATATTATATGGATAATGGTGGTCCTCAAATAATATTTAATTCAGGCCCACTGCGGGCCTGAAATTTTTTTATTTCAGGTCCACGGTGGGCCTGAAATAAATGTATTTCAGGCCCACTATGGGCCTGAAATATCTTTATTTCAGGCCCACCTTGGGCCTGAAATAAAGTTATTTCAGGCCCAACGTGGGCCTGAAATAAAGATATTTCAGGCCCGAGGTGGGCCTGAAATAAAGCTATAGGTTGGAGAAAGTAGGGATGAGGTTGGAGAAAGTATTTTAGGTTGGAGAAAGTATTATCAACAGTTAGGGATGAGGTTGGAGAAAGTATTTTAGATGTCGATAACCTCAAATTTATATTTTTTCCAAAGCTATAGGTGTAGTTTAGTTCCATCAGTGGGTTTTGCTCAAAACCTACTGATGGACCTCCCATATCTGGATTTCTGAAAAACCATTATCAATAGTTAGGGATGAGGTTGGAGAAAGTATTTTAGGTGTCCATAACCTCAAATTTATATTTTTTCAAAACCTATAGGTGTAGTTTAGTTCTATCAGTAGGTTTTGCTCAAAACCCACTGATGGACCTCCCATATCTGGATTTCTGAAAAACCATTATCAATAGTTAGGGATGAGGTTGGAGAAAGTATTTTAGGTGTCCATAACCTCAAATTTATATTTTTTCCAAACCTATAGGTGTAGTTTAGTTCCATCAGTGGGTTTTGCTCAAAACCCACTGATGGACCTCCCATATCTGGATTTCTGAAAATCCATTATTAGTAGTCATCATCCCTTGGACAAATGACCCTCCGTCAGACAAAAATGTCCCCAACAAGAACATAGGTAACTAAATGAGGAAGAACTTTCTTATTTTTTAAAATAAGAAAGTATTTTATAAACCCACTTATTGAAATCTAAAAAAGTGTTTGTTAATTTCAGCGTGGACTGTGCCTTCTTTGTCATGCAATATGTTCGATGTCTCCTATATGATGAGAAGATGAATTTCAAACAAGGAGACATGAGTAGAATCAGATTTGAGCTGACAGTTAATATTCTGAGAGACATGTTTTGTAAAACTTGAGATAATGTGAAAACTGTATTGGTGATGTAAAAATCCATTGCTGTTGATTGACATCCATTTGTATGGAAAAATCTCCTTATGTGGATGTTGTTATGATTATGTAGATGTTGTTATTCTATATAATATATTGTCAACAAAAACAAAACAATTGGGTGATGTTTATTCAAATCCAGTTGTTGCACTGTTGTGTGCCAAGTGATACGGTCAGATATAATAACTGATAATGCACTGTTGTGTGCCAGTTGCTGCACTGTTGTGTGCCAAATGATCTATTCTGTCACATCTTGTAGGTAAATATAGATTATTAATCTAAAAATCATTATATAATCTAATCAACAATATATATTATATAAATCAGATATAGGAAAACCTATAGGATGATATATTCTGTCACTATTGGGTTATGCACTGTTTTGAGCAAAACCCACTGATGGAACTAAACTAAACCTATAGGTTTGGAAAAAATTATAATTTGATGTTTCGGACACCTAATCTACATTCTCCAACCTCAACCCAAACTACTGATAATGGATTTTAAGAAATCCAGATATGGGAGGGCCATCAGTGGGTTTTGCTCAAAACCCACTGATGAAACTAAACTAGCCCTATAGCTTTGGAAAAAATTATAATTTGAGGTTTCCGACACCTAAAATACTTTCTAGAACCTCAACCCTAACTACTGATAATGGATTTTCAGAAATCCAGATATGGGAGGTCCATCAGTGGGTTTTGCTTAAAACCCACTGATGGAACTAAACTACACCTATACTTTGGAGAAAATTATAATTTGAGGTTTCCGACACCTAAAATACTTTCTCCAACCTGATCCCTAACTGTTGATAATTTTTTTTCATTAATCCAGATATGGGATGTCCATCAGTGGGTTTTGCTCAAAACCCACTGATGGAACTAAATTACACCTATAGGTTTGAAAAAAATTATAATTTGATGTTTCCGACACCTAAAATACTTTCTCCAACCTCATCAATGGGTCCTTCAGTGGAGTTGAGGTGTTACAAACCTCAAATTATAATTTTGAGGCCCACGTTGGGCCCGAAATAACTTTATTTCAGGGTGAGGTGTTACAAAACCATTATCAGTAGTTAGGGGTGAGGTTTGGAGAGAGTATTTTAGGGTTTAGGGATAAAATATGTAATCCAACTTGGGGGATGAAGTCAAAATATTATATGGTTAAGGGTGGTCCTCAAATAATATTTTTATTTCAGGCCCACGCTGGGCCTGAATTGTCTTCTTTCAGGCCCACCGTGGGCCTGAAATAAATGTATCTCAGGCCAACGTTGGGCCTGAAATAACTTTATTCAGGCCCACCTTGGGCCTGAAATAAAGTTATTTCAGGCCCAATGTGGGCCTCAAAATTATAATTTGAGGTTTGTAACACCTCAACTCCACTGAAGGACCCATTGATGAGGTTGGAGAAAGTATTTTAGGTGTCGGAAACATCAAATTATAATTTTTTCCAAACCTATAGGTGTAATTTAGTTCCATCAGTGGGTTTTGAGCAAAACTCACTGATGGACATCCCATATCTGGATTAATGAAAAAAAATTATCAACAGTTAGGGATCAGGTTGGAGAAAGTATTTTAGGTGTCGGAAACCTCAAATTATAATTTTCTCCAAAGTATAGGTGTAGTTTAGTTCCATCAGTGGGTTTTAAGCAAAACCCACTGATGGACCTCCCATATCTGGATTTCTGAAAATCCATTATCAGTAGTTAGGGTTGAGGTTCTAGAAAGTATTTTAGGTGTCGGAAACCTCAAATTATAATTTTTCCAAAGCTATAGGGCTAGTTTTAGTTTCCATCAGTGGGTTTTGAGCAAAACCCACTGATGGCCCTCCCATATCTGGATTTCTAAAATCCATATCAGTAGTTTGGGTTGAGGTTGGAGAATGTAGATTAGGTGTCCGAAACATCAAATTATAATTTTTTCCAAACCTATAGGTTTAGTTTAGTTCCATCAGTGGGTTTTGCTCAAAACAGTGCATAACCCAATAGTGACAGAATATATCATCCTATAGGTTTTCCTATATCTGATTTATATAATATATATTGTTGATTAGATTATATAATGATTTTTAGAATAATAATCTATATTTACCTACAAGATGTGACAGAATAGATCATTTGGCACACAACAGTGCAGCAACTGGCACACAACAGTGCATTATCAGTTATTATATCTGACCGTATCACTTGGCACACAACAGTGCAACAACTGGATTTGAATAAACATCACCCAATTGTTTGTTTTTGTTGACAATATATTATATAGAATAACAACATCTACATAATCATAACAACATCCACATAAGGAGATTTTCCATACAAATGGATGTCAATCAACAGCAATGGATTTTTACATCACCAATACAGTTTTCACATTATCTCAAGTTTTACAAAACATGTCTCTCAGAATATTAACTGTCAGTTCAAATCTGATTCTACTCATGTCTCCTTGTTTGAAATCCATCTTCTCATCATATAGGAGACATCGAACATATTGCATGACAAAGAAGGCACAGTCCACGCTGAAATTAACAAACACTTTTTTAGATTTCAATAAGTGGGTTTATTAAATACTTTCTTATTTTAAAAAATAAGAAAGTTCTTCCTCATTTAGTTACCTATGTTCTTGTTGGGGACATTTTTGTCTGACGGAGGGCCATTTGTCCAAGGGATGATGACTTTGTAGATACGGATGAATAACCGTAAGTTCCTCGCGAGTATATTGTTTAAGTTCTTTTACCTGTCAAACATATCATGAATTTATTAATCACCATCAATGACATTTTAGAGAAAATGATGACCATATATAAGAATAAAGGAAGGTAGCTCACCGCTGTGTCAAATTCATGCTTATATTTACGACCACTAGCAAGAGAATTAAAATGATTAAAAGTCATGGATTCTGTATCCACCGCCAACAAGTGAAAGTGTGTATTATCACTGCACAAAGGGATTAAAATAAATCTAAACCCTTGTTCAAGCATATCAGTCTTCATCACTTGTTGCAGGGAAATCTTTCTTGACGATCTGATTGATGCCTACAAATATGCATTCACAAAATTAATAATACCCATATCATAATATTAGGTCTTGTACAATATATCTGTTTAATTAATATACATCACTTACTGTGAAGAAGGTTGAACAATATATTGACTTGTTGTATGGCCTACCACATGTGGATGCTCCTCTAAATAAAATTTTACAAAAGGCATCAATGACCTCGCCTTTTGTAAAAACCTCTCCATTGAGGATTTGTAAGAATGAATGCAAATTCAAAGCAAAGGGTGCATCCTCCCAGATAAATTCATTTGCCAACCTGCCATGTAAATTGATATGATTATATATTACATAAGAGAATATATAAAAACTAACCTAAACTATAATATTTTGTAACTTACTTTAGATTCTCCAATCTATTTATCAGGTAGACCACTTCTTTATCTTTATTTTTCTTCTTTGTATTCATAAAATATTTCTTCACAAACTACATCAATAAAATTTATTTAGCCCAAACTAATTATTGACCAAATTCAATACAATTGATGTATTTTAAATGAAATTAACACACTTACATCAATGTCTTGTTGCCTCGTTTTGTATAGTTCGGAGGTTCTTCTTGTTTCCTCCTCTATGTCTTCTTCAAACATGACTTCCATTACATCGTAAATGTTTCCTCTTGCTTCATCCATATCCTCCTCACTAAGTTTCCTTTTTCCTTGTCCATAACAATTGATATTTGTTTCCTGTCCCGCTTCCCCTTAGGTAAAAGCTGGTGCCATACTGGACTGTCAATTGGAGTATCCCTGTAATCATACCGAGTTCGGTCACGTCCTCTTCTAGGTGTACAAGATACTGGATCAGAAAGAGGATCGACTACAGGATAGCTTTCTTGACCCTCCATGCCTTTTTTTTAATAATTGAAAGTAATTCCTTAACCCTTTCATTCAAACATATATTCTCCTCTGTTAGCTCCTTGATTCGGTTGTCCTTAAGAATGCATTCACCACATAGCCTAACATCTCCTTCTGATGTCTCCATTGCCCGTGGTATGTCATCACCGATATCAAGGTTCTCAAACAATGTGTTCTCATGTAGGGTAGGAATTAATTCAACAATAACCTGTCAATTACGAAGTACACAAATGTTACTACCTCTCTATCTAACTCAGATAGATCACATTTAAGAATAATTACCTCTTCGGACGAGAGTCGGTCGACAAGGCCCCTCACCCTACTAATATGCGAAGGAATATTCCTCCACTTATTTATTCGGGACCCTTCAACATTGAATGGTTTTTGAATTGGTACATGCTCCAAAAACCATGCCTACACAAATTTTTGCAGCCAAATACATTAATGACATCAAAATATTATAAAATTTAACAAGCTAATTCTACTCACTGCCAAAAGCCCTGCAAATCTCTTTAAGTAAGGGAGGTTGGTGGTGCTCTCGTTTCCCTGAGTTGATGAAAATAAGTCCCCAATCTTAGGTATTTGTGGAGACAAAAATTGATGGATAGCTTCTACCCAATTGAATCTACCTAGATTGTCATAATCATCTACTATATCTACAAGACCTAGAGGAACCTTATATGTACTAGACGAAAATAAAACACAAACAAATATATACAAAATATAAAATTTACATACTAATAACACATCATCCTCTGATTCAACACTTTTAGAAAAATGTTTAAGTAACTCCTCAAGTCTTGTTCTTGTAGGTTATTTTTCTTTTGAGAAGTAAGTACGATAGAGGTCACCCGGTGCTTTAGTTGAATTAATAGGGACCGAAACACCACGGTCCACTATACCCAGTATCAAAGCAACATCTCGTCTGGAGAACGTAACCGGTACACCTGAAACAATTACAGAATTTAGTTATCATCAAGAATAGAGGCTTGAAATTATTCCACGTTGGGCCTGAAATGATTTCAATTCAGGCCCTACATGGGCCTGAAATGAATTCAATTCAGGCCCGACGAGGGCCTGAAATGAATACATTTCAGGCCCGAGGTGGGCCTGAAATGTATTCATTTCAGGCCTACCGAGGGCCTGAACTAAATTAACTTCAGGCTCTCGGTAGGCCTGAAATGATTTTATTTCAGGCCTACCGAGGGCCTGAAGTCATTTTCACTTCAGTCCCTCAGTAGCCCTAAAATGAAATGATTAAACTTTATCAAAAACTAATCATTTCAGGTCATCTATATTACTGTCTTATCTTACTATAGATACTATAGATATTGTCTACAATTCATAACTAAAACTATTACCTGAGAATTTAAAACCTTGCGAGGTTGAATCCCAACTTTCAAATATATTAACCAAAATTCCACGGATATGCTGCAATTCTTGTATGTCCAGGAAAAAACTGAAAGGCGACCCTTTGATCTTCGCAATGTGTCGATCATTTAAAATGTCAAATTCTTCAAAAAATTGTTTAAAGTGGCCTAAAACACTGCACCAACGTAATTTTTGTCCAATGTCATCTGAATCCTACAGTTTATATACAGTACAAATTTATTCAGTAAAATAATTTTAAACATGTTGACAAACAATGCTGGTTTGACCTAAGCATATCGCTAAGATACCTTGGTGGATAATGCCAAGGAAGAAGATGCTGAACCACCTACAGACCTTTTGCCTGACATTATCAAATAAATTTAACGTGCAGAAACCCTAACCCCTTGGTGTATTATGCCGATCAGTCTACACTTCAACGTTAACACTAAAACTCACCTCAGGATCACACAGAAACGCTTTCGAGCAATGCCTAGGTTTTGGTTGTCCGCAGGGATTCGGGGGATGAGCCCGCGACTATATCACAGCTAGGGCACGTAGGACTGCAAGAAGGCGAGTTCTTGCGCTGAGAGAGGTTGAGAGTGAGCTTTTATCCGAAATGAAGGACTTCCATTTACGTTGTTGCGCTGAGAGAGAACGGAGAAAATTTTCACTGCTACCCATCCGAACCACAAATTAATATTTTATTGATAAAGTGGTTCGGTTGTCACGAAACTGTATTTGATAAAGTCATTCTTTGGCGGGAGGGGTATAAAAGTAACTTCACTATATGGGATGCGCCCTTTGGTATAATAGAAATCATGATACTTCTTTCAGTAATTACGAATTACATAGGAGTTCCACGTACATTTTGAATAAAAGAGATCAAACATCAGAGATTTTTATATCCACTTAAAATTGATCCTAAATTCTATTACAGCGTTACAAAGAATCTTTTTTATAGAAAAAAACAAAAGATGTCTCTTTAAAGATTTTATTTTAAAAATACCCTTTAATCCAATAATATTGTAGTAGCTACCCAACCTATAAAACTTATGAAATGTGTAGAAGTTAATTGAGTAAGTACTATAACGTGTAAAATTTATCAATAATTATTATAATATGTCTATGATGAACTTAGAATTTAGATTTTGGATTTACATTATGGAAAAACTACCAAGTAGTTATTTTAATGTGAAAAATAATTCAGTAATTGTTGCAACGTGTGTTTGATTGAGTTTATGATTTAAAATTTATATCGTATAGAAGCTATCGAGTAGTTATTATAATGTGTAGAAGTAATAATTGCTATAACGTATTTAGGATGGGTTTAAAAGTTATGATTTAGAGTTAATATTATTATATTAAAATATTATTTAATAATTTAATGAAAATTATTTAAATTTCATTAAAATCACTTTTAAAGGGTTGTAAAGTTATTATGTAGTTATTATAACCAAATCTCATCATTAAATATGATGTAGCAACTATTAAATTATTTTTATGTATTATCGTAGTTACTCTATAATTTTTATGTAAACTTTAAATCCTAAATCCTAAACTCACTTTAAATGTCTTACAATAGTTATTAGATAATTTATACATCTTGTAACGACTACCAATAATTGCTACAATAACATAGAGTGGCTGGTGGGAAACTTTCATGGGGTCGGACCGGTCACCCCAGGTTCAATTTGTCTGCTGCTTGGTTTATTATTTTTTTTACAATAACATAGGGTGTCCCCACGGGGATCCGGAGTAATTAGTGCATGGGGGTGCTGTCTAAGAGGTCATGGGTTCGAGTCGCGCTAGGAGCATTGGATCAAAAAACTCTGGACGTTTGGTGTATCAATTCTCGGCCCAACTGTACACTAATTATTCCGGGGACCGTGATTTACCTCCCTCGTGATGGCCTTGGGACGGGTGCGACGGGGCGCTGGGGGCAAACGATTTTGCCTTATGTCTACAATAACATAGGGTTGCTCCTGGGGTTATGGTACAACGGAAGAACGATTAATTATCTCTAAAGTACCTGTGGTTCAATCTCTAACTATAGTAAATTTTGTAAATACATTTTCTCCAATGGAACGCGCAACCGTGGGATGTTAGATTTTTCTACGAGCGTTTCCTAATTTATCTCTGGTAGCCGATTAAAAACTTCCATAGAATTATATTGATGGTACTCAAACTGATTAATTATTTTATAATAACACAGGGTCAAATGATATTTTCGGTATAAAATCATTTAGAGAACTCATTTGATTTTGAAAAAAAAATGTCCATTTAATATTTCTCTATTTGGGACCATTTTTGCCCATAATGTTTCATGGTTTCTCCGTACAACTGAGTGGTAAGCTTAAATTCTTGAATATGTTCAACTAAGATGCAAAAAACAGTGTCTTTGTTAACCTCGAGTGATGACAGTATTTCATATACACATCTGAAAATTATTATTCAAATAGATAATATTGAATAGTTTCATGTAACATTGTAGTAAAAAAATGATAACATTTATCCAACCGTCCATCTCTCATAATCCGTGTCCCTCATAATTCGTCTCCATATTATAAGAATTCTGGAAGGAATTTAGCTAGAGAGTACAAAGATTTGTTCGCCTGAGAGTTTTTCCCCATAACAGAACATTATTCCGTTGGAAAATGATGAAATGATAGCAGAGAAAAACATGGAATGAAATTTTATGCGTAAAAAATGATGACGTTATCCTCAAGTGTTTTGGATCTTATAGAAGCATGCCTAATGGTCCCATCAGCATAAGGCTGAAGTTTTAGGCATTCTACATTCAACTCCTCAAGTTTTAATGTAAAACATTTCTACTCAACATTAACATATCCATATCTTATCGTAAATCCTCCATTTGGTTTAAGAAATTTGGAATACCAATCTGCAGAATATCTACGATACCTTGTTCTGTTTGCTACACTATAGTCAACTCCAATGAGACCATAGCGACTTGTGTAGCCAGTAACAACCTCAAAGCTATCCATGAAGGACCAAACAAAGTAGCCCTTGACATTGGAACCATTCCTGCAGAATCATCGATGAGAATATAAAGGCAGATACCATAACTCATTTGTGGCGCTTTGAATTTAATAGTCAACCGTTTATGTTTAGTATGTTCATGAACTAAAGAACTTGTAACAAACAATGGAAGCACCTTATTGGTAGAAGCATGCTTTCTATGTAATCTTTAATAAAATTTGCTCTGTGCTCATCATAGTACTCGTGTCCACAAGTTGCTGGATCTATGTTGTACTCTGGATATCCTGAAATCACAATCGATAAATGTATGAAAATCAATGCTATATTTCGTTGTCAGCTTCCTGAACTGAACAATTACCATTTTCATGGATAAAGACTGGTGGATTTCCATATTTGTTTCTCATGTAGTCGAGCAGTCTTTGCATAGCCCACGGTGTTGAAGGCGTTACAGGAGGATCTTCTGAAACAAAAACCTGATGGAAGTTCCACTTCCTGTTAGATTGTGTAGTTTTTCAGGAGGATATATCACTAAAGACTTAGTGCAGTCTTGGGCACCTTTGTAACTTTTGTTTGTGGAACTTCAGGAACATAGGAAAAAAAACAAGAAAAAAGATAGAATCACTGTCTAATACCATAACCAGTTTGTGAAATAAGAGTCAATCAGGCAGTGAAAGTAACTTACATACGAAACTGACTAACATGTCAGTGTACCAATCTCGGAAATCGTCATCTGGGTTAAAAGTTGCTGCTCGCAGAAAAGCTAATGAATAATGATTAAGTCCAATGAAATCAAAAGATCCTTTTAGCATGGTTGACTCTTCTGATTTGAAGGATGGTAAGCGGGATCCTACAAGCTTTTGCATCACAGAAGGGTACCTTCCATACATTATTGGATTGACAAACCTAAGCACAAGAGACACCATGTAGGCCTCACAATTTTTTGATGTTGACATTCAGTACAAAGAAAAAGATTTCAGTGTATTGTTTACTTTACTCACCAGCCTACTAGGAAATCCAATGCTCTGTTAGCTGCTGCTATATCATCTGGTAATCTTGTAGCTGGTTCATACCAGATCCCTAGTAAGGTAATTCCAATGTAGCCCCCTTGATTTGTCTTTGGCACAAGAACAACACTCTATTTTAGATAACACCCTGAATAACATTTAGATCATTCAATTAAAAGGGAAACTAATGTTGAAACCTGATATTTCTTTCTGTATAGGGAGACTGCTGATGCATGGGAAAGCAAAAGGTTATGACCAGCTACATATGGCTCAACAGATGAATTCCCTTTGCTACAATTTAGGCCATACGAAGAGGCCAAGGAGGAAGAGCAGTGATTTGGTGGAAATATTCCCAGATCATGGCCAAGGATGGGTTCGATGTTGGGCTCATTGACAGTGATCCAGTATTTTACTCTATCCCCAAACTCTCTGAAGCACACATCAGCATAAGCAGTGAAGTCCTCTCTGCATCACAATGGACACTATCTTAGACACTATTCCAGGAGATGCAAATGAAAGGGATGCAATAGAAATTTACACAATCTTTGGGCTCAAGAGTCCTGAATATTCATCTTCCAAAGATTGGGGGAGGTCAAAGTGAAGAAGTGTGACATGAGGTTCAATTCCTACAGGCCAACACATAGTTAAGTAAAATTGTGATTGAAAATTGCTAAGGTATGGCCAATAATCTAATTGCACCATATTTCTTGAGCTCGTTGATCAAATTATTATAGTATTGCACCCCTTCCGGATTAACTGGCCCTCTACCATCTGCAACCGGCACAAATTAGATTCATGTAATGCTTAAACAATTTGGTCAGGAAAATAAGTTAATGCAAGTTGAATGCTGACTAGGAATGACTCTGCTCCAGGAGATGGACAATCTGTAGGCATCCAGGCCCATGTCATGCATCAACTTCACATCTTCCTGCCATCAAGAGAAACCAAAATTTTATACGCCTACAATTCACAAGACTGCATAATTCCCTCAAAAATTCAGGACCCACCTTGTACTTGTGATACTGATCAGCTGCAACGTCTCCTGTTCTTTTGTCCTCTGTTCTCCCTGAGATTCTGAAGACATTTTAGAGTTTGCAGTTATTAAATTAGTGTTTTTTGTTGTTAAACTAAAAGTAACCTTCGTGTGCAAATGTGTCCCAGATGCAGGGTGTTCTTCCTCCCTCTGCAGCTGCCCCTTCCACCTTCATGAGATTGAGACCCAAAAGATTACACCATGCAAACTCAAGAAATTAGTTGAACTCAAACCTCGAGACAAATTAAGAACTAATGAGATTGCACCATGTAAACTTGTTACTTTTGGTAGTCTCTGAGGTAAACTGATATTGTGGAAGCGGGAAATGGAGGTATGCAAAAACATAACTTTAGAAAACAAATTTCTGAAGATATTTGACTTGTAAAAAATCAGCTCCAAAGTACTTTTCTTTTATTTTCTCCTATTTCTAAACAAGGAAAACATATTTTCATCCTTTTTTCCCTTGTAAAGAAGCTCTTCAGTACTTTTCTGGGAAGGTCGCTTCACAATAATTGGATTTGATTCGATTAATAATAGCTCGTAAGGCCCCTTCAGTTTGGTTCTTCAACACTCCAAAGTTCAAGTAGAAAAGATAAAAACAAAAAGAGCAGGAGGAAACAAAACAGGGAGATAGATCGCAAATGATCACCTGGTACGCGGAGCTGCCGGAGCCGAAAATAAAGCCAGAGGGGAAGTCGTCTCTGCTGATGCCGCTCGCCGGAGCTACTAGTGCTACTAGTACTATTAATAGCACCCGAAGCAACGCCGGAGCACACCGCCTGATGGACCTCCTCTCCATCTCTCTTTTCTCTAAGCAATGAAAGAAAATGCTTAATCTTACCTACCTTTAAACAATACCACGGAATGTCAAAAACGACAAATATTAAAGAGTAACGGTGACAAAGTCGTAGGATCATCTGTTGGTACATATATTAACCTTGAATTTATTGGAAAAATACGAAGTATTCAGGGACAAAAAGAAAACTCATTACCTTTACTGGGATTGATCCTCTCACATAATATTGGCTCGGGGTTGATTTGTCCTTTAGTCGTGTCTGAAGACGACACTCGGAGCCCATAATCAAAATGGAGAGCAGCATGGCTTGGGTGGTTGGGGATCGGCCGCAGCCCAGGTTCAACAAGGTTAGCCCCAGCTTGTCCGAGGTCAGCATGGTCATCCCGGGCTCGGTTAGGCCAACCGAAGGTCAATAAGGCTAACTTTAGCTCAACCGAATCGCCTGAGGTCGACATGATCACTCGTGCGTCAACCCTGACACTCGGCAGTTAGCCCGGTCACTTAGAGAACAGATCGGCCACCCTAAACCAGCTATCACCCTCCGGTCGACCTAGTTAATAATCAACTTACCAAAACTGCTAGAATGGGCGCTCGAACACTCATTTCTCAAACTGCCACAGATAGGCCAGTCAGCAGACTCTATCGTCGACCGGGAGAACCTCGCTGATCGGTGAACTACCAGGTGATTCCCTGCGTTTACATTACTAGCTTGATTGACCGAACACGCCTTCTCGAGCAAGGCGAATCGTCTGGTCGTCGATCGGATGACCGACTAGGAAAAAGGGTCCAGGTCAGCTAGGGATCAGACGAATCAACCTAAGGTCGATTGAGGTCAGCCCAGTCGGCTAGGTTCGATAGAATAACTAATGTTTTTCCTGGGGTGAAGAAGATAGGTTGATCGGCAGGACAACTAGTCGATCAAGGATTTCACTCTGGGCACTGGAAACGCAGACCACTCGGTAGGATGTATACAGCTTGACCATCCGATTAGATGGTGATCACCTAGGCAATGGGGTGGACCATGACCGACCAAGCAAAGCCATTGTCCGTGGAAGTCAATAGGAGCTCTATAAACCTTGTCGCAGAGATGCTTGACTGACCATCCGATCGGCAACCCCGCAATGACTCAGCGGAATGGTGAGCTAATTACGAACCCGCACAGAGTGTGTCTTTAAATACAACTTAACAAAATGGAAGGAAACCCCTAGAGCACAAAGCCTATAAGCGCAGACCTACGCCTGCCCCACAAGTAGGATGATCATACGAACGAAAGCTTCCCATGCCAGGAATCTGTACGGCCTGACACCCCTTGTGCTAGAAATTCTGAGGATCACAAAGACACCAGCTGGCCAGGTATACTCCTTGACATAAACAACAGATAAGACAACGGATAGTGCAACAAAAGTAACGGAGATCCTGAAGATCATGGCCCTTGGTCGGTCGGCAGTCCCTGACTTCTGCCTCGGAGTAGTGAGTAAGACAAGGCACATTGTCACGCTTGGTCGGCTACCCTTGGCTGTATAAAACCGACACTTCTCCACGCGCGAGGTAAGTAGAGAAATTAAGCTACAATTCTTATTCTCCTTTTTCCTTCTCTAGCTAGAGCTGACTTGAACGTCGGACGGTCGTCACCGAGGGTTATTCCTCGCAGATCTCTAACGGTCTTTTGTCTTACAGATTGGGGCACTTCTTCCCCTGCCAGATCATCCTAGGATCGATCAGCGCGCAGTCCAATATCTTCTTGGGTTAATTATCAAGTCGCATCATCAATTGATCTCCCTTCTCACTCGCTTACAGGATCAGGGACGATGAAGAAGATCACGATGATCAACTGTGACTTATTAAAGTGCTTTGGTAATTTATTTTTGAAAATCGATAGAAAAATTTGTATGAGATTAAATCAATCATCTCTCAAATTATTAATTGGAAGCTACAAGTTAGACATCTAGCTTATAAAATTAAAAAACGACCCCTCTCTTCTCCCTGTGCTGGTCAAGGTGCAGATTTGTTTAATTATTTGCATCTCTCTTCTTCCAGATGCTTACGTTAAATTTAGTTTATTATATCAAGCATAGCGATTGCTTGGATCACACAGCTGACAGCACTATAAAAATAATCATAAAATAATAATTAAGACTTGCAGTTTTCTTAGTCTCCCAGTTTTCATATGAAGTTTGATGAGTCACGTTGATGACGGACATGCGTTTTGTTCATGGGTTAACCCCAACAACAGGCATGTTGGCATAAGGCGATCGTCATAGCATATGTAATACTAACGTGTGATAATATCGAAAGAATAATTAAGGCTGTTTTAAACAATTGTACAATGTATTTTTGTGCGGAGTCATTAACTTTTATATATATATATATATATATATATATATATATATATATATATATATATATATATATTTTACAGAATGATATTTTTCATTAAGTAATTAAACAATATTATTTCATAATATGATTTATTTTATAACAACTGAAAAGAACAAAAATAAGAAATTAAAATTATTAATAAGTTTTGAAAAAATTTTAAGGGAAAAAATATTAACATAATTTAATTTTAAGTTTATCAAATTAATTATTAAAGAATTTAAATTCTTATTATTTTAATAAGATAACGAGTGTATGTTGCAGAAAATTGTTAATGGAAATGGTTTAACCGTTTCTGATCCAACTGTCTACCAGTTGTTCTCAATCGGACTGGATTCAACTCTGACTATAGGCCGGCCCATCTTCCAATTCCAATCCAACCGAGCCCATCAATGCGCGTGTGCTTCCTCACTCCTAACATGTCGTTACCTAGAATTTAGTCTGCTGCAGCGACTCTCCGGCGACCGCGCTCAAACGGAGATGCAGGATCCGATCGGTGCGGCTTGCAACTGCCTGCTCATTCTACTCCATGAGGTGCACTTCCTCGTCGGATGCGGCGGAGGCCACCGCTGGATTGTCGGCGCTTTGCGGTCGCGGGTACAAGACAGAGAGGGAAGTGATACGTGGGGAAATCAGTCAAGGTACACTAATAAATAGGAGATTTTATGTTAGTTTCAGAAGAACAAATACAACAGAGTTGCCTGATGTCGCATTGGTATTGACGATAGGTGCAATTGAAAAGTATTTGCCATGATGAATGTTGCATGGTTTCTCCGTGCACCTGAGTGGTGCTGTAGCACAGCTAAGATGCAAAAACAGTGTCTTTGTGTACCTCGGATGATGGCAGCCATTTGAAAATTATTATTCAAATATATAAGATTGAATAGTTTGTTCACATAACAAAACATTAGGAAAATCATGAAAGGATAGCAGAGAAAAAATTAAATAGAATTTTATTCGCGTTTTAGATCTTATAGATGCATGCCTAATCGTCCCATCAGCATAAGGCTGAAGTTTTAGGCATTCTACATTTAACTCCTCAAGTTTTAATGTAAAACATTTCTACTCAATATTAACATCTCCATATCTTATCGTAAATCCACTATTTGGTTTAAGAAATTTGGAATACCAATCTGCAGAATATCTACGATACCTTGTTCTGTTTGCTACACTATAGTCAACTCCAATGAGACCATAGCGACTTCTGTAGCCAGTAACAACCTCAAAGCTATCCATGAAGGACCAAACAAAGTAACCCTTTACATTGGAACCATTCCTGCAGAATCATCGATGAGAATATGAAGTCAGATACCATAACTCATTTTGTGGCGCTTTGAATTTAATAGTCGACAGTTTATGTTTAGTATGTGCATGAACTAAAGGACTTGTAATAAGCAATGGAAGCACCTTATTGGTAGAAGCATGCTTTCTATGTAATCTTTAATGTAATTTGCTCTGTGCTCATCATAGTACTCGTGTCCACAAGTTGCTGGATCTATGTTGTACTCTGGATATCCTGAAATCACAATCGATAAATGTATGAAAATCAATGCTATATTTCGTTGTCAGCTTCCTGAACTGAACAATTACCATTTTCATGGATAAAGACTGGTGGATTTCCATATTTGTTTCTCATGTAGTCGAGCA
Organism: Boesenbergia rotunda; assembly: GCA_024364735.1. Classification (NCBI taxonomy): domain Eukaryota; kingdom Viridiplantae; phylum Streptophyta; class Magnoliopsida; order Zingiberales; family Zingiberaceae; genus Boesenbergia; species Boesenbergia rotunda. The sequence continues at coordinate 514,941 of JAGFNQ010003157.1, read as the reverse complement.
GTCTTTGCATAGCCCACGGTGTTGAAGGCGTTACAGGAGGATCTTCTGAAACAAAAACCTGATGGAAGTTCCACTTCCTGTTAGATTGTGTAGTTTTTCAGGAGGATATATCACTAAAGACTTACTGCAGTTTTGGGCACCTTTGTAACTTTTGTTTGTGGTACTTCAGGAACATAGGAAAAAAAACAAGGAAAAAAGATAGAATCACTGTCTAATACCATAACCAGTTTGTGAAATAAGAGTAAATCAGGCAGTGAAAGTAACTTACATTCGAAACTGACTAACATGTCAGTGTACCAATCTCGGAAATCATTATCTGGGTTAACAGTTGCTGCTCGCAGAAAAGCTACTGAATAATGATTAAGTCCAATGAAATCAAAAGATCCTTTTAGCATGGTTGACTCTTCTGATTTGAAGGATGGTAAGCGGGATCCTACAAGCTTTTGCATCACAGAAGGGTACCTTCCATACAGCATAGGATTGACAAACCTAAGCACAAGAGAAACAATTGAGGCCTCACAATATTTTGATGTCACCATAGGATTTCAGTGTATTGTTTACATTACTCACCAGCCTACTAGGAAATCCAATGCTCTGTTAGCTGCTGCTATATCATCTGGTAATCTTGTTGCTGGCTCATACCAGATCCCTAGTAAGGTAATTCCAATGTAGCCCCCTTGATTTGTCTTTGGCACAAGAACAACACTCTATTTTAGATAACACCCTGAATAACATTTAGATCATTCAATTAAAAGCGAAACTAATGTTGAAACCTGATATTTCTTTCTGTATAGGGAGACTGCTGATGCATGGGAAAGCAAAAGGTTATGACCAGCTACATATGGCTCAACAGATGAATTCCCTTTGCTACAATTGAGGCCATAGGAAGAGGCCAAGGAGGAAGAGCAGTGATTTGGTGGAAATATTCCCAGATCATGGCCAAGGATGGGTTCGATGTTGGGCTCATTGACAGTGATCCAGTATTTTACTCTATCCCCAAACTCTCTGAAGCACACATCAGCATAAGCAGTGAAGTCCTCTCTGCATCACAATGGACACTATCTTAGACACTATTCCAGGAGATGCAAATGAAAGGGATGCAGTAGAAATTTACACAATCTTTGGGCTCAAGAGTCCTGAATATTCATCTTCCAAAGATTGGGGGAGGTCAAAGTGAAGAAGTGTGACATGAGGTTCAATTCCTGCAGGCCAAACATAGTTAAGTAAAATTGTGATTGAAAATTTCTAAGGTATGGCCAATAATCTAATCGCACCATATTTCTTGAGCTCGTTGATCAAATTATTATAGTATTGCACCCCTTCCGGATTAACTGGCCCTCTACCATCTGCAACCGGCACAAATTAGATTCATGTAATGCTTAAACTATTTGGTCAGGAAAATAAGTTAATGCAAGTTGAATGCTGACTAGGAATGACTCTGCTCCAGGAGATGGACAATCTGTAGGCATCCAGGCCCATGTCATGCATCAACTTCACATCTTCCTGCCACCAAGAGAAACCAAAATTTTATATGCCTACAATTCGCAAGACTCTATAATTTCCTCAAAACTCAGGATCCACCTTGTACTTGTGATACTGATCAGCTGCTACGTCTCCTGTTCTTTTGTCCTCTGTTCTCCCTGAGATTCTGAAGACATTTTAGAGTTTGCAGTAATTAAATTAGTGTTTTTTCTTGTTAAACGAAAAGTAACCTTCGTGTGTAAATGTGTCCCAGATGCAGGGTGTTCTTCCTGCCTCTGCAGCTGCACCTTCCACCTTCATGATATTGAGACCCAAAAGATTACACCATGCAAACTCAAGAAATTAGTTGAACACTCAAGTTGAGGCAAATTAAGAACTAATGAGACTGCACCATGTAAACCTGTTACTTTTGGTAGTCTGTGAGGTAAACTGAGACTGTGGAAGCGTGAAATGCAGGTATGCAAAAGCATATTAGAATAATCTAAAACCTTAGAAAAACGTATTTAGAACAAAAAGACGAAATTTTTAGGTATCGACTCCTATCAGCCTTCTCTTCTTGCAAGATTTACTTTAACAAACATATTGATAATTTCTGAAGATATTTGACTCGTAAAAATATCAGCAAGCCAAAAACTTCTGTTTGATTTCTTTTGTTTTTTCCTCCTATTTTTCATGCTTTTAGATCTGTTCTATGTACAGCTTTCTGATGGTCAATATTTATTTGGCATTGCTTCAAAATAAAAATGAAGATTAGAACGAAGATATCTCTTTTGAAGTTCTTTTTATTTTTATTTTCAAGAAAGGAAAAGATTCCAGAGTGAGACTTCTCCTTTTACTGAATTTTCACTGAAAATGCCTTTGTAATAAAACTAATGCTTTATTGCAAGCCAGATTGGTGGCCCATCACTTTCACAGAAAAATCACACCTTCCGACGATACTAACAAGATCATGGTCGGCTAAATTAACGGTCTCCATTGCACGAGAGGGAGGTGCGTTATCGTCTCCTAAAGCCGAATAGGGAAACGTTCGTCGCATTAACAAGGTAGATACCGTAGACAGAATCTTATGGCCAGAATAATATCTACCAAAAGTCAAATCTATGAAAGATCATTCAGGAACGAAAATATAACTTCAAGGGTGCCTTAATTACGCAAGTATTTTCTTTATGTTTTTAAATTTCACAATCAGAAACACAATTTAATTCAGGACCATGAAAATTTTAATTTAACTTCCCGTTCTTCTAACATAAAAATAGATTTAAGATTGAAACTAAAGGATTAGGGAGGTACAAAACCTCACACTCCCAGGAAATCCCTTTCTAAACAATCGTATCAGCTGTAAAAATCATTAATGTATCGAAGTTAATACTGAACAAAACTAGTGTAAAGGAGTTCCTCAAGTACTTTTCTTGGAAGGTTGCTTCAGATTTTGTTCGTCAATTCTCCAAAGTCCAAGTAAAAAAGAGCAGGAAGAAAGCAAAACAGGGAGAGAGAGATCGCAAATCGTCACCTGGTACGCGGAGCTGCCGGCGCCGAAAATAAAGTCGGAGGGGAAGTCATCTCTGCTGATGCCCTTCGCCGGAGCGGCTACCGCTGCTAGAACTATTAATCGCACCCAAAGTAACGCCGGAGGACGCCACCTGATGCACCTCCTCTCCATCTATCTTTTCTCTGATCAACAAAGAAAACGCTTTAACTTTCCCCACTTTTAAACACGATCGCCAGACCAGCGAAGGACAAGGACGACCTCTCCGCTGTCTGGACGTGTCTTACCGAGACCCCTGTGGTGCGCGGTTGTCGACTAGAGTCTAGACGTAACGACGGCATTGCATCAGCACTGTAGCTAAGAAAGTACGTGGAAACAAAAGTCAGAAAACTTTGGCATGTATCATCTGAACTTAACTAAAATACATATTCAATGTTTTACATTTATGTTTTACATATTCTACGGTGGTTGTGAGTTTTTTCGGGGACGTGCTGCCATAAGTGCTGACGATTTTAAAATCGACGATCAGAATTCTCATAAGTTTTTTATAATTTTATTTTTTTACTAGGAGAAATTTATTTTAAAATAAATATACCTACAAAACTTTTTAAGTAAAGAATTAAATTAAATTTTATCCGGAATTTAATTTCAATTCTCATATTTGAACAGAATTGAATTGAATTCTTTGATTTGTAATCAATCAGAATTGAATCCAATTGTTATACTTTTAACATTTTATTCTTTACCAAAATTGAAATTTTGACGAGCGCAGATTTGTGCTTGTGGGAGAAGAGCACAGAAGAGGAAAGAAAAGGCTGAACAGCGAGCAGGCAAAGGTTGTGGAGGGAAACTGTGCTGATTTGTTTTATTAGAGAGGGATGATTTAGTAATTTGAAATTTTAAAGGGAATTCTCTTCATAAATCAGACCTAAAATTTTGAGGGATTTGAAAGGAATTAGAATTCAATTCCTTCTTAATTTCTTTCTGAAAATGTTTATCAAAGGATGAAATTAAATTGAATTTATGAAGGAATTCAATTTCATTTTTTTTCAAATAGGGTGTTATGGAAGTTAAACTTAGATACGCATTTTATGTATGTTTTTTTAAGAACGAGTAGCTTTGCTTACGAAAGTTTCCATTTGCAAAGGAATTAACCGATCCGAGGATACGACATGTTGAGCATCCTAATTTCTAGATTTCTCCACAGACGTGATTGTCGAGGAAAGAAAAACAAAAAGGAAGAAGAGTTGGCAACGTTTTGATCTTGTCTCGGTGCGGGCAGTGATGTAACATGTAAATGGCAAAAACGTTCAAGCAGTCTTCTTCTCCATTATTTACATATCTGCGAAAGCAATGACGATAGCAGAGGCAAATGTTTCCAGAAAGGCCTTTGTAGAAACATGAAGATATTTTAATGCCCCGTTTTTTCAAAGTGCGGATGAAGCGTGGAAAGGGATTCACGATGAAAAACTATCATCCGAAGGAGAGAAGGGATCGAAAAAGAAAAAATAGATAATAAGAAAAAAAATTGATTAAATAAATTAGGTAACGTCGAATTTAAAATCATCTGATTTGATTCTGATCTCGTATACTAAGCATCATAAATGAAAATGAAATAGATTTCTATTTTCGATTTTTAAATTCGCTTACCAAGCACTCCCTCATAATTGAGTTTCGAACTAAGTTCTTGAGACGTGAACCCGACCCTGAAGCATTCGGAAATCATCCATTTTAGCTATAATTGAGTTTCGAACTAAGATCTTGAGAGGTGAACCCGACCCTGAAGCATTCGGAAATCATCCATTTTAGCTATGGAAATGCACAAAAAGTAGCATTTTGAAGAAGCAGGAGAGAAGAGATAAAGGAGAGGAGAGATACCAATCCTGTTCGCTCATCGAGGGAGATGTGAACTCTCTTCCCATTGTGAGAAAGATGAGGTTGATGTTAGGGATGATAATAGGTAGAATTTGGTAAGATTTTATATTTTTCGTATCTATCCTCATTTATTATATTCATCTTCATACCCATCGAGCATTTAACTTTTATACTAATCCTCATACTCGTCGAAGGATCGAATATCCATATCTTATTCATAATCTTATAGTAACCTACCTTTTTTTAAAAAAATAAATTATTTCAATGCACTTGTCTGTTCTTCCTTGTCTCACCCTCTTTCAATCGGATGAGCATTTCTCATAGAAAAGAAGATGAGATATATGTTCGTGATTGGATAAATATGCAAACTAAGTTTTTTTTTTCCAAGACAGAAAGTGGGCTAACGTTTTTTTTCCCTATATATATATATATATATATATATATATAATGATACACTGAAGGAAAAAATTTAAAGAAAATCTCAAGAAATGATGTGACAATCAACATATATATAAGAAAATTGTCATATACTCACGGTAAGTTTTTGCTACACATATACAAACTGTGGGTATAGATAACATATAGCCACATATATATAAAATCGTCACTATAAGTTATAGGGACAGATATCAATGCTGTGGGTATTGGATATCTATACCTACACTTATATTTTGCTGTCACTATAATTTTATTTACTGTGGGTATAAGTAGTGTATACCTACACTTATAATTTACTATCACTATAAGTTATAGGGACAGATATCAATATTGTGGGTATTGGATATATATACCTACACTTATATTTTGCTGTCACTATATTTTTTTTACTGTGGGTATAAGTAGCGTATATTTACACTTATAATTTACTGTCACTATAACCTTTTTTTCTATAGATATATATATAAATAATATATACCCACACTCATAATTTACCATCACTATAACCTTTATATGCGTCATATGTGTGGTTTGGTTCGGAGGGTTTGGGTTTGAGTTTGTCCCCAACACCGGCGCCACTGTCTGTGGCGATAGGGGAGGGGTTGAGGGTATGGTCTTGAGTGCTCTCGCAACCATTGATGATCTACAAGCTATGAATCGAGATGACAATATTGTGCTAGTTTACATTTTCTTTTGTTGTTCCTATCCCTTTTTGTTTTTGGAAAGATTTCATCAGAATTGGAAACTTAGAAAAAGGTTAGAAATATCTATCCCCTATCATAAACTATTTATTATGATAAACTTTATCAAAAAGATTATTTAAAAAAATTAAAATATCATATTAAACTATTTATTATGTCAAAATGTTAGAAATATCGATCTTTATATTATTTAACATCTTAATACGCGCACTACAAGAAAATAGAGCTTCAAAAATGGATTTTTAAAATGGAAATAAAATCTGTTTTAAATTTTAGTAAATTATAAATAGATTTGCTACGAAATTTCTAATCTGTCTCATTTAAAGAAAATAATACGCGCAAAAAAAAATTTAAAAGGGAATTTAAAATCAATTAAAAATGGAATGTATAAATATTTTTTTTAAACCAAAATAAATACGGAATAGGAGGTTAAAAATTTGAAACAGTTATAAGAAAAATTTTGGAATAATTTTTCTGAATTTTTGGAAATATTTGCAGGGAAAATTGGTCCTGTGAAGCTCTTCTCCTCGACGCTACCTCTTCTCCTTGATGCAAGCTCGACGCCAGCACAGCAAGTCGCCGTCTTGTAATCGTCGGCTTGTAGTCTCCCTCTCTTGGAGCACGTGAAGTCAACCAAGGTTGCCTGCTTGTAGAGTAAAATACGGGTAAAAAAAATAAAAATAAAATAAAATAAAATTAATAAAAGTAAATAAATGTATAGAATAAAATAATATATATAAATATATATATAGAGGAATATATATAAATTTATATACAATCATTATAAATAGCAGGTTAAAATTTAGAAACAGTCATATGGAAGATTTTAAAACAATTTTTCTAAATTTTTGAAAATATTTACAGGGAAAATTGGTCGCGACCAATTATGAATTATTTAAGGAAAAGTTTGATTTTTGGAATATATTTATATATATAAATAATGAAAATTTTAAATTAGGTTTATAAACTCAGTGCCCTAACCCTCCGCCGAACTTGACCTTTCATTTTCCCCCTCCTTTCATTTTCTCCCCCACGGGCTGGCTCGGTTGGTAATGCGTCTGGCCGCTTGTTCCGGAGGTCTTAGGTTCAAGAATCTCCAGTCGCACACGGGTAAAAACCTAGTCTGCTTGCTTAAATTCTCTCGGCCCCAAGCACCTTACCCGACCAGTAAAACCGTGATTTGCCTCCCTCTGGATACCTGTGGGGCAGGGACAGGGGCCGCTAAGGTGGCGATTCCACCTTTATTTTTGTTCCTCTCGCCCGACGCCGCTGAGCTCTGCCCGAATCCACCCTCTTCGAGCACGCGGAGCAAGCCACAGGAGCGCCGTCTCCAAGCTCTAGCAACACACGTGAAGCCCTTCTCTTGCTCTCGATCGCAGCGAGTACAAGAGAAGCAGGTTTTCCTCCTCGTCGCAACCACCCCCTAAGCCACCGCCGACGGCAGGTTTTCCACGCAATCCCTCTTCCGTGTGGTTCTCTTCTCTGCGGAAGTAGGCCGACAACGACATCACTCCTTCACAAGCGAAGCCTCCTCCTCCTTCGCAAAGCAACGCCGCAACTCCTCCCCATAGCGGATCTCCTCGATCCCTAGCCGGACTTTTAGAGCCCAGATTCGTCGTCGGTGCATCTAGGATCTGATCGATATATTGGTGCCAGAGGAAGACTGTGAAACCACCGGATTGCTCCTATCTCAGGTGAGTTCTTGGCTTGTGAAGAGATTGGTTTTGATGTGGGGTTTTGGTTGTGTAAATCACATGCTGTAGGAATCCCCGATTACTGGGTAGATCAGGCGGTGGCTGTGGAATAGGTTTGCTCCTTGAATTGTTAGATGTTGGTAACAGTCCAATTTGGATTTAGTATTAGATTGGTTCTGTGTGTTGTGTCGTTGATTTTTGGCTGAGGTGGATCAATTGGGAACATGTAGGATTGGTTCTCTTTTTACAATGTCTTAAGCTTCAATGATATAATATTTTTTCTCTATTAAGGTGAATATATATACTCAAGATACTACTAGCTGTTCTTGAATCTCGGTCAAGAAGCTATCATCTAATGGTCAAGCACACTGAGTATCAAGAGGAGTTTTCTACTGAATGAGCATTCTTAAACTCCTTGTTATACATTTTATTGTTATTTCTTGTGTTTGTCTAGTATTATGATAATGTTGTTTCCTGAAACTCCTTCTTGTCACAAATCCAGATTATTTGTGTCAAGGACACTAAGTATCATATTCGATTACTTGTGTAGTCTCATAGCATGTCGGGCAACCTGGTCCACTAGAGTATAGCTCATATGCTGACTACTACAGACAGAAGTAAGATTCTGATCATATTTTAATCTTTATGATAACATATCTAGCTCTGTCAAATATTATAGTATTTGATAAATACATATCAAGAGGGTACACATCTATCTAGCAATGGATAAATATCGTTGTATTTCCTCTTCCTAAGTGTGATTAATTTACATTTTGTTTCCTTGCATTCTGAAGCTATTTATATCTTATACAGATATTAGAAGCTTTGACAGCTGCCTCATGTCAGGAGACCTTTTGCTATGCACGAGCAGAGCTACTTGGTGATGCATACCTAAAGTGGGTAGTTAGTATCTTTCTTTTCCTTAAGTACCCCTAGAAGCATGAGGGCCAACTTATGTCTTTTTTTTTTCAATCACCTGATGATCGAGTTGATCCAGATCAATACCACGCTATAGTTCATCATTGGTTTTCAGAAGAAGGGCAATTAAGTTGTTTTACATATATATGTATTTTATATAACATTATACACATGTGTGATATTTTCTCCTTATGAATTCTTGCTTTGTACAGAAAATAAGTGGAATTAATAAGCAAAACCGTACTAAGCTTGAAGATACACATTGTATGGGTATAAAAAGTCTCCCAGTAGTGATTGATGAGAAGGTATGTTTGCATTCATTATTATTGAATTATAAATTTTTATGTGAATCTCACAATTTATTTGGTTTTAGAAAAAGAAAAACAAAGGAGTATTGTCTGAACGTCATGTGGTATATATTGACAGTCAAACTCGTAAAAATAGAACAATTGTCAATGACAAAGCTGCTAGTGTTATTGTAAGATTTTATTATATATGTTTTGTTTCTGCAACTATTTTGTTTATTTTTACTTTGTTGTATAGATCACACTCTCACAAGTATGACTTCTTTTATGTATATGATGTTTCAAGATGAAATTAAAAAATACATACCCGAGGGTGAGACATCCCAAGCATCTCAAAGCAAACAAGGTTGCACATTTTGGAAGGATGACTTGCATTCAAAAGTACAAGGATCTGAAAATGAAAAGAGAGGACGTGTGCATTGTTTGGGCAAGATTCCACCAGTTAAAAAGTCAAAAACTTCATCATCTACTGACGCAGATTTGCGTGAAGAAGTTAAGTAGATTAAGGGGTTGTTGACAAATGTGCTAAAATTAATGCAAAGTCGTTTGCCAGAAGAAGATGTGCAAAATATCTTACAACTTGCAGCTGAACAGGTATGTTAAGACCTATAATTGTGTGTTCAAAATATACGAGGAATTTAATTTTTTTTTACAAAAGCTATGGAGTTTTTTTAATGATGGGTTTTTTTGGTGTTATATTGTTATTGTGAAAGTCTATTTATTGGTACTAACTTTGTGACACATACTATTTTATGCTATCACACATATTTAAAATTTGCATATTTTTTTTATAGGTTCCCGATGCTTCAAGTAAACCAAATGATCAAAGCAATTCAAGATCTCAAAGTGTCAATGATGAAGATCATGAATATAGTATGTACTTAATTTTATTAATTTTCATTAAGATTGATGTTAATTTTGTTAAATACATACACTAATATTAATGTTTTATTGTAATTTAATTTACAGGTGATAACTAGAAGTGAAGATGCTCATCTTTATTAATCATTGGTGATTCATGTCTATCATATTTTAGAATTATATTTTATCGGCTATGGGAGCATAACATGTATTTCTATTAGATTTTCTTAATTCTATTTATTTGTAATATTGATACTTATTACTTTAGAACTTGTTTTATTTTTAATATCATTGAAGCCTTTTTTTTAATATGATTGTTATTCTTATATATATAAATTTAAAAATATAAATTAAATTCTAAATTTTAATTTTTTGTATCTATAATAAAAAATCATTATATGCTATACCTACGAAAAATTTAAATTTAACAAAAGTGTGGCTATAATCTATACCCACAGAAAATTAAAAATCATATCGCTATAAGCTATACCCATGGAAAAAAGATTTTTGCACTAAAGTATATAGTGATAGAATTATTTTCGTGGGTAATTATTTGGTGATTATTTATGACGATTTTTAGTTCTGTCACTAAAACCTCTAGTGATACAATGAAATCTGTAGGTATAAGTCGAGGTATTTTCTGACGGTAATGAGTACCGTCACTATATGTTATACTGACGGCAAAAAAATCATCGGTAAAGGCATAGTAAAAATGACGGAAATGAACACCCGTGGGTATAGGCTTTTGAGGTCTATACCCACGATTTTCATGCTTTTACCTATGTGTTAGAATTTGGTGACCCGAATTCTGTTTAATCCGTTAATATTTATTAGATATTTTCTTATTAATATATTAATTAACAGATTCTTTATAAATATGTTAATTAATAGTTTTGTTATTAATTTTTTATTTGACTAAGCATTCTAAGTTCCTTACAAATTGTGTATCTCATAGACAAGTTGTTATCAATCAATCAAGAAAGTTATTTGGTTATCTCTTTTTTTTTCTCTATCTCTTTTTTTCTCTACTTCTCTTTACTTTATTATGATATAAGAGTTGCCGACTTTGTATTCCGTCGTTCTTAGTGATTTTTCCTCCTCTACCCATGGTTTTTTTTCGGTCAAGGGTTTTCCACGTAAATCTGGTGTGTTCTCTATTATTCTTGTTGCCGTTTTTCCGTTCTGATTCCGTAACAAGTGGTATCAGAGCAAAGTTGGTTTTGAGGATTTCAACCGGGATTAATGACAACGGCAAGCATGAAGTATGATATTCCGCTTTTGGATCGCAACACCAGGTTTACGCTGTGGCAAGTTAAGATGCGAGCGGTGCTAGCGCATCTGGACTTGGACAACGCACTGTTCGGGATAGACAACATGCCCTCAACATGGACAAAGGAGGAAAAGGAACGTAAGGATCGAAAAGCTCTATCTCAAATCTACCTTCACTTATCGAATGAGATTTTACAGGATGTTTTGAAAGAGAAATCCGTTGCTGCACTATGGCTAAAACTGGAGCAATTGTGCATGAGAAAAAATCTTATGAGCAAACTGGGTCTGAAACAACGTTTGTATTCTCATCGCATGGAAGAAGGTACGTCATTAAGAGATCACTTGACCGTATTTAAGGAAATCATCTCTGACCTAGAGGCTTTGGAAGTCAAATATGATGATGAAGATTTAGCATTGATCTTACTGTGTTCTTTATCCTCATCATATATGACTTTTAGAGATACTATTTTATATAGTCGTGATACTCTTACTTTGAATGAAGTTTATAATTCATTATTTTCAAAAGAGAAAATGAAACAGCTTGTCGAAGGATCTAAGGCTCAAGGTGAGGGTCTTATTATTCGAGGAAAGACTCAGGAGAAAGACTCTGATGGTAATATCAGGGGTAGAAATAGCGATAAGATCTGTAATTATTGCAAGAAGAAGGGTCACATCAAATCTGAATATTATAAGCTGCAGAATAAGAATAAAAGGGCAGGTGAAAATTTGAGAGAAAAACAATCAGAGAAGTTTGGTGAGGCTGATGTTGCCGAAAATTACAGTGACGGTGAACTTCTGGTTGCCTCTGATGCTGATTTGAAGCAGAGTGAGGAATGAATTCTTGATTCTGGTTGTACGTTTCATATGTGTCTCAATCGGGACTGATTTTCAACATATGAAACGGTTTCGAGTGGTGTCGTTTTGATGGGCAATAATACATCTTGCAGAATTGCTGGTATTGGTACGGTCAGAATTAAGATGTGTAATGGTGCCATTCGGACACTTGGTAATGTGAGGGACGTTCCTGATTTGAAGAGAAATATGATCTCTTTGAGTATTCTTGATTCTGAAGGGTACAATTACACTGGTGAAGGTGGAGCTGTGAAAGTCAGTAAAGGGTCTTTTGTTGTGATGAAGGGACTAAGGAAAATCGCCAATTTATATGTTCTGCAGGGATCCACAGTAATAGGTGATGTTGCCGTCACAAGGTGATATTGATAAAAGTAGATCACTTATGGGAAGCTTATAAGAAAGCTATTTGGTTAAAAGGACTCTTCAGTGAGCTTAGCGAAGACTTGCAGATTACTACAGTCTTTTGTGATAGTCAGAGTGTCATTTTCCTCATGAAGGATCAGATGCTTCATGAGAGGACAAAGCACATTGATGTGAGGCATTTCCTATAGTTAAGTTTAAGCATTACTTGGACTTGCTTGATGCTAGATTTTGAGATTTGCCTGTGAGGCTTTTGTGGAAAAGGTGGAGAATGTTCTTTTTGAAGATTTGTGGAATTCGCGTCAAGGTGGAGATTGTTAGAATTTGGGTCATCAAATTCTAAGTATTAGATATTTTCTTATTAATCCGTTAATAAGTATTCTAAGGTCCTTATAAATATTTATTAGATATTTTCTTATTAATATATTAATTAACAGATTCTTTATAAATCTGTTAATTAACAGTTTTGTTATTAATTTTTAATTTGATTAGGTATTCTAAGGTCCTTATAAATTGTGTATCTCATAGACAAGTTGTTATCAATCAATCAAGAAAGTTATTTGGTTATCTCTTCTTTCTTTTCTCTACCTCTCTTTTTCTCTACTTCTCTTTACTTTATTATGATATAAGAGTTGCCGACTTTGTATTCCGTCGTTCTTAGTGTTTTTTCCTCCTCTGCCCGTGATTTTTTCCTGTCAAGGGTTTTCCACATAAATCTGGTGTGTTCTCTATTATTCTTATTGCCGTTTTTCCGTTCTAATCTCGTAACACTATGGTTTTTTACTGTGGGTATATGACAATTTTCTTGTAGTATATATACACATCCGATTACCACTCGGACATCGTCGACGGCCTCCGGCCACCACCCTAAATCAAACTATACCCTGGAGGCATGATGAATCTGTTGGTGTGTGTGTGTCTATATATATATATATAGAGAGAGAGAGAATATGGATAAGATGATCATATCCGCTTACATATCTATACAGGAAAAATACTTATATCCGATTATTATAATCGAGTCTAAATTTTTATTATATTCGGGTCGCATGTCGAATTCCCTATTGAATTTGAAAAAAATTACCAATTGCCGTCGTCGAATAGCTGCATGTAACCTTTCTGAAAAGAGAGCATCGGGAGGCTCTACAAAGCTACAGTGGATGCTTTGCTGAAGACGAATAGGGGAGAGCAGGTGACGAAGAAGAAAGAGGTCAAACGAAGAAGTAAGCTCATCGTCTCTCAAATTAAAATGAAAGAAGAAAGGAGACTCCTTTTCCCCCTCCTTCTCTTTCTCTATGCTTGTTTGTGAAGAAGAAAGGGACGGCGTGGGAAGAGCAAGCAAAGGAGATATTTACGTTGCAGAGGCGACATGGAGGAGACTATCTCGCTAGATTTTGAGGGCATAAAAGATAAAAACAAAAATAATTAACTGATGGATTGGATATCTGGCCATCCGTTATTTTTTTATATGTAAACAGGGGGAAAGATCTCAATTCTTGTGTAATCCGTCCTTTTCTTCATTTGTGGTTCCAAGTAAATTGACCGTATTACTATTGGCTATGAAGTCGATTATTTTCTTGTGATCGCAGCTGCTGATGATCATTTGCATTGTGTTGATTCCGGCCTAGTTTACGTGTCGCTTGGCCGGCCAGCCTAGCACCACCTAGGGTCGGGCGGATTGGCCGTACAGGTATTGGGTAGGGCGAGGGGCGAGGGGCGAGGTAGAAACCCTATAGCTCACTTGGCCCAGGAGAAGCCGACCAAGCCGACCACAAACGATGCTCCAACCCGAGTTCCTGAACGGAACGCCGAGTAACCGACCCCGCTTGAACACCCAAGGCACCCCCCTGCAAGGGGTTAGCATACAAGGTTCCAGGGACCAAGCCCCGAACGGGTTGGTCGCCCTTCTCGCAGAGTCAGTAGAGGTGGGCACAAGGTTGTTTGGGCGCGTAACTCCAGCTCGGGTCGGCGAGTCCCGCTGAGCCTTCCTGGGCTTGGGCAAAAACTTTGCCTCACTCAGGATGATGTGTAGGGAACCCGATCTCAGTCAGATCGGCCAGTCAGCAGACCGACAATCTATTCTAGCATCTGTCCGCTTGACCCCCACTCCCTGCCATCACATTAAATAACCCTAGTACGGGGGCCGGTGCAGGCCTCACCCATTTATAGCGCACGTCTCGGACGTCCCTTCCACCCCGTACTTCTTGTAATTATGTCCGGCGCAGACATCGCGCACCATGCCGCCCTGCCAAGTTGTGCGGCGTTACTCGGCGCCCTGAGCTGACAAACCCATACCCCTGTCTCGATCTGGTACGAAAGGGTGCTTGACGTAGACAGGACTCTGTCAGCTTCCCCGGCTATATAAGCCTCTCCCCTCTTTAGCCTGCAGGTATGCACAACTGTTCATTTTGGTCCACTGTTCATTGCTTTTTTGCTATTTTCTCTCGTGCGTGGGCTAACTTGACCGTCAGAGGACCTGACCGGGGACTTTTCCCGGCGGATCTGCTAACGGTCCTTTCTTGCAGGTTATTCGTCGACGTCAGCAGTTCGTGCCACTCGGGAGACCATCACACTCTTGGAATTCCTCCTCGCTCGGCGACAAGATCAAATTTGGCGCTAGAACGAGGGACTTTCCGCCTGATCGTGAGCGAGCGATGGAACACCCTAACCGAGTCATGATGATGGTCACGCCCGAGGAATATGAGCTCCTGATGGCCGCTAGAGCTCAAAAGACCCCCTAGAGGCCTTCACAGACGGGTAGCCCGGCGCTCCGGTTCCCCGAGCAATCGGTAGTCGGCCATTCAAGAGGTCAGGGAGGGCATGCCCGACCTGAGGGGGTGCTGCCCCTTCCTCGAAGCTTTCTATCGGGGTCGGGGCGACGAAGCCCAATCGATACCAGTCGAGGCGTCGGCGTCCAACCAGACACATGGACCGCGCCTAGACAAGGGAAAAGCCCCGGGCAACCTCTCTCCTGCCACCCTGGTGCGCAGTCCTTTCTCCTCGTGGATATTGGAAGACCCAGTGCCCAGACATCTCCGATTTTTTACGATCCCCGAGTACGCGGGGACGACCGGCCCAGAGGAACATTTAATGAAGTTTGAGAATGCTGCTTTGCTACACCAATACCCGGAAGGTGTTAAGTGCCAAGCCTTCCTGACTACCCTCTCGGGACCCGCCCAGAGGTGGTTTGACTGAATCCCCAATGAGTCGGTGTCCAGTTTCGAGGAGCTCAAGAGGATCTTCCTCCAACACTTCGCCAGCAGTCGGAGGCATCACAAAATAAGCCTCAACTTGTTCGCGATGAAGCAGGGCCCGAAGGAGTCTCTCCGGGCCTACATCAAGAGGTTCAACGGGGTGGTGCCAGACGTGCCAACCGCCACCCCGGAGATCCTGATCAATGCCTTCTCCCAGGGATTGCAAGAGGGAGAATTTTTCAGATCATTGATCAGGAAGCCCCCGAAGGACTTCGACAGCCTGCTCAGGAAGGCTGTCAAGTATATCAATATAGAAGAAGAGCACACCTACCCCCAACCCCGCCCCGCACACTCGATCCCCGAGCGGACCGATCCGCATCCCCCGAGGGGCAGCCGACTGGGCGGGGATGGAGCGAAGGCATGTGCAGCAGGTAGCTCAGGGCTGCCTGCCAACCCGCTGGATGCCTTACTGCCCATTCCACTAGATTCACACGCACGACACTGAGGAGTGTCGGCAAATCGGGAGGGGTCGAGCTCAGGCCCCTAGGGGAAGAGGACGTCAGGTGACCCCCAAGCGAGGTTCGGGTCGGGGAACGCCGACCGCCACCCCTATAGTCGAGGAGCCCAAGAGGAATCCTCCTCCAACCCGCAACTTGTTTTTGCAAGAGGAGCGGACCGAGTCCGAGGGGATGGACGAGGAACAAGCCAACCGGCAGAATGCCGTCCGAGGGGGAGTGATGGATCAACTGGCGTGCTAGAGGGGGGTGAATAGCACTTTTTCGTTGAATCTCTACAAGGTTGTTAGCGCAGCAAAAACAATAATATGCAAAAGACAATAAAGACAATGCTAACAACAGAAATTTACTTGGTATCCACCCCGGACAGGTGACTAATCCAAGAATCCGTCAGTGGATCACGTCCCGGATAACCTCCGGCTAACTCTGTCGCTCCTTGTGGCTGGAGAAATCTCACCACAACACTTGGACGCTATCTGAGCACAAAAAACTACTAACTCACTTTACCCAAGTGAGTTTCGTCAAGAATCTCAGCCACCATAAAGTCCTCTTTAAAGAGGCTTTCGATCCGAGAATCTCAGCCACCACGAAGCCTTCTGTTCATAAACTGCTATACTTCATTGTTTTTTCCCCCTCATTTATTAACTGTTATAATTTTTTACTTAACTTTGAATTGTGTTGTCATAAATCAAAAAGGGGGAGATTGTTGGTGCAGGAAGCACCATATCGACCCTTGTTTTGATATTGGCAAAGGATTCAAAGTTAAGTACTATTTGTGATCTAATAAAGTTACTCAAGTGTACAGGAAAGTCCTAGGTAATCTAGGCAATAAGTCCTGGCCGTGAGCTGGGCAACTAATCCTGGTTCGAGGAATTGGGCAATAAGTCCTGGTCGTGGGCTGGGCAACTAAGTCCTGACATAAGGTTGGGCAATAAGTCCTGGTCGTGGACTGGGCACTAAGACCTGGCCGAGGGCTGGGCACCGAAGACCTGGTTCGAGGAATTGGGCACTAAGACCTGCCCGAGGGCTGGGCACCGAAGACCTGCTCGGAAGGTGGGCACTAAGACCTGGTCGCGGATTAGGCACGAAGACCTGGTGAGTAAAGCTGGGCAAAAGTCCAACCGGAGGAGCCGGTTGGCAAAAGGTAAATTCTCCCGAGAGGAGTAGGTGAGGACGCGTTCCCCGTCGAGGGAACATAGGCATCGGTTCGACCTAAGGCTCCATTTTGGAGACCCAAAGTCAGAACCAAGACAGCTAAGACTGTATAAACCTAATACTTGATTGCTTTGTGTTGTTTTGGACTAACCTTGGATGCAGGATCGAAGGAATGAGTTTCTGCAGCTCAGAACGTCTCAAAGGAGAGAGGCAACAGCTGAGTAGGGCGCCCCCAGTGTCCCGGGCGCCCCCAAGGTCAAGGCAAAACAAGTTAAGCAAACATGTGCTTCGGCAGTTCACTGGGCGGGGCGCCCCCATGCTCGCGGGCGCCTCCGTGCTCCCGGGCGCCCCCGTGCTCCCGGGCGCCCCGGATGCTTCGGTGCCCTGGGTCCAAGCCAACGAGGCAGATAAGGCTCAAGCCAGCGAGAAGCCAGCAGACTGAGTCAACCCGGGCGCCCCCTGCTTCCCGGGCGCCCCGTCAAAGCACGATCCCTATTTTGGAGGGATTAGAGCTGACTGAGAGAGTTACGGATTGGAGGACACGTGGAGGGCGCCCCCAACGTCCCGGGCGCCCCCAGACCTGCTATAAAAGGGGCTCGACCCCTGAGGCTTCAGCACCACTTCTTCAAACGCCAATACGCTCTTCTACTCAAGCGCTCTGCCCCGGAAACCTCCCAACTCGAGATACAAGCACCGACGACGTCCCTCTGCTCCAAAATACAATCCACACCGGGCGTCGGTAACAAAGAGCTGACTTTTTAAGTTTACTGTACTTCAACTGTAATATCTGTCTGTAAACCTTTTTGCGCACATATAGAATTGCCCGCAGTAAACGATCAACGACCGTGGGCCTTGGAGTAGGAGCCGACCGCGACTCCGAACCAAGTAAATCGCTTGAGTTCTTTGCATTGTGTTTTAAATTTCCGCTGCTAATTCTCTTAATCTCGAATCCGAAACGTTTTACGATATTCACCCCCCCCCTCTATCGTATTCTCTCGATCCAACATATTTGGCCAAGTGCCTATGCTAGCCAAGCCGGAAGTAGGAGAAGTCTTGTCTGTGTATTTGGCTGCTTCCGCCGAGTCAGTTAGTATGGTCTTGATCTAGCAGGAAAGAACCGAGCAACAACCTGTATACTTTTTTACCCACTTACTGAAAGGCGCCGAGTGCCGATATACGACACTCAAGAAGTTGGCTTATGTCCTGTTGTTGGCCGCTCGAAGGCTCAAGCTGTAATTCCTGGCACATCCAATTGTGGTACTGACCAACAGTAACTTGGGAAGGGTAGCCTCAAATCTCGATACATCCGGGAGACTGATTAAATGGACGACCGAACTGAGCGAGTATAATATCCAGTATTAAGCTCGGCTGGCCATCAAGGCGCAAGCCTTGGCAGATTTCTTGAGCGAATTGCACTTGGACGAGGTGGAGGAAGCCTGGAAAATTTACGCGGATGGCTCGATAGCTCGGCCAGGTAGCGGGATTGACATCCTTATGATTTCACCAAAGGGGGAGCAGTTCCACCTATCTATCTGGTTGGAATACCGAACCACGAATAATGAAGCCGAGTACGAAGCCCTTATAGTCGGACTCCAAGCAACCAAGCATGTAGGCGCCACTCGGGTGCTCCTATATTCAGACTCTCAATTGGCCACCCAGCAGCTTCCGGTCGCTTCAAGGTCAACAGTGACCGATTGCAGGCCTTCGTGGAAGCCTTCGAAAAGTTGAAGGCTGGATTTCAGGAGGTCCGGATACAGAAAATCCCGAGAGAGAGCAACCTGCGGGCAGACGAGTTAGCTAAGTTGGCCAGCTCCGTCGGCTCCTAGGTGTTATCTCAGTTGATCAGTCAAACCATGATGGTAATGCATATTCAGCAGCAGACCGAGCTGGAGTTCAGAACGGACTGGAGGACACCCCTCGTAGCATACTTAACAAACGGGGTCCTACCAGCCGACCACGAAGAGGCTCGACTCCTAAGAAAGAGAGCGAGGCAATACCCAATGATTGGAGATGTGTGTACAAGAGGGCCTTCGCCTGGCCCTTACTCAAGTGCTTGGGGGAAGAAGATGCGGATTATGTACTAAGAGAGATACATATGGGAGTGTGCGGAAGTCATACGGGGGCCCGGGCCGTGGCCCGAAAGGCGTTGTTGGTAGGATACTACTGACCCACCCTGCAGAAGGACGTCGACCGAATGGTCTCTACCTGCTTATCTTGCCAAAAGCACCAAAATCTTCCTCACCGACCGGTTTAAGTGATGAAGGCCTCTGTAGTTGCCTGCCTGTTCGATCAGTGGGGCATGGATATAGTAGGGCCCTTCCCGGTCGCCGTGGCTCAGAAGAAATTCCTATTGGTTGCGGTCGATTACTTTTCCAAATGGATAGAGGCCGAGGCTGAGGCCCGCATCACGAAGCAGACTGTGATAAAGTTCTTATAGCAGAACATCTTATGCCGATACGGGATTCCTCACAAGCTCGTCTCGGATAACGGAAGGCAATTTCAGGGTCGGAAGATACAGGAATGGTGCTCGGCTTATGGCATCCAACAGGCCTTCACTTCTGTGGCATACTCACAGAGTAATGGCTAAGCGGAAGTGGCCAATCAGGAGATTCTACGAGGCTTGAAGACCAAGCTAGACCATGCGGGGGGCACCTGGGTCGACGAGCTGCCGAGTGTCCTGTGGGCTCAGCGGACCACGCCGAGAGAAGCTACGGGCCAGACGTCGTTCCAGCTGGTGTACGAAAGTGAGGCTGTAGTGCCTGTGGAGGTCGATTGTGAGTTCGATCGGCGGAGGGCCTACGACGAAGAAAACTCAGAAAGAAGGCGCTTGGAGCTGGATCTGGTAGAGGAAATTCGGGAGAAGATAGCTGCTCGGATGTTCGCTTACCGCCAAAGGATGAAGCAAAGGTATGCTGCCACGGGCATTCCAGGTCGGGACCTTGTTTGGAAAAGGATTAAGCCAGTCGGGGATATCAGCAAGTTGGAGTCCCAGTGGGGAGGACTTTTCAAGATCGTCCAGAAGTTAGCCTCCGGAGCATACTACCTGGAGAACGAGCAAGGGAAGAGGCTGGATCGTCCCTGGAGTGCGATCCACCTTCAGCCCTATCGAGAGGCAGAGTGAGAGCTTGTAAAACAAATGTACTGCCTAACTGTAATGATAGTGGAAGAATGAGGTTCTCGCTAAACTTGTAGGTACTCCAGACTCTCGTCTTCATACGAGTTATAAGCGAGCATGCCCTCGTGCACCCCTAGGCCCAACTCCCAGTTCGGATGCGTGGCGACCCACGCTCCCTGGGATCTACCCGACCGAGTGTCCAAACTCTCGCTTCCGAGTGAGTTATAAGCGGGCATGCCCCCGCGCACCCCTCGGCCCAGCTCCCAGTTCGGATGCGTGGCGACCCACACTCCCTGGAATATACCCAACCGAGTGTCCAGACTCTCGCTTCCGAGCGAGTTATAAGCGGACATGCCCCCGCGCACCACTCGATCCAGCTCCCAGTTCGGATGCGTGGCGACCCACGCTCCCTGGGATCTACCCGACTGAGTGTCCAGACTCTCGCTTCCCAGCGAGTTATAAGCGGGCATGCCCCCGCGCACCCCACTGCCCAGCTCCTAGTTCGGGCTCGTGGCGACTCACGCTCCCTGGGATCTACCCGACCGAGTGTCCAGACTCTTGCTTCCGAGCGAGTTATAAGCGGGCATGCCCCCACGCACGCCTTGGCCTAGCTCCCAGTTCGAACGCGTGGCGACCCACGCTCCCTGGGATCTACCCGACCGAGTGTCTAGACTCTCGCTTCCGAGCGAGTTATAAGCGGGCATGCCCCCGCACACTCGTCGGCCCAGCTCCCAGTTCGGACGCGTGGTGACCCACGCTCCCTGGGATCTACCCGACTGAGTGTCCAGACTCTCACTTCCGAGTGAGTTATAAGCGGGCTTGCCCCCTTGTCCCCCAGGCTTAGCCCCCAACCCGAGCGCATGGCACCCCTCGCCCACAGCTATAAGCCTCCCGAGCAACTAACGTCCTACTAGCCTCGATCCCCGATCGGGCGTGTGGCGACCCACACCCCGAGATCGAGCACACAAGCATGGCCCCCCCCCAAGCAGGTGAGGGTCTTCATGGTGAGTTATTGTAAGGTCCTCATGCCTTGGACAAAGGATGACTATGGCCCCTGGGCCGACATAGCCTTGGTCTCTTCGCATGCTCACGTCTTTCAGGCAGGGTACCCGAGTTAACTCCGCGAAGAGAGAAGGGACTCTAGCGTATGTCCGAATGGCCAACACTTAGCAACAAAACCCATAAACACATTTGATGAAACAAGAGCGAAAGGATTTTCATTTAACATACCGGGGTTACAAAAGGAAAGGAGGCTAAGCCTCTACAAAAGAAAGAAAGAAAAAAGGAAAGCTACTAAAACCCGACCCTCACTTGAAGGGTCCGAAAATATTTTCCATGCAGTGCGTCAGCCCGGATAGCTTAACGGTACCGGCTGAAAGGTCGGGCGGAAGATGCCCGCCCTGCTTTAGCTGCTCAATGGTATTGAGCAGTTGCCGCTTAAGCACAGGGTCGATCCTCCCCGATAGCTGTTCGTAGAAGTCCTGGGAGTTGATATATTCCACCCTCCGGGACTCCCAACGATCAGCCTCTGCCGCCTTGTATGCCTTGAGCTCCTTCAGCTCCAACCTAGTCGCCGCGAGCTTTGATTTGGCCGTCTCTAGCTCCGACTTGGCAACCTCCCAGCCAGCTTGTTGCTCCTTGAGCCGGCCGAGCTCCTCCGACTGGGCATTCCATTTGCGTCCCGAGCAGCCAGCTGGGCCGACAAGTTCGTGTTCTCCTCCGTCCGGGTCGCCAACTCCTAGTCCTTGGAGGCAAGGTCTATGCGCACAGCCGAGGCTGACTGAGATACTTTCTGAAGCTCAGCCTTGACAGCCTCCATGTCGCCTTGCACTTGGTTCACGAGGGTCCCGACCTTGCGTTCCGAGTACTCCATATTGGAGACTCGGAGGTGAGCCTAGGCCGCAGTCGCATCCGTCGAGCTAAGTTGTGCCGGAGTACTCTCCAACTGCTCCTCGGAGAGGTCCAGTCAGTCTTGTGCTGCCAAGACCTCCGCCCTCAGGCCGTTCAAAGTGTCCTCGTTCGACACCAGTTGCGAGTGTCGAAGCTGGGTCTCCAGCCGCGCTATCTGGCAGTCTGCTTGGTGTCGGGATCGGGCGTGAGCCACGTAGGACACGACCAAGCTATAGGCCGAGCCAAAGAGTTGCAAACAAAGGTTAAGAGTTAGATTATGGGCAAATGAAACAAAGAGAAATATTTACCGATGGAAAATAAACCTACCTGACGGCCTCGGATAGGAAGGCGTTAGCGCGGCTGGGGACCCCGGTAGTTGGCCTCCTGGAGGCCGTGGTAGAAGTGCTCCCCCAAGGGACCATAGAGGTGAACTTCCCGGCCCCTTCGGTCGGCTCGTCGTGGGCTTTCCGTGCCCGAGGCAGAGGTGGCTCGCGAAGGCATCACCAAGTAGAGGGGTGCTGCAGTACCGAGGGGCTGACCCCCGAAGCTTCTCCTACGGTCAGCAGGGGACGGAGATCCCCTGAGGTGGTCAGAGCGGAGACATTGGAGGGGCCAGCCCCTTGGCTCGTTTCTTCAGGAGGGGGAGGGAGGTCCCCCTAGATCGACGGTGCTGGGGCGCTTGAAGGGCCCGCCCGACTCGTAGTAGGGACGGGGCTGGCGGTCGGAGCGCAGACTTCTTTTCTTCCCGGGGGGAGGTCGGTGGTTGATCCTCCGGCTTGCTACCGGAAGGAGGCACAGCTCTGGGTCCGCTGGACGGTCTCTCCGGCGCCGAGTGATTAGTGGCTCGTCATCCACATCAAGGGCTTCTGGCTCGGAGGACCCGTTACCCGAGGAGGATGTCAAGCTGGTGGGAGGCAGGCCGAGGGGGGTCGCCTCCCGCTGGGTCAGCTGCTTGCCAACTCGAGACTCTAGTTTGGCATCATCGAGGCCGAATCCTTCCTCGAGCACAGCTGCCAACATCATGTTGGTTGTAGAATAACAAAATTTAGTTAGCTGAAAATGTTCGAAGTATAGATAGTAAGACATACCGAGTGATCGCGGACGATTGAAGGGCACCGGGCTAAGGTTGAAGATGTAGAGGATTCCTTCGTTGAGTAGCTGGCCTCCGTGGAAGTGTCGGCCCCCAAGCTTGGATAGGGTCAACTGGTAGGATGGTTGAGTTCGGTAGTTTTTGGAAAGAGGGGGAGGTGAGGGAAGATTGGAAATCCAAGAGGCGGGCCATCTCGAGATTGGGATAGGATTGATGAGAAAATACCATTCCTTCCAATCCTTGTTGGAAGTAGGAAGTTTAGATAAGAATGAGGTCTTCGCTCGGGCCTAGAAGAAGAAATCTCCAGGCTCCTGCCTCTTAGGATAAAAAAAAGAAATAAAAGATCTCGGGCTCGAGAGGAATTTTGTAGAGGGTAAAGATGATGACCGAGCCACAGATCAAATGGATCACATTGGGAGCGAGTTGGGAAAGAGGAAGTTGGAAGAAACGGCAGATCGAGGTGATAAAAGGGTGGATGGGAAATCGAAGACCGACTTGGAGTTGGTCTCGGGAAATTGTTATAAAGCCAAGGGGGGCAGTCCCGGGATGGTCTGTCGGGTCGGGAAGGTGGATGCGGAATTCATGAGGGATGCAGTAATCCGCTCGGAGTTGATAGAGGTCATGGTGGTGAAGCTCGGACACCATGGTGGCGTACCACGGGTCCGAAGGAGAAGAGGGAGAATCCATGAGGGATGGCTAGAGAGTAAAGAAAAGGAAGGGCCGAGTGGGAGGAGGACCAAGAGGAGAGGAAGGCTGAAAGGAGAGGAAGAGTCGAGTGAAAGGAAGACCGAGAAGAGAGGCAGAGCCGAATGAGAGAAAGACACAGAGGAGAAAAGACCAAATAAAAAGAAGAAAACTAGCCAAGCGAGTAGGAGAACTAACCGAAAGACGAAGGAGCTCGCCGGAGAAGATGATCGGAGAAGAAGTGTTGCCAGAACCCTAGCAGAGCGCGTACCAGCAACACCTCGACATGATAGTGAAAAAGCAATGGTAAAACCAGTGGGGGTAAAGTCCTATTTATAGGGTCGAGCGAGCGAGGACAGCTGTCCGATGGTGATCCGGGGAAAAGGCAGGAACGAACGAAGGCCGTCCGATCAAGCCCTCGCCAGTTCCCGAGGCTCGGCGTCGCATGCACGGGCCCCCATTCGCTGAGCCAGGCGGTGGTCGCCTCGGCTGCCGGGACACCAGTAGATAGCGGACACGTGGCCCTGCATTTAAAGGGGGCCATTAATGCAGGAGAATTCGAATCAATAAGGCGAGAGTCGGGGGCCTGAGCGATAAGATGGGTGGATGGGGCACTGTCGACATCCCGCGGAATGGTCGGGCCCCAATTCTTGCAGATCGGTCGGGCCTCTGCTCGTTCCTGGGTGCCAGGCTTGCGGTACACTGAGTCCAGTCAGTCGGACTCGACGCCTCCTTCGACTAGACTCAAAGGGGATGCTTATGATCCCGACCTAGCTTACGTGTCGCTTGGCCGGCCAGCCTAGCACCACCTAGGGTCGGGGCAGATTGTCCGTACAGATATTGGGTAGGGCGAGGCCCGAGGGGCGAGGCCCGAGGTAGAAACCCTATAGCTCACTCAGCCCAGGAGAAGCTGACCGAGCCGACCACAAATGACGCTCCAACCCAAGTTCCTGAGCGGAACGCCGAGTAACCGACCCCACCTGAACACCCAAGACACCCCTTGCAAGGGGTTAGCATACAAGGTTCCAGGGACCAAGCCCCGAACGGGCTGGTCGCCCTTCTCGCCAAGTCAGTAGAGGTGGGCACAAGGTTGTTTGAGCATGTAATATTGGGTTCTCCCGACACCAAAACACAAAA
>JAGFNQ010003157.1:463641-489732 GCA_024364735.1 Boesenbergia rotunda | reverse complement strand
CTTCAGCACGCAAGTATGCGCAATTGTTCATTTCGTCCACTATTTACTGCTTTTTTTTCTCTCTTCTCTCGCGCGTGGGCTAACTTGACCGTCGGAGGGCCTGACCGAGGACTTGTTCCGGCGGCTTTGCTAACGGTCCTCTCTCGCACCCGCCGACGTCATCAGTTCGTGCCACTTGGGAGGCTGTCGCACTCTTAGAATTCCACCTCACTCAGCGACAGGATCATCCATAAATAGAAAGTCTAAGCAATAAAAATAGCTCAAATTCTACATATAGATAAATCATTGTCTTTGATCCCATTGGAGAGCGATGAGAATGGAACGTCGGTGAAATGACAAAAAGGTTGACTACGAGAAGACCATCAACGATTGCATGGATACTCACAGAAAATGTTAGAGGTATGGCAGGGGGTCTTACATAGACACTTCGAAGCTTAAGTTAATCACCAACAATTGTGAGTTAAAGCAGAAAACAAGTAGAGTAAAAATGAAGAGCAAAAGATAAAGATTTAGATACTTGTGCCACTGAGGAGGAACCCTTTATATATTATATCTCTGATGACCCTCACTTCCAGAAGATGTTATGTCATCATAAATGAAGTTATTGTATCAAAATATTTTCTGTATAGAAACAATCATATTAATACAATATAATGATCACCAGACGTTTAATGTGCATTTGTTAGTATTGCTTTTATTTATTAATTTATGATATTGACATTTTTCGGTCTTATCTTCCAGAAGAGCTTAATGGGCTAATGGTCTAATGGGTTGGAGATGCCCTTTAGTTAGGATATCCGAGCCTATTTATCGCCCGATCCGTTTTGCTAGAGCTATGAGGATTATAGAAATCCGACTGGATCCCTCCTGCTTCTGGGTCTAGTCAGCTATGCCCTTCTGAGGTAAGCCCATCTAATAGCTGGTTGACATCCAGATCGTCCCCTTGGCTTTAGAAAGGTTGCCCGATGCGGTTGATTGGTCTTGTGCGTTTTGAAATTGTTTGATCGACATCGCTCCCGTTCCATCCAAGGAACTAGCTTTATCTCTTAGGTCAGGTCCGACCGGACTCTAAGTATAGGGCATAGTTCGACCGAACCTCTTTTTCTTGGGCTAGGTCCGACTGGACTTCCTTCCTTCTCAATGTGATTAGCTCGCAGCCCTTTGGTCCGATGAGTCTTGATTTTGACCTTCATGTCAGCCCATGACCTTGACCATCCCTACTATCGGAGAGGTTGACTAAAATTAACCGGATCAATCTTCACGTCGCCCGTCATCGCCGGCCGGTCGCCGGCCGGTCGCCGACCGCCGCCTGCCGGTCGCCGACCGCCGCCGGCCGGTCGCCGACCGCCGCCGGCCGGTCGCCGACCGCCGCCGGCCGGGCGGCCGGCGACCGCCGACCGTTCGGCGGCGGCCGGCGACCGCCGACCGTCCGGCGACGGCCGGCGACATCGCCCCCTTTCCATCCAAGGAACTAGCTTTATCTCTTAGGTCAGGTCCGACCGGACTCTAAGTATAGGGCATAGTTCGACCGAACCTCTTTTTCTTGGGCTAGGTCCGACTGGACTTCCTTCCTTCTCAATGTGATTAGCTCGTAGCCCTTTGGTCCGATGAGTCTTGATTTTGACCTTCATGTCAGCTCATGACCTTGACCATCCCTACTATCGGAGAGGTTGACTAAAATTAACCGGATCAATCTTCACGTCGTCGGTCGTCGCCGACCGGTCGCCGGTGGTCGCTGGCCGTCGCCGGCCGCCGCCGGCCGGTCGGCGGTCGGCGGCCGCCGCCGGCCGGTCGGAGGTCGGCCGCCGCCGCCGGCCGATCGGCGGCCGGTCGATGGTCACCGACCGGCCGACGGCGGTCGCCGGCCGCCGCCGGCCGATCGGCGGCCGGTCGATGGTCACCGACCGGCCGACGGCGGTCGTCGGCCGTCAATCTTGATTACATTACAGGATAGATTATCCCTCACCAAACAAAGGAATCGAACTTGTAATCGTTATCAAAGATTACATACAACTCATTATCAAATATAACAATGTAATTAATATTATATTATATTACATTACATTACAACTCCGCCTGTGACGACCTAGTCATGGCCGGTCCCAAGCCCGGATAAAGGAGGAGGGTTGCGTTAGGTTGCCAGCCAGCGTAAAAAAACTATGGCAAATACTCAATGAATGGATCCATTAAAGTATTATGCTAATGCTAGGATGTTCCCCGGAAGGAACGCGTTGCAGGGTCCGACTGTAACGTCTCGGCAAGGACCGCTACATCTCCAGAACCCGGGTGTAGTGCTAAATATGCAAGGGTTCGCGTTGCAGGGTCCGACTGTAACGTCTCGGCAAGGACCGCTACATCTCCATGAGAACTTGGGTGTAGTGTTAAATAGGCAAGAGTTCTCACACCATAGGTGGACTAAGAATAAACATTATAAGAAAAGTCATAGTCTCAGATTTGGAACATGGAATATAAGAACTCTCACTGGTAAAACAATGGAGGTAGTAGATACAATGATTAGGAGAAAAATTAGTATTTTGTGTGTGCAAGAGACAAAATGGGTAGGTGAGAAGGCAAAAATGATAGAGAACTCGGGTTTTAAGTTATGGTATACAGGAAAGAGTAAAACAAGAAATGGAGTGGGTATTTTTGTAGATAGTTCTTTAAAAGATGAAGTTGTTGGTGTAGTTAGAAAGGGGGATAGAATTATAGCTCTCAAGATAGTAGTGGCGAAAGAAGTTGTGAACGTAATTAGCATATATGCACCTCAAGTAGGATTAGATGAAGAAACTAAATCAAGATTTTGGAGCGATTTAGATGAGGTATTACAAAACATTCCGCCAAATGAAATGATTTTAATAGGAGGCGATCTAAATGGACATGTCGGAGCGAAAAATGAAGAATATGAGAGAGTACATGGGGGTTATGGGTTTGGAACAAGAAATGAAGAAGGAAAAACTATATTGGATTTTGCGATAGCATATGACCTTATACTAGCTAATACATTTTTTAAGAAAAAAGAAGAACACTTGATCACATTCAAAAGTGGGAATAATAAATCACAAATTGATTATTTTATGGTTAGGAAGAGAGATAGGAAGATTTGTAAAGATTGTAAGGTTATCCCTGGAGAAAGCTTAACTACCCAACATAGATTAGTAGTGTTAGATATACGCCTTAGTTATAATATCAATAGAGGAAAAATATACACGACTCCTAGAATTAAGTGGTGGAAGTTAAAGGATGGGAAGCAAAACATATTGAAGGAGAAGGTAGGAATACAAGCATTAGATGAAATATATAGCGACTCTAATACGACATGGGATAAGATGGTATCAAAGTTGAAAATAGTAGCTAAGGATATACTCGGTGAGTCAAAGGGGCATGCACCACCAAGGAAGGAATCTTGGTGGTGGAATGAGAAAGTACAAGAGAAAGTGAAAGAAAAACGAATAGCTTATAAGGAATTATATATTTGTAAGAACGAGGAAAACTTAAAAAAATATACAATAGCCAAGAAAGAGGCTAAGAAAGCAGTGAATGAAGTAAAAAATAAAACTTTTGAACGATTATATCAAAATTTAGATACAAAAGAAGGGGAAAGAGACATTTATAAAATAGCTAAAGCAAGAGAAAGGAAAACAAGAGACCTTAGTCAAATAAGATGTATTAAAGATGAATGCGATAGAGTATTAGTAAATGATAGCGAAATAAAAGAGCGGTGGAAGATTTACTTTCATCAACTTTTTAATGAAAGTTTAGGGGACCAACTTGACTTAGGCAATTTAAGTATTTCAAATGAGTATAGAAATTTTAATTTTCATCGGAGAATTCAAACTTCAGAAGTAGAACAAGCTTTGAAAGGGATGCAAAATGGAAAGGCCGTGGGACCGGATGATATCCCAATAGAGGTATGGAAATGTTTAGGGAAAAAAGGTATTGAATGGCTTACAAAATTATTTAATTTAATATTGAAAACAAAAAAAATGCCTAATCAATGGAGGGTAAGTAGTCTAGTTCCCTTATATAAGAACAAAGGAGACATACAAAATTGTGCAAACTATAGGGGTATTAAATTAATGAGTCATACCATGAAACTTTGGGAAAGAGTAATAGAAAAAAGATTGAGGAAGGAGACCACGGTAACCGAAAATCAATTTGGGTTCATGCCTGGAAGGTCGACAATAGAAGCTATACATCTTCTTAGGCAATTAATTGAAAAATATCGGGAGCAAAAGAAAGATCTACACATGGTATTTATTGATTTAGAAAAAGCTTATGATAGGGTACCAAGAGAAATTATATGGAGAATTCTAGAAAAGAGAGGCGTTAGCGTAACATATATTGACCTAATTAAAGATATGTATGAAGATGTAACGACTAGAGTGAAGACTTCAGGTGGATTGACTGAAGCATTTCCAATAAGGATAGGGTTACATCAAGGATCAGCTTTAAGTCCCTATCTTTTTACACTAATCATGGATGAACTCACTAGGCACATTCAAGATACAGTGCCATGGTGCATGTTGTTTGCAGATGATATTGTTTTGATAGATGAGACACGTGAAGGAGTAAATGCTAAACTAGAATCTTGGCGGGAAACTCTAGAAATGAAAGGTTTTAGGCTTAGTAGAGTAAAGACTGAATATATGGAATTTAAGTTTAGCAATGCTAGACGTAGTGAAACAATTGTTAAGATAGGAGATGATGAGTTGTCTAAAATCGAGAACTTTAAGTATTTAGGATCGTTCTTGCAAAGTGATGGAGGAATTGAGAGAGATGTCTTACATAGAATACAAGCAGGATGGTTGAAATGGAGATTAGCATCGGGTGTCTTATGTGATCGTAAAGTACCTCTAAAACTTAAAGGGAAGTTCTACAAAACGGCAGTTAGACCTGCTATGTTATATGGTGCTGAATGTTGGGCTATGACTCGAGCACATGAGCAAAAGATGAAAGTTGCAGAGATGAGGATGTTAAGGTGGATGTGTGGACATACGAGGATGGATAGAATAAGGAATGAGAGTATTAGAGAGAAAGTCGGAGTTGCATCTATTGAAGAAAAACTTCGGGAGACACGTTTGAGATGGTACGGACATGTACTTAGAAGACCAATAAATGCCCCTGTTAGACGATGTGAAACTATGATAAATACGCACATTAAAAGAGGGAGAGGAAGACCAAAAAAGACTTGGTTGGCAACAATAAAACAAGATAAATTTTATTTAAATCTAGATGATGATATAGTAGGGGATAGAACTCAATGGCGTAAAAGGATCCATATAGCCGACCCCACCTAGTGGGATAAGGCTTTGTTGTTGTTGTTGTTGTTGTATTACATTACATTACAAACTTGATTATATTACAAACCCGATTATATTATCCCCTATCAAACGTAGCCTAAAGACATAATGATAATAACGTTAAATGAAAAAAAAATTAAATCAATGACAATAAATTTGAAACTTTCGTTTAGTTTTTGACCAACCGTTCTATGCATATTTCAATACATATATTTATTTATTATATCCAATTAAATTATTTTTTAAATCATAGCCGCTTAAAATATGATAAAATTTTGATATTATCTTTTTAAAATTGTAAAAGTATTTAAAGATATAATAATTTAAATATTGATAGAAATGGAGGTAGTTTTATATATATTTCATTTAGTTTTAATATTCTAATATATAATTAATATGCTCTCGGCCACCTGTGCGCTTCGTATGCGCCTGACTGAAGACGCTTTTCATGGAATAATGGAAGGTGCCTTCTATTATTATTATTATTATTATTATTATTATTATTATTTAATTATTTTTAAAAATTAATGTTTTCTCTGATAAAAATTATATCCCTAGGATTCATTATCCTAATTAATTTATAGTGTTAAAGTTAATTTTTTTATAAAGATTTTATCCTTAGGTTTACTTTTCCAATTGAGTTATAGTGTTTAAGCTAATTTTTTTAAAAAAGATTTTACTCCTATATATAGTTCACCTTTCTAATTATGTTATAGTGTTCAAATAAAAAAAATAAAAACTTCTAGGGTTCACGTTTCTAATTGGATTATAATGTTCAAGTTAAAAAAAATAAAAATTAAAATCTTTAAGATTCATCTTCACAATTAAAAAGGATTATTTTTCAATCTGGAATGTATTTTTCATGATTTAGAGGTAATTATTTGTTTTATAAAATAATTTTCTTTAAAAATTTATTTACTATATTTTTTTACATTAATGCCATTATTTAAAATAATTTGCAAAAGATTCATGGATCCATGTCACTATAAAAAAACAAATTCTTAAGAGTGCTAACCCAAAATTAAAAGGAAGACATCACTAAAAAAAAAAACAAAGATTCTGGGGTGAATTTTGGAACGCATTATAAAAAAAAATCGTCCCAGAAAATTTAGGGACGAATTTGGCGACAAAAAACTGTTTCGTTGCAGATTTGCCGTCACTAAATTCTGGGACAAAAATCTAGATTCGTTCCTGAATTTGGCGACGAAATTAATTTTTCGTCTCCAAATTCGTTACCAAATTGCAACGAAAATAAAATTCGTCCCAAAATTCGTTGCCAAATTGCAATAAAAACAAATTCGTCCCAAAATTCGGTACCCATAAATGTAAACTTTGCGACGAACCTGTTTCATTGCAGAATCTGGGACAAATTTGAGGATTCATCCCAGATTTTGAGACAAATTTGATGATTTGTCCCAGAATCTGGGACGAATATAGATTCATCCCAAAAATATAATTTAGTTAATTTTGTAAAACATCATTCTCATCTCCGATTCTGGGACGAATCAGTGAATTCGTCCCTGATTTTGGGACGAATTTGCTGATTCGTCCCTGAATCTGGGACGAATTCACTTATTCGTCTTTGAATCTAGGACGAATTCACTTATTCGCCCCTGAATCTGGGACGAATCTATGAATTCGTCCTTGATTTTGGTAAGAATCCAAAAATTCATCTTTAATTTAGGGACGAATCCAAAATTCGTCCCTAATTCAAGGACGAATCCAAAAATCATCCTTGAATCAGGGACGAATCAGTAGATTTGTCCCAGATTCCGGGACGAATCTTTGAATTCGTCCCTGATTTTGTGACGAATCCAAGAATTCGTCCCTAATTTAAGGACGAATCCAAAATTCGTCCCAGAATCAGGGACGAATTAGTGAATTCGTCCCAGAATCAAGGACGAATTCACTGATTCGTCCCTACTTTTGGGACAAAATCAATGAATTTATCTCAAAAACTGATAAATTGGGGACGAAATTTTTTCTTTACAAAATTCATCCCAAATTTTCTAATTTTTTTTAATACAATAATTATTATCAATTTAACTAAGTTCAATATATCAATACAGATATAAAATCGTACAAAACAATACATATCGTCATATTCATACAAATATAAAACATCCAAATATCCATACAGATAAAAAACATCCAAACGAAACATACCATCATATCCATATGATACAGATAACATCAAAATATAGTACAAGATAACTGATCATATACAATCCATAGGAATCCATAAAGTCATGCAAAAAACTACAAAAACTTCAAGATATTGACTTCTTCCATTGGCAATCTTCCTTCTTTCAATTTCTTCTTTTCTTGCGTAAACAAACAAAATTTTCCCCATTAATCTCCACATAACTATTCATATGAACACCATATGCCTAGATATAAAAATAAATAAAACAAGGAAAACACAAAGCAGAAGATTAGTCAAAAATAGTTCTCATTCCCAAAACATGATCTAAGGACTGAGATAATATAATAATGAAGACAACAAAAACTGTCATGATTCACAAAGAAAGAAGTTAGAAAACAACAAGAACAGGCAACAAATAAAAATATGCATCTCATTCTTTTGTACACACGTAGTCAACGCGATATAATACAAGTCTATGGTGATAGATAAGATGGTCACCATTCACCATAAATTTCTCAATCATGAAGAGCTCGATGGAGGTACTTAGGGATTCCGCATGCTTAAACAACAAGCTAAGGTAAAGACCATAGATTTCTCAAGCATGACAAGTTCTGCTGGTGATACTTAGATTTCAATGGTCAAATTTGAGTCATATGCCAATTTTCATGTTAAAGGAACTGTTGAGACCAATTTCACAATTCCAAATGTTCTTTAAAAAGCAGAACAATATGGGAGGTTAATAAAATGGGTTACTTAACTCAGTCAGTATGGTTTGAATTTGAAACCTCGCACAGCAATGAAAAAGTACCAGTGATGGTCAAATATCTTGGTAAGGTTCAAACTTTGTTTAAGAATTTTGATTATACAATTGAAAAAGTACCTAGGCAGGCTAATGCTTTAACTGATCATTTGGCGATTTTAGTGGTTTTGTCCAAGCCAAACTATACCTTTGTTGAGTTCAAATCTGTATCGTCAGTTTGATGATACGAAGGTGGTAGCTGTTCTAACTAGCAGTAACCAACCTGATTGGATGACTCCACTAATTGACTGCTTTTGGGGATCTGGATTCTATAGGTTGAGAACTACTCTTATACAGTTGTACATAAGAAATAAAAGGAAAAAATGAGTGATAAAAAAAAGAAAGAATTTATGTTGAAAGTTCTCACTGCCTTATGAGCCTCAGAAGGTAATAATTCCAACTAAAAATCAGATATAGTTATGAGCCTAAGAAGGTAATCATTCCAACTAAAAATCAGATGTAATTATGAGCCTAAGAAGGTAATCATTCCATAAAGGCTTTCTACTTGATAGTTGATAGAAATACTTGGAAAATCACTAGAAAACAAGACAAAATCATATAAGACAACTATAGAGAGATATGTGTATGGATATGATACAACAATTGATCTCTATACTAGCTTGTTTCATATAGACAAAATTCCATAGTTACCAAATATTTCAGCAAGTGTCCCCACCGGGATCCGGAGTGGTTAGTGCATGGGGGTGTTGTCGAAGAGGTCCTGGGTTCGAGTCGCGCGAGGCGCACTGGATTAAAACTGTGGGCGTTTGGTGTATCAATTCTCGGCCCAACTGTGCACTAATTACTCCGGGGACCGTGATTTATCTCCCTCGTGATGACCTTGGGACAGGTGCGGCGGGGGCTGGGGGCGAACGATTTCGCCTTTTTTTGTCAAATATTTCAACAAACTTCTCTTTAGTGACCTGAAATATATTTGCCAAAATTAACATTAACATAATTAGCACCGGCTGCATATAACAAAATAATAATATTAATAAAACATACAATAACAAAAATTACACAAACAAATATTAATATTAAAAAATAATACCATGATCTACATCATCGTCGCCACCATCACCATGATCTACATCATCGTCTGTTTTTGCAGGCCCGCCGGATAATATCCTGTCGGCGCTCGTATCGCTCGTGTATGCTGCAAGAACAAAGATTATTATTATTCATGCATGAGAAATGTAGATGGAGAAGCAGCCTTCCATGCAAAAACGAAGGATGCTATTCCCGCGCAGACGATACCAGTGGTCATAAGAGCAGACTTGATCATGGCCGGAGACCAGTCCGGATGGACTGATCTGATGAGGGCCACAACGCCAGAGACGTGGGGGCACGCCATGGAGGTGCCGGAGTTGAAGTTCCAGTTCACAGACCGTCTGTCATATGGAAACAAGTCCGTTGGGGTGGATTTAGGAGACCACGCTGCCAGTATGCTCACTCCGGGAGCAGCCACATCGGGCTACGTTTCAGATTTCAAAGCAAAGATTCAAACGGAGTTTTTATCAAAATATTCCGAAGAAGTTCGCCGGCGATCAGCTGATGATTAAGCAAACCTTGAGAATGTCCGGAGACACAGAGCTGGGCCCTCTCGATGAGAAGTACGCAACGGAAGGAGCCGGCGAGCTGCCGACGGCGGTCCTGCTCGGCATGATTCGCGCAGTCGGATTCCTTCAGTCGATTCGATAAAAGGAAAAGGAAAAAAAAAAACTAATCAGTCGACGAATTGGGATCGCGAGGAGCTTCATGGATGCGTCACCGTGAGGTTCGGATGTAGTCGAGGATCTAAGTGCCCCGGCGGAGGTCGACGTGGACGGACGGGAGGAGGTCGTCGGTGGCGGTGGGGGTGCCGGTGGACTCGGCGAAGATGATGGCAGAGGCGTTGGCGGCGAGGAGGACCGACAGGGCGGCGAAGGCGCTGGAAGTGCCGCCGACGGCAGCGAAGCATAGGACGATGGTCCCAAGGGCCCGCGTGCGCTGGTCCCACCGCCCGATGTTGCAGGACCTTCGGGAACCGTAAGAATAGCAGCCATCGAAAACGTAATTATCAATTTGTTTAGTGTGATATTAGGCAAAACACGAATGCGTAAATTAATTTTAAGAGATTAAAGAAAGGAGTAGGGAAAGAGAAATCACCCATCAGTGAATAATTGGATGCTTTCTACTAGTTTTGCCTTCATCTCCTTTCTAATAAATCCTTCACCCTATAGTGAAAGCAGTTGAATTTTGTGCTTATTTAATAAGTGTAATTAAATCTATTTATTTTTTATTTTTGGAAAGAACAATGATTCGAATGTAGATTTTCTTCGAAAAATGGAAACGATTTAATAAGGAGCAATTTGTTACCGTGAAGGACAGATTGTTGCCCAGCACGATCTGCTTCGGAAAAGTTCGATCGATGGTGGCCGCCGCCACGCAGATGCTCCACGGCGACACGTTCTGCACCAGCGACGGGAGTCGGTCGTCATCGTTCCCCGCCGAGAAGACCACCGGCGTGCCCAGCTGCGCCGCGTGGAACGCCCCGATGTCCGTGCTCGTCCTGAACAGCTCCATCAGCGGCGGCGGCGAGCCCAGCGAGGCCGAGATCACCGCCGCAGCCAGCGTCGCCGCGAAGACCGCCGCCGCCGCCAGAGCCCCGCGGCCCCCTGCCGGCGGACGCCAGCAGCCAGCGACTAGAGGGCGACGCGGCCAGCGCCCCTCGGCCCGCTGCCGCCGCCCGCCAGCGGCCAGCGGCTCGGGGGCGACGCCGGCGACGCCAGCGGCTCGAGGACGACGCAGCCAGCGCATCGCTGCCGCTGCCCGCCGGAGGTGTAGAAGGTGAGAAAAGAAACAAGAGAGGGAGAGTTTGTACCTGCTGTGTCGCTGCTCCAAATCCACGCGCGCGCCTAATTTTTGATCTAGGGTTTTGGCCAAATGAGGGATGGGATGTTATATATAAAGTTATTTTGGGACGGATCTTTTTCGTCCCTAATTTCATCCCTAATTTAGCAACCAATATACTTTTCGTCGTAGATTCTGGGACAAAACACAAAATTCGTTGCAGAATCTGGAACGAACTACAGGATTCGTCCCAAAATCTGGGACGAATCTAGGTTTCGTCCCTGAATCTAGGATGAATTCCTAGATTCGTCCCAGAATATGGGACGAATCCAAATTTCATCCCAGAATCTAGGACGAATCCAGATTTCGTCCCAGAATCTGGGACGAATTCCTAGATTCGTCCCAAAATTAAAATTAATTATAAATAAATAAATTGAGTTCAAAATCCTACCTAGAAATATCAGAATTACACGAAATCGATCCCTACATGTTCGTTACTTTCCTAAATTTATAAGACCTCTCAAATATAAATTTAAATTAATATATCAAAACCAATGATTTTTTTATCCGAATTTGATTTTTTAAATAGTTTAGTATTAAAAAATTTATGTTAATAAATTAAATATATGTAATTTGGTCTCAATAATGTTTGATAACATTTTTATAATCAGGAGAGCAACACAAATACATAGAAATAGTTTTGTATCATTCTGAAAACTATCTCTCTAACATCAATTTGTAACTCTGAATCATATTAAACTTATAATTAATTAGCTGTATATACATTAATTACATATTTAATTTAACTATCAATATAAAAAATATTGGATCAAAATGTTTAAATTTATATTTGAGAGGACTTATAAATTCAGGAGAAGTAGACGAACATGTAGGAACCGATTTCGTGTAATTCCGATATCTCTAGGTAGGGTTTTGGATTCAATTTATGTATTTATAATTAATTTTAATTCTGGGACGAATCCTGGATTCGCCCTAGATTCTAGGATGAATCTACTAATTCATAGCAAAATCTGGGACAAATTCCTAGATTCGTCCCAGAATCTAGGACGAATCCTGGATTCGTCCCAGAATTAAAATTAATTATAAATACATAAATTGAGTTCAAACACCTACCTAGAGATATTGGAATTACACGAAATCGATTTCTACGTGTTCGTTACTTCTCTTGAATTTATAAGTGCTCTCAAATATAAAGTTAAATTAATATATCGAAACCAATGATTTTTTTATCCGAATTTAATTTTTTGAATAGTTTAGTATTAAAAAATTTATGTTAATTAATTAAATATATTTAATTTGGCCTCAATAATGTTTGATAACATTTTTATAATCAGGAGAGCTAGACAAACACATACAAGTAGTTTTGTATCATTCCGAGAACTATCTCTCTAACAACAATTTGTAACTCTGACTCGTATTTAACTCATGATTAATTAGCTGTATATACATTTACATATTTAATTTACCTATTAATATAAAAAATATTGGATCAAAATATTTAAATTTATATTTGAGAGCACTTATAAATTCAGGAGAAGTAGACAAACACGTAGGAATCGATTTCGTGTAATTCCAATATCTCTAGATAGGGTTTTTGGACTCAATTTATGTATTTATAATTAATTTTAATTATGGGAAGAATCCTGGATTCGTCCCAGATTCTGGAACGAATCTAGTAATTCATCGCAGAATCTGGGACGAATTCCTGGATTCGTCCCAGAATCTAGGACGAATTACTAGATTCGTCCCAGAATTTGGGACGAATCTGGATTCGTCCCAGAATTAAAATTAATTATAAATACATAAATTAAGTCCAAAATCCTACCTAGAGATATCAGAATTACACGAAATCGGTTCCTACGTGTTCGTCTACTTCTCCTGAATTTATAGATGCTCTCAAATATAAATTTAAATTAATATATCGAAACCAATGATTATTTATTCGAATTTAATTTTTTAAATAGTTTAGTATTAAAAAAATATATATTCATCCTTGATTCTGGGACGAATCCATGGTTCGTCCCAGAATCTGGGACAATCAATGATCTGGGACGAATCAACTGATTCGTCTCAGAATCTAAGACGAATCCTGTATTCGTCCCTGATTCTGAGACGAATTTACAGATTCATCCCAGAATCTGGGACGAATAAAGGATTCGTCCCAGATTCAGGGACGAATATAATGTTTCGTCCCAAATTCAGGGATGAATACAGGATTCGTCCCTGATTCGGGACGAATCCTGGATTCGTCTCATAAAACTTAATTATAATTATTATTATATTTTTGAGGAATTCTGGGACGAATTTATTATTCATCGCAAATTTTGTAACAAATATTAAATTCGTTGCAGATTCGTCGCAGAATTCGCAATGAATATTTAAATTCGTTGCTGAATTTTGGGACGAAAAATATTTTGTTGTTAAATTGCGACGAATGTATTTCGTTGCTAAATTCGTTCTTAATTTGCGATAAATATTTTTTTTGTCACTAAATTTGTTGCAATTTTGGGACGAAAAATATTTGTTCCAAAATTTCGTCCCTAAATAACTATTTTTTTGCATGCATATTTATGTTATCAAAGATGTGATAATAGTAGAAAATTCTATGAAATTGAAAATAACGATTAACAAATTCAAAATCAACTTTGTCCAAAAAAACTCAAGTATGCGAAATATTTGATAACATATTTTCGTCATTTATCTCTGAATTCAAGTCCTTTGCTCAATTGAAAAGTGAAGACATGGTTAACGAAATAATTCTTTAGGCAAGTTACTTTTGTCTCTTTATTTTTCTTCTTCTTATTATTACTTATTTTTCAATTCATTAAGATTAATTTCTAATTTATAACTATTATATTATAATTTGTTTCCTCATTGGATGTTATAGGCAAAATTGTTGCCGAGATGTCCCCCAAACTAAGGAGATTGATGGCAAATTTACAAAATTAATCAATATTGTTGTTGAGACATTGAGTAAGTAAAATCATAAAATCAAGACTATAACTTTTCTTTGTGTATTGTTCCTTAAAAATTGTTTGATCATACAAATATTTTAGGAATAATTGATTGTCATGTACATTACGGGGAGATTTTATTGATGAGTTACTTAATGAAATCATTAGAAGAATAGCCAATTATCATCACTCTTCAAATGTGCCATGCAAACAGTTTCCAAGGTGAAATTCAGAGTATCAAACACATATCACGTCTCGAAAATAATAATAAATGAGCAATCATATGTGGTTTCTGACTTTCATAACATGTGAAATCCTAAGCCTCTCAAAATTTTAATATGCGATATAGACGGTAATTAAGAAAGCTCGACGATAAATATTGTATTTAAGGAAGTTTTTATAATTTTATTATTATTTTTTCTCATGTTAAATATATTAATCACAGTCAAATTATTTATTTTAACATTTTAATTGCATTGTACAAAAATTCATATTATATAATTTTTATCATATTTTATATGAGATATAATTCATATATAGCACAGTTGAAATGCTAGTAATTGATTAATAACTGAAAAGTAATTTGGTTAAGGAATAATTTTTGTTCTTCTTGTGTTTTTCTCCTTAGTCATTATTAATCGTGCTATATATAAATATGTCATGGGAAAATATATATCTATGCGATTCATTTAATGTGGTTCCTGAAAATAAAATGATATGGTATATTTGAGTTTGTCTCCGTATTTATAATGTGCAAATATAAATAAATTGACATATTAAAAATCGAGTGATGATGCATAGCAATCGACTGTTATTGAATAGTCGGGAATTAATTAGGATTTTAGTTGATTTTTGTTTAAACTGTTATTGAATAGTAGGAATTAGGATTTTAGTGATTTTTTGCGAATTAGGATTTTAGTGAATTTTTTTTAAAGACCGGTCCATTCAATTGACTGTTTACCATTCAATAATATACTGATGTCAGTTCGATTTAATAAATTTTAAAATCAAAATCGAATTAAATAAATTAAAATATTTGATAAGATATTGCTAAACAAAATTGAATTTAATATTTATATAATATATTTAATAATTATTTTTATTACATAATATTTATCCGTTTTTAAAAGGCCCGTCACGGAGACGACCTTGTGCGTCACTGCGTTGGGTCGGTGGTGGCAAGGTGACCTCGGGTTCAAGGCCGCCGCTCACAAAGGGGACGTTGTCCGTAGCTACACGAGCCACGAGGTGAGATGAGGGTTACCAGTTGTACTGCGAGTCGGAGCCCTTAGGAGAAACATTACTAAAAGGGAGTCAAGAAAGTTGTTTTTCGTCTGAGGAAAAAAAAATATCAACAAAATTGATCATGGATTTTTAAATGGCAAGTGGCCAAGTTCGATATGAAAAGGCAATTAAGGTATACTTTGTTCGTTTCTCAGTGTTCTGGAGTCCCTTTTGTTTATTGGCCTTGAATTTCCCATGTTGGCAATATGCCATATATAGCCATGCAGATTGTGTTGAGGGTGGATGTCCCACGCATCGGAAGGTGCTGAAATTGGACATGCAACTTTATGTAATCGTTGGAAGTGTCAATCCATCTCATCCTTCAACTGTCCTTTTAATCAATATCTTCCTCGTAAAGACTATTTATTATTTGGGAAATGATTTGAAGAGTGAATTTAAGAGAGTAAAAATTATAGTGAATGACGTGCAGTTAATGTGTACATGTTCGATCGTCGATCGGACACCACCGGCGGCCTTTGATTGCCGTCCCGAATCAAACTATACCTTGGGAGGACAGTGAACTCGTCAGGATCGCCGGCAACGGTGAACCCATCAAAATCGACGGTCAATGATGCGAGATCGCAATTGTGGTGATCCCCGACGGGTTCACCGTGCCCCCAGGGTATAGTTTGGTTCGGGGCGGCGGCCGAAGACCGCCGGTAGTGTCCGATCGACGATCGGACGTCGGACGTGCCGTCGATTGACGGTCAAAGTTTTCACTGAGGCATTCACTTTCACTGTGCGTATCATTACTCTTATTATTTTGATTCTTCCATCTATGTCTTCCTTTATGCGTAATTTATGCCTCCGGAGTTATAGTATAGTGGAAGGATGATTAATTATCATCCCAGACATTCATGATTCGATTCTTAGCTATGAATTATGTTCCGCAAGGAATCGACGTCGACGACCAGTCATCAAGGTTTAGTTCATGCGGATGCTGACGTTAGAGGAAGAACTTCCACCCTGCGAGATTAACACGAACGTTAATAAGAACACGTTGGAGGTTGTCCGGCGGAGCCTACTCCGACGCTCAAGTCAGTGCCTCAGTATAGGAGATGACAGAAATCAAGGAAAATGTGTAAGTTAGAGAGTGCGTAACCCCTTAATTACCGGAGTGGTTGGAGTACCTTTTATATCTGAGGTGGCAGTCACACGTGTCCCCACATTCTACTCCACGTCCCTCCATCTTCGGTTTCTGGATCACCCTTGTAACAGCCGTCACAGTCATTAAATCTAGATCGTTGTGATGATGAACACGTTAATGGTCATGTATTACGGGTCACGATTATCCCATAATTATTGGTGATTATTATCCATAGATCTGAAGAGAGGGGGATCGTTACTTGAGGCCGAGTGCTCCTTCGGCTCCGCTACTCCGGGGTGATCTCGGGGTCTTTTGGCCCGAGGGGGTCTCGGGTGCTTACCCTCCTGAGGTGATCTCAAGGACCTGGTCTCCCGATGTGATCTCGGGCGTGTTTCCTTCTTGAGCGATCTTCAAGAGTATGTCTGGCCCGAGGTGGGCTCGGGAA
The DNA here is from genome assembly GCA_024364735.1 of Boesenbergia rotunda. Classification (NCBI taxonomy): domain Eukaryota; kingdom Viridiplantae; phylum Streptophyta; class Magnoliopsida; order Zingiberales; family Zingiberaceae; genus Boesenbergia; species Boesenbergia rotunda. The sequence continues at coordinate 472,864 of JAGFNQ010003157.1, read as the reverse complement.
TCCACCTTCCCGAGGGGGTCTCGGGAGTCAAGGAGAGAGAGTCATCCAGACTCGGTGGATCTTGCCACATAGCATCTTTAGTCCACATGTCAGCCACGGGGTGCTCAACGCTATCACAAGTCCCTCCCTTCAAATCTAATCGAAGGAAGTGTTGCTGACTGATTAGACTAATGGCGTGATGAAGAAGCTATGTCATGATGGTCCGTATATACTTTTTACTACTTTCCTTAGAGGCCAGCCGGGTCCGAGGAATCAAACCATGCATCCTTAGGCCCCAGGCGACTCCTCAAATGCGTTCCGCCTCTCTGCGAGCTTCGAGACAACATCTTAACAGCTGTCCACGACCTTTCTAAGACGCATGGAGTCTCTTAATGGCGACAAGGTCATCTGAAGAATGTTGTTTCGCCACTTGCTCCGTCATTCTCTGCATGGCAATCTCTCGCTGATAGGCTTTGCGGGTTGTACGAAGCGATGACAGTAAAGTGTTGATGCAGTCTGGCCCGATTGTTGTTTTGGTGTTTGACAATGATTTAAGTTTGGTTGAATGAAATTCGGGTTAAGTCCAGGTGGATCTGGGAGATCGCACACTGGCATGGAAAAAGTCCTAACTTGGAGGGTTAGGTGAAAAGTCCTAGTCTAGAGGGCTAGGTTGGATGAAATCCCGGTGAGTGAAGCCGGGTCCTGGTGAGTGAAGCCAGGTGGTGGAAATCCCGGTAAGTGAAGCCGGGTCCTGGTGAGTGAAGCCAGGTGGTGGAAATCCCAGTGAGTGAAGCCGGGTCCTGGCGAGTGAAGCCAGGTGATGGAAATCCCGGTGAGTGAAGCCGGGTCCTGGTGAGTGAAGCCAGGTGATGGAAATCCCGGTGAGTGAAGCCAGGTGAGGAAAATCCCGGTGAGTGAAGCCGGGTCCTGGTGAGTGAAGCCAGGTGATTGAAATCCTAGTGAGTGAAGCTAGGTTGAAATCCTGGTGAGTGAAGCCAGGTCCCGGTGAGTGAAGCCGGGTGACCGAAACCCTGGTGAGTGAAGCCAGGTCCTAGCTTGGAGGGCTAGGTTGAAGTCCCAGTGAGTGAAGCTGGGCATGGCACGAGTCAGAGAAGGGTTGGAGGCTTGTTCTCGTGACGTAGAGTGCATTTGGGCTTGCCTGGATCGGTCTGGTGACCGATCAAGAAAGTTGGCACGGTGCTCCTTCGTGGATCGGTCTGGTGACCGATCCAGCGATGACTGATCGGTCTGGTGACCGATCAGGGAGTATGCGTTTCACTCACTGAATGGCTCCTGATCGGTCTGGTGACCGATCAGGGAGCTCACAAGTGGGTTGAGTTCCCTTGCTGATCTGCTCCTGATCGGTCTGCTGACCGATCAGGATCACTGTGCAGATCGTTCTGGAGAACGATCCAGCATCGCAGGTTCCTCTCTATGATCGATCGGGACGGAGCCTGATTGGTCTGGAAGCAGCCTGATCGGTCTGGTGACCGATCAGGGCACAACCTGATCGGTCCGGTGATCGATCAAGAAGCATCCAGTGGGTTTTGGGAACCTTACTGCTCGACTCCTGATCGGTCTGGTGACCGATCAGGGATACTGTTCAGATCGGTCTAGAGAACGATCAAGTGCATGTTCCTCTCTATGATCGATCAGGACGGAACCTGATTGGTCTGGAAGCAGCCTGATCGGTCTGGTGACCGATCAGGGCACAGCCTGATCGGTCCGGTGACCGATCAGGAAGCATCCAGTGGGTTTTGGGAACCTTACTGCTCGACTCCTGATCGGTCTGGTGACCGATCAGGGATACTATTCAGATCGGTCTAGAGAACGATCAAGTGTCGCGAGATTCTCCTTATGACCGATCAGGATGGAGCCTGATTGTTTTGGGAGCAGCCTGATAGGTCTGGTGACCGATCAGGCTGGAGCCTGATCGGTCTGGTGACCGATCAGGAGCAGAACTTTAATTCAAATACGCTGTCAGAAGCTCTGATCGAGCTATTTTCTCTGTCGATTCTCTGATACACTGCTGATATAAGTTGATATGAGTTGCTAACCTTCTATTGGAGTGTGCAGGCTTTACAGGGATGATTCAAACATTGGAGGAGAGTCAATGGGAGGCTTTTCATCTAGCAGGTTTGTTTGTTTCCTTGCTTCAGGTCTCAACGGCTTCTGGAGAGCAGCTGGCAACTGACGGAGGCTCAGTTGGAGAGGGTCTTCAGTGTACTAAGTGCTCAGGGAGTCAGGGGGTCAGGTTGTGGCTTCAGTGGATGCTGATGGAGAGTCTGATGAGGGGAGTAGAGGCTTAAGACAAAGAAGAGGCAGAGGAGCAACAACATCGAAAAAACAGACAGGAACTTGAGGAGTTTTGCTGGGCTGTGTGTTGTGCTCTCTGTTGTTTTGTGCTTGAGCGTTCTTGTTTCATCTTTGTGAGCTATCCTTCTCTTAGTCTCGTGAGCTTATCTTGTATCCTATTGAGACGATTGTGGAGAGGTTTCTCCACCGAGAAGGAGACACTGTTTTATCCGGGTCACCGGGGCTTGATCTGCCGACGATCAAGGGATCACCCACCTTACGGGCACGCCAAGGAGTAGGGGCAAGTTATCCCTGAATCTTGTAAACGACCATTGTTAGCGTATTGGTTTGTATTCTTCCTTCCCTGCATTTCTGTTTCTGCTGTTATATTTGTATTGCTTCCGCTGTGGCTAACCTAAGTGCAGAGAAATTTGAAGATGACTAAGTCTTGAGGGTCAGGCTATATTCACCCCCCTCTATAGCCATCTCGTTTCCAACAAGTGGTATCAGAGCTTGGGGCTCTGTTCACGGCTTAACATCCGAGAGCTTACAACAAGATGGCTGGAAGAGAAGGAATGAGCACAAACCGACTTCCATTCTTTGACGGCACAGATTTTCCATATTGGAGGTCAAGGATGGAGTTCTATCTCAAGACCAACATCAGTGTGTGGTTTGCCGTGAAGGAGGGCTTCATCCTTCCAAGAGATGGTGAAGGAAAAGAGCTAGACTTCTCCATGTGGTCAGCTGAGCAAATCAAAAGGGGAGAAGCAGATGCTAAGGCTGTGGTCACCTTGCAATGTGGGATGACAAAGGACCAACTCATCAAAGTTGGTCCCTTTACAAGTGCAAAAGGACCTATGGAACAAAATCTTTGAGCTCCATGAGGGAACTCAAGACACCCGGAGAGCTAAGAAGGATTTGCTTCACAGTCAACTCCAAAACCTCACCATGGGAGAAAATGAAAAGGTAAGTGAACTCCATGGACGGTTTAAAGAAGTGTTGAATGGTCTCCACTCCATAAATGAAAAGGTAGAAAATAGAGACCTAGTGAGGTATGTACTCAAAGCCTTTCCTAGGAATGCCTTGTGGTCATCCATGGTGGATGCTTACAAGGTTTCCAAGGACTTATCTTTTGTTAAGTTAGAGGATTTCTTTTGTGAGATGGAATTACATGAGATCTCTAACCAAAGTCCCAAAGAGAAAGGGATTGCTTTAGTGGCAGGTGACAACAAGAAGAAGAAGGGGAAGAAGAAGGAGAAGGAAGTCTATTCATCTTCATCCTCATCCGAGTCCGAGTTCGAGGAGGAGGGCAGCTGGTCTTCTTCCTCCGAGATGACCAACTTTGTTAGAAGAATGATGAGGAAGAGCCGGCGCCTCAAGGGTAAAGGTAACCCGAGTGAAGTTAAATTTGATAAGTCTAATGTTACTTGTTATGAGTGTAGCAAGAAAGGGCATTACAAGGATGAATGTCCGAAATTAAAGAAGAAGAAGGATAAATCAAAGAAGAAAAGGAAGGCCTTGAGGGCTACATGGGATGAATCGTCCTCTAGTTCATCCGAAGAAGAAGAGGAGGATGAGTACACTCATCACCGTGCCCTCATGGCCATAGAGGATTCAAATGGAGAGGAAAGCGGAGACGAATCAAGCTCCTCAACCGCGCCTTCATCATCTTCGGATGATGAAGAGGTAATCTCTCCCGAGCTAGATAAGTGTTATAGAACCATTGCATGTCTAGCTAGGTTGCTTAAAAAAATCCAAGAACAAAGTTAAATTGTTGAAATTGGAAGTAGAAGAGTTGAAATCCTCTAGGGTGGAGGATATTAATGATTTTCATGAGAAATCCTCTAAGGATGAGGATCTTGATAATTTGCATGTTAAAAATCTTGAGGATGAAAATAAGGGCTTGAAGGGTGAAATTGAAAACCTCAAGAATATTCTTGAGAAATTTTCAACAAGTTCCAAAACCCTAGATATGATGTTAAACTCCCAAAGGGCGGTTTACAACAAGGCCAGTATAGGTTACCGACCTAAGGAATCAACCTTTGTATCATTAATGTCAAGAACCCAAGTTAGATCATCAAATGATTCTAGGGTTCAAAAAGTTAAAAAGAAAATGACTAAGGCATGGGTGCCTAAGTCTTTCATTGTAGATGCCTTAGGTCCCAAAATTTGGGTACCTAAAACCTCAATATTTAGAATTGTATAAGCATTAATTGAGGGGGAGCATCTATCAACATAGGTTGTTGACAAGTGGTGCTCCAAACCCAAGGCTAAGGTTATACTAGTTTCAAAATAAGTCAACAAGCCTTGGAAATTGTTTCTATATATTGCATGAAGTGTTTAGATTCACACATAATTTGCTCTTGCCATGAATTGCTTAGATTAATTGATTTTCTTATTGCAATTTATATTTTTCTGCAAGTTATATGCCTTATCTCAAGGAACACAATTGCATATATGATATACAATATCAATACATGATAAGGCATCAATAGACAAGGACATGAGCTCAAGGTTTAGACTTAGATTTTGCTTAAGGTATTTTGTTTGGTAAACATGATCAAGTATGCTATAATTTATTGTATGTGTTAGTAACGTTAATGTATTGTATGTAAATTTTTGAGGACTATATAGGTTGTGATGATCATCATAAAACCTCATAAGGTAACTGTTGGTGCAGTTTGCACTAACGGTCAAACTCGGGTTTTGAATGTATGACAAAGTGGTTAAATTTAGGGTTGTTGGTGTTTAACCTATTTACTAAGTGTGCAGGGTTGAAAGACTTAGGACCAGACACCAGGCTGAAGTCCAGGATGGTTGAGTCCTGGCGGGAAGTCCAGTTGGGTCCGCGGGACCTGACAACTGGCTGAAGACCAAGTTGGTTGAGACTTGGCAGGAAGACCAGGGTGGTTGAGCCTTGGCAGGAAGTCCTGATGGGTCAAGAGGTCAAGTAAAACTGCACAATGGGTAAGTAAGGTAAGTCACTGGAGGAGCGACCCAGTGAGGACGAGTCCAATCTTGGACTTTAGGCGCGGTCCAACTTAGACCCATTTAGGTGATCTAAATTGAGTCCTGGTTAGATCCTGGTCTGGGAGACAGGATCTAATTAACTTAGAATTGTATCTTATTTTAGTCCATATAAAATTGTGCTAGCCTTGTTTTGGACTAACCCTGGATGCAGGACCGAAGGACTGTGTATCTGCAGCTCAGAGAGCCTCAAAGGAGTGAGGCAGTAGCTGAGCTGGGCGCCCCGGATGTTTCGGGCGCCCCCCAGAGTCAAACAAGTCAGCAGACCAAGAAAAGCCCCGACAGCAGCGCTATTCGGGGCGCCCCGCGCATATCGGGCGCCCCGCGTGTCTCGGGCGCCCACTGTGCCACTCCACTGAAGGCTGCTGCAGCTCACTCTCGCGAAGCCGTGAAGATGATGCTTTGACCGGTCAACCGGGCGCCCCGTGCGCGTCGGGCGCCCCAGTCAAAGCTGATCCCGAAGATGAAGAGATCAGCCTTGACCAGAGGGCTCGCCGGATCAAGAGCCACGTGGGGGGCGCCCCGAGCATGTCGGGCGCCCCCTGCCCTATATAAAGAGGGCCTCGACCCTCTTCAAAGAACAACACGTCTTCCAAAGTCTCCAAGTTCTTCTACGCTCGCGCCTTGCTCCGGAAACGCTACACTTTGAGCCGACGACGTCCTGCTGCCCCGAAAGAGTCGACCTACTCCGGACGTCGGTAAAAAGTTAATTTTTAATATATATATTGTTGCATTTAATTACTTGAAAGTGTGGGGTTGTCACACTTTCAATTCATTTGTACTCGTCTACTCTATCGGTGTTTACCGGTAGAGAGTTTTAGTGGATTGCCCAACGGAAAGGTCCGAGGGACCTGGGCCTTCGAGTAGGAGTCGCCGAAGGCTCCGAACGAAGTAAAAATCGTTCGTGTTTGTGTGTTTGTTTTTCGTTTCTTTCATTTCCGCTGTGCACGCTTTTTAAAGCACTCTGATTTTAATTTTTTAAAAGTCACGTGATTCACCCCCCCTCTCACGTGCATCGATCCTACAAGTGGTATCAGAGCCTGGTACGCTCTGTATCGGTGCAACCACCATAAGAGCCGAGGGGAATCCATTTTTTTTGATTTTTTGGTTTTTCGCTACACATAATCTAAATTAGGTATTGTTGCCTAGATTTGGATTATTTTTCTGTTCGTTTGATTTTACTCGAATTTGGTGCAACACCATTTCGAGTCCCTCTCTTCTCCTCTTCCTACCACACTACTAATCCAAGACCTAGTCTTGGGACAAGTTTTTGTGTGGTCTATTTCAGATGGCTCAAGGTGAAGGCTATAGCACTGCTCGCCCTCCCCTCTTTAATGGGGAAGACTTTCTCTACTGGAAGAGAAGGATGGAGGTTTATCTGAAGACCGACATGGATCAGTGGTTTGCAGTTCAAACAGGCTACACACCGCCAATGGATGAGGGAAATAATGCTCCACTAAGGCCCGACAGATGGAACTCAGAGATGAAGAAAAAGGCTCAGACCGAGTTCAAAGCTCAGAACACCCTCCAGTGCGGACTTACCAAAGAGGAGCTAAACAGAATTGGACCAACCGACTCGGCGAAGGAGCTATGGGACAAATTAATTGAACTACATGAAGGCACCTCTGATGCCAAGGTAACAAAAAGGGATTTACTTTTAAATAAGTTATTTAATATAAAAATGCAGGAAGGAGAATCTGCAAGCCAACTCCACGCCCGGATCAAGGACATACTGAATGGACTCCACATGATCGGGCACAAACAGGAGAACCGGGACATAATAAGGTATGCTTTAAATGCATTCCCTAGAAATTCACTATGGGCATCTATTATAGATGCTTATAAAATTTCTAGGAACCTTTCTAAAATTAATTTAGATGAATTGTTTTGTGAATTAGAACTGCACGAACAGACTAACGCCAAGGCCGAGAAAGGATTTGCCTTATTTGCAGGTTCCTCAAAAGATGGCAAGTTAAACAAGAAAATTCAAGAATTAAAAGAAGAGTCAGACTCAGACTCAGATGATGAGGAACAAATGGTCAACCTAGTAAGAAAGGTCTTCGCCAAAAGAAAAGCCAGTTCTCAAGAAAGGACCTCCAGAGGATAATGAAGCCTACCAGTAGTGAAGACAAAAGTAAAATAACCTGTTTCGGCTGCAACAGAAAAGGACACTTCAAACACGAATGCCCCTACAAAAAGGAGAATCAACCCAAGAAGAATAAGAAGAAGAAGGCTCTTCAAGCCACTTGGGACGACAGCACAGACGACTCCGACGATGAACCACCAAGGAACTCAAACTATCTCGCACTAATGGCAACCGGACCCGGGTCAGACTCAGAGCACGACGAAGATTCTGAATACGAGTCGAGTCAAGAGATCGGACTCTTTTCGGACGACTCGACTAAGGTATATTTAGATTCAGTAAATGAAAAGTTCTTTAAAATTATTTCTGTTTTAAATAAAAAATTGCTTGAATCTGAATCTAGAAATGACCAGCTTCTTAAGGAAAATCAAGACCTTAAGGAGCAATTAATTAATACCAGAACATTAACTGAACAAACTCAAAATCAAAAATTAATTGAGCCTGAAACTGAAAACTCAACCCTAAAGGGCGAAGTCCTAAAACTTAAGGATCTACTAGCAACTTTCACAACCCGATCCAAGAACCTTGACCTTATTCTTGGATCACAAAAGGGCATGTATAACAAATCTGGGATAGGATATAAATCGAGATCGTCCCAAAGATCCTTTATCTCCTTTATCCACCCCCGCAAAAATCAACGAAAAGCGTGGGTTCCGAAAGCTTATCTAACAAAGCAAGTAGGTCAGAATCAATTTTATGTCCCAAAAAGGGACATCCATTACATTGACCCTAGACAACCAGTCTAAAATTTAGGGGGAGGCTCCAAACTAGTTGGCACCTTAAAATCAGCCTCTGCCCAGGTGGGCACTTAAGATTAGCTTCAAAGTTAATTTGAATCTTGTACTATTTAGTACCAAGGTTTTCAATGAGTAAGTTAAAAGTTCAACTTCTTTAAGCGGCTTTGCCTAGAAAATGGTTGTTGCTCCAATAAGGCTTCGGCCAAAGAAGGCCACTGTGCCTCGCCATGGCCTGGAAGCCAATTATTGAAGTGTACTTTTAAATTACTACTTGTTAAACTTGAATCTAACACAAGGTCAAATTAACTTTTCTAATCAAACTCAAAACCATCTCACAAAATCATAGGATTCCCTTGATTGATAACTTAGACCGAGTGAGATGAATAAGGATAACCAAATTTAAATTATTGATTGATAATTCAAATTCAAAAATTAAAATTAAAATTAAAATTCAAATTCAAATTCAAAAAATTAAAACTCTCAAATTAAAATTCAAATTAAAATTAAAATTCAAATTAAAATTAAAATTCAAATTAAAATTCAAATTCAAATTCAAAAATTAAAATTCAAAAATTAAAATTCAAATTAAAATTCAAATTCAAATTAAAATTAAAATTCAAATTAAAATTAAAATTCAAATTAAAATTAAAATTCAAATTAAAATTAAAATTCAAATTAAAATTAAAATTCAAATTAAAATTCAAATTCAAATTAAAATTAAAATTAAAATTCAAATTAAAATTAAAATTCAAATTAAAATTAAAATTAAAATTCAAATTCAAATTCAAATTAAAATTAAAATTAAAATTCAAATTAAAATTCAAATTCAAATTCAAAAATTAAAATTCAGTAATTAAAATTCAAATTCAAATTAAAATTCAAATTAAAATTAAAACTAAAATTCAAATTAAAATCAAATTCAAAGTCAAACTTAACATAACTCAAATTTAAAATTCAAACTCAAGTGTTTAAATCTTTTTAGATTTTTTTTCAAAAAAAAAAAAAACTCAACCTAAGGTTTAAAACTTTTTACTTAACTGTA
>JAGFNQ010003157.1:370607-461997 GCA_024364735.1 Boesenbergia rotunda | reverse complement strand
GGCCGGCCAACCCAAGGGGTTTGGCACCCTCTTTAGCCGGCCAAACCAAGCCGAACCGATCGCGAATTAAACTCATTTAATTCGCCCAATAAGTCTTCAAAAGACTTAGCCATTTTAGCTTCCATTGCGCCTCTGATAAATTCAGATTCGACTTATTTCTCTTGATCGGAAAATCCAATTTTCAACTCGTTTTAAATCTCTCGGATTACTCGTAGTGCGTGTGACTAAATAGGCTTTCGATTTATGTTGGCCGTCTATAATCAACAAATTATAGAACGATCATGAGTGGCACCTAGTAGTACATCATGACGCCCAATTAATCGAAAGATCAACGGTTGACCTCAGAAGTAATTCTGAAACCCTTCAGCAGCTCTAATGAATCGTGCCCCATTCCCTTCACCATCTTATACCCACTTGGTTCAGGACATGGTCTGTTTGTGTCAGTCCCCACTAGACTGACTACGTCACACCTAGCCCAAGTAGTATCTTTCTCGTCCTTTGGATTTCTAATTACTCTCATGTATTTTAGAGACTCGCACTCTAAACATGATATGCTCTGGCCAGAGGCTTCGAGTAACAATCCGACGATAGGCCTGGGTATACATCTCCTCGCAAGGAGTGGTGAATCCTTTGTAGGCTGTTTAAACATCTTCGGGCACTTCGGCTTATACCCAATCATCCTGGGTCCACACCTCCTTGGAGATGCTTGCTTAAGATGTTAAAGTATAAGTCTCCATGACCAAGATGACTTGAACACCGCAAGTCAAAGGAACATCGCATTTAAGCCGCAGTAAGAACTTCATTGACATTTCTATATATAGATTCCATATGAAGTTTTACAGCTAGTCACTCCAATGAACTAGTTCCCTTAACTAGCATCCATGTTTATCTCCGGACATCCCAATGTCACCAGCCAGTGAGAATCAGCTGATTAGAGAATAACCCATGCTAGTCTCAACAGAATTGATAGTGTCCGTATTTATCAATTCATCGACTAGGGATATTTTCAATACTTCACATTTGCACATTTAGAGATAATCACTAGTTGTGATCCCATCACAAATTCTCTTATGCTGTGAGTTGTATTGCGGACATTCAGTAGATGAGTTTAAGATCCCAATCAAATACACAAGCATGTATACTCAAATAGTGAATTATCATTTATTAAAATAAATATTTTACAATCATAAGGCGATTGCCTTAGGACACTTCTCTCATATCACTAACAAACTCGCACTTGGCCTAATGCCAATCGCTACGGTATCCAATACCACAGGTTCTAACATGACCCTCAAACTTGCTCTGAGGTAAGGCCTTAGTTAAAGGATCCGCTAAATTCCTTTCAGTGGGAATTTTCTCAATTTGTATGTCATTCCTATTTATAATCTCTCTGATCAGATGATAGCGGCGAAATACGTGTTTGGATCGCTGATGAGACCTTGGTTCCTTTGCTTATGCAATAGCTCCATTGTTGTCGCAGTAAACCGGCACTACTTCATCAATGGATGGAACCACACCAAGTTTGGAGACGAACTTCTTGATCCAGACTGCTTCCTTTGCTGCTTCCGAAGCTGCGATATATTCCGCTTCCGTGGTAGAATCCGCTACGGTGTCTTGTTTGGAACTTTTCCAACTTATTGCGCCTCCATTCAAAGTAAATACGTATCCAGACTGAGATTTGGAGTCATCCTTATCTGTCTGAAAACTGGCATCTGTATACCCACGTATTACCATATCTCCTTCTCCATATATTAGGAACACATTCTTAGTTCTTCTTAAGTACTTAAGGATTGTCTTAACAGCCGCCCAATGATCCATTTCTGGATCCGACTGGTATCTGCTTGTGACGCTGAAAGCATACAATACATCGGGCCTAGTACACCACATAGCATACATGATAGATCTTATCGCGGATGCATAGGGAATCTTATTCATGCAAATCCTCTCGTCTTCTGTGCGCGGACACATAGACTTTGAAAGGTTGATCCCATGCCTGATGGGAAGGTAACCTTTCTTGGATTCCGCCATGCTAAACCTTTTTAGCACTCGGTCTATATATGTAGACTGCGAAAGACCAAGCAACCGTTTTGATCTATCTCTATAGATTCTAATCTCAAGGATATAGGTTGCTTCTCCCAGGTCTTTCATGGAGAAAGTTTTGGAAAACCAAATTTTAACTGTCTGTAAGACTGATATATCGTTTCCTATAAGTAAGATGTCATCGACATATAATACTAGGAATACGACTGCACTCCCACTAACCTTCTTGTACACACAAGGTTCGTCAAGATTTTGTAAGAAATCAAACTCTTTGATTGTCTCATCAAAACGGATGTTCCAGCTCCTAGATGCTTGCTTCAGTCCATATATGGATCGTCGAAGCTTGTATACTTTGGTTTTATCAACCGATGTGAAACCTTCAGGTTGTATCATGTATACATCCTCAAGCAGGTTTCCGTTAAGGAAAGCTGTTTTCACATCCATTTGTCATATCTCATAATCATAATGAGCTGCTATGGCTAGGAGCATCCGAATGGATTTAAGCATAGCTACTGGCGAATAGGTTTCGTCATAATCAATTCCTTGCTTCTGACGATATTCTTTTGCCACTAATCTAGCCTTAAAGGTAACAACATTACCTTCCATGTCGGTTTTCTTCTTGAAAACTCACTTGCACCCTATGGGCTTAATCCCTTCAGGTGGTTTAACCAAGTCACATACTTGATTTTCGTACATGGAATCCATTTCCGACTTCATGGCCTCAAGCCATTTGTCCATTTCTGAACTTTTCAGAACATCTTCATAACTGATAGGTTCGTCATCGCTTATGAGTAACACGTCGTTCGATTCACTTATGAGAAATCCGTATCTCTCTGGAATATTGCGTGTCCTATCAGATATACGAAGAGGTGGTGTAGTTTTAGGTTCAACTGATAGCTCATCATTATGAGTTATTGGTTGTGGGTCTCGACTAGGTGTCTCTGTAGTGTCTATTGGAGTTTCTTAAACTTCATCAAGTTCAATGCCACTCCCACTGTTTTCTTGTAAAAGAGATTCTTTTTCCAGAAATATAGCATGCCTTGAAACAAACACCTTTTGTTCCAAGGGATGATAGAATTGGTAACCCTTTGTTTCCTTAGGGTATCCAATAAATAGACATTTATCAGACTTAGCATCCAATTTGTCTGATACAATCTGCTTCACATAAGCAGGACAACCCCATATCTTAAGGTGAGTTAAGTGGGGTTTCTTACTATTCCATGTCTCATATGGAGTAGTTGAGACTACCTTGGTCGGGACTCTGTTTAGCAAGTAAACAGCTGTCTTAAGTGCATAGCCCCAAAAGGATTTTGGAAGAGTTGCATGATTCATCATCGACCTAACCATGTCCATCAAGGTTCGGTTGCGCCTCTCAGATACACCATTATGCTGTGGTGTATACGGCGGAGTCCATTGGGATAATATCCCATTATCCCTAAGATAATCTTGAAACTCTTGACTTAAGTATTCACCACCCCGATCGGATCGAAATATCTTAATACTTTTGCTAAGCTGTTTCTCTACTTCATTTCTGAACTCTTTGAATTTCTCAAAAGCTTCAGATTTGTGTTTCATCAAGAACACATACTCGAATCGTGAATGATCATCGATAAAGGTGATGAAGTAGCTATAGCCTCCTTGTGCAAGAGTTGACATTGGTCCACATACATCAGTATGTATTAGACCAAACAATTCTCCCACTGGATTACCTTTTCCGGAAAAGGATAATTTGGTCATCTTGCCTTTTAAGCATGATTCGCATGTATCAAATGAACCGGGTTTAAATGATTCCAAAATTCCACATCGGTGTAATTTGGTCATGCGTTTCTTACTTACATGGCCCAGACGACAATGCCACGTGTAGGAGCCTATTCGATTATCTATTCGAGCACGTTTGTTGCTAACTTCGATATTGAAAACGTCACCGGATAAATCTAACGTGTAGATACCATTGCACAAAGTTCCATTCCCATAAAGAACGTCATTTAAAGTTATGTAACAACAATTGTTACTAAAAATTAAATGATAACCCTTTTCATTCAAACATGAAATAGATACAATGTTCTTTATTAACGAAGGAACAAAATAACAATTATCCAATTCTAAGACACGTCCAGTGGGGAGCTTTAGCAAATATGTTCCGATGGCAACAGTAGCAATCTCTGCTCCATTTCCAACTCGCAAATTTGCTTCTCCTTTGACGAGTCTTCTTCTATTCCTTAGCCCCTGTATGTCATTACATATATGTGAGCTACACCCAGTATCAAGTACCCAGGTGTTTGAGAAAATAGAGTGACATTCAATAACGAAGATACTTGAAAAGGATGGGGCATCGGATGCCTTCTCTTTCAAGAAATAGAGTGAGATACTTGAAGGCATCGGACGCCTTCAACGGACTAACCGCCGAGAAGAGCAAAATCTTTGAAATGGCCGGCTCGCACATCCAACTGCCAAAATTCGAGGGAGAATTCTCGTGGTGGAAGAAGAGAATGGAGGTATTCTTCAATACCGATTTTGATATAATGCTAATTATGAAAAATAGATTTGAAGTGCCTAGGGATCAAAAGAACAAGTTACTTGATGAAATAAGATGGAGCAAAAAGCAAAGAGATGACCATCTAGCAAATTTCAAAGTCTTGCATCATCTACTAAGTGTGCTCCCTCAACAAGAAGTCACAAAGATTGGGAGCTACTCAAGTGTCAAAGACTTATGTGATAAGCTAATAGAGCTTCTGAGTGCACTTCAGAGGAAAAAATGGCTAAGAGAGATCTTCGCCGATCCCAACTCAACAATATCAAACATGATAAAGGGTAGAAGGTATCAAATTTACATGCAGATTTAAAGAAATATTTAATGGACTAACAAGTGTAGGAGAACATCTATCCAACCGAGACTTATTGATGAAAGTCATAAATGCATTCCCAAGAACATCAAATTGGAGCTCCATGGTGGACTCATACTACATATCCAAGAATCTAGAGAAAACATCTCTAGAGGAATTCTTCTCAACCATAGAGCTCCATGAAACTCGAGTTGGAGGAACAATTGAAGAAATGTACAAACCAAAGAGCATAGCCCTTGTGGCAAACAAGTGAAAAGGTAAAAAGAAGAAGGCTTCCTCATCTGATTCCGAGGAATCTAGTGCATCAATAGATAGTGATGTGGAAGCTTACATGATAAGAAAAATAAGAAAAGCATTTAAACATTTTTCTACTAACAAATCTCATGATAAGAAAGTGTCAAGGAGCAAAAGTAGAACGAGAAAGATAATTTGCTACAATTGCCAAGGAGAAGGACATATGAGAGATGCGTGTCCCCTCTTGAAGAAGAAGGAAGGAAAGAAGAAATCAAAAGAGAAGGGGAAGAAGGTGCAAAATTTGAAAGATACATGGGATAATTCATCCTCATCGAAGGAGGAGGAACATCACGTATCCCATTTTGTGTTTTACGTGTTATGACATATGTTTACAAAACACATGGTTTCAAAACTAGGATGCAAGTTTGATACAAAATTGAGTGTTTCAAAGAATTTGAATTTTGGTCAAAAAGTCAAACATATTTAGATTTTTCATGTAAATATATTTTTTTCCCTATTAGAAAACATCATAAGAAATATGTTTGTGAAATTTCATAATTTTTCGAATTTTATGAAATTTTTTGTGCATTTCTGAATTTTAACTCAAAATGTTGAAATTTCAGATGATATGTATCAGTCGAATGACCCTAGGGGTAGTCAACTGAACTTTATGTGATTTGGGAATTCGCTGAGACTAGTCGACTAGTAACTAATTCAGTCGACTAGCACCGGTATTTTCTGATTTCTGGGGATTATCAAATGATAAAAAGTGTCCCTAATTGATACCAAAGGGTAATATTCCTTAGGGCAATCTTTTTGATGATGTCAAAGGGGGAGAATTGAAAGGTTTAAGTTAGGTTTTAACTTAATTCTTTATAGTTGTGCTAAAATTGAAAATTATGTGTTAAAGCATAGGTTAAGGGGAAGGATGAATGTTTATGCTTCTTAATTTGCTATGCTTTTAATTTTCAATAGTTATCTTTGTACCTAACCTAAACATATTGCCACATATTAAAAAGGTGGAGATTGTTGGTGCAATCGACCCAAAGTTGATCGGGTAAATCATGGGTTTTGATGTGTGTGTCAATATGATTAAGTTAGACATTCATGTTGATTTGATATGTGTGTGTGAGTCATGCAGGACATTGTGAAGCACACATGGAGTAACGTAGTGAATCATCCGAGGGACGAGAGCCAAGGAAGAGGACTTCAAGGGCAAGCCGAGAAAGTATACTTCAAAGGCATACACGAATGATGGCATGGAGGCAAGTCGCGGGCTTGTGTGCGCATCCGAGGGACGAGAGCCGAATGAAGAGAACTTCAAGGGGCGCTAAGGGAGTGGACTTCAAGGCATACGCGAAGGACAAGGTTGTAAAAATCGCTAGGCGGCAGTCGGACGGAGAACTACCGCCTAGCGCCTAGGCGGCCTAGGCGGGGCCTAGGCATTTTTACTGATTATAAGGAGTCCAGTTAATGGTATTATGAATAAATGTATGTTTCTCCTTTGGACCCTTAGCTTAAGATATTTCTATCATTTCACCTACTAACTATATAATAAAACAGCTATATACCAACCAATTAAACATAGATTATAGCGGATTAATAACAAAATGACAGTAATATTTTTTCTGAACTTAATCAGATAATTCAAAATGACAAGAAACTTAAAGTATTTAAACTGACCGTGTGGAAATGCATAACATCCTCCTCAAAGATATAAGCTTGCTGATATGATCTTGCTCATTATGAATATCAAGGTGAAATTGATGGTTGTTCATCAAGTAGTTTGGAAGAACACCAGTCCATGCACCGATGCTCACGTCAAAAAGTACATCCTCAGGCCAACTAAGTGCACCTTTAATATTTTCAACAATTGATATTGCAAAACTTCCTACCTATCCAACGTAGCTATTTAATCAAATAAATATCCAAGAACAACCAATATGCATATGTCTATCCAATGCATATCCCACCTTTTCTATATTTTTTATATCAAATTTTCTTTAAAAAATTTTTAAAAAACGGCCTGGGCGCCGCCTAAGCGGCCACCCGCCACAACCATGGCGATTCGCACAAACTCGGAGCGGCTGGGGGTCGATTGGCGCCTAGACGACACCTAGGCGCCTGCCCGACACGAATTTTACAACATTGGCAAAGGATGGACTACGGAGTGAGTTTGAGTGAGTTTGTAAGTTGGGCAGTCGACTGCTAGCGTAGAGTGAAAACTCAAAGAATAATCAGTCGACTGGTCCAGGCTCCAGTCGACTGGTCCAGGCTCCAGTCGACTGGTCTACTAAAAAATAGAGTCGTTAGGGTAGCCATTGGATGAGCATCAGCCGACTGGCCCTTGGGCAGTCGATTGATGTCGGGGCTGGGTTGTTTGTTTAACAACCCTATCCACTATTTAAGTGGGAGCTTGAGACTTGGAGAAGATTAGCTTTTCATTGTAAGATCTTCACTCTAGTGCTCAAGCTTTAATGTGCTCACCTTCCTCCCAAAACCCTAGCTTCATCTTGTAAGGAGGAAAAAGGATTGTGAGAGGTTTTTCTCCACCGAGAAGGAGAAAGACTTAGTCGGAGATTGCTGAGGCGTGATCCAGCGAAGGATCAAGGGTTTGTCCACCTCAAGGACACGCCGTGAAGTAGGAGCAAGAAATCTCCAAACCACGTAAACCGGTAACTTGTTAGCATTGCTTCTATTAATTGTTAAGTTTCTGCTTGTGCAAATCATTGTAGGAAGAATCCGAATTCGGGGTGACCGAGATATTCAGCCCCCCCTCTAGCCGTGTCATCGATCTCAACAAGTGGTATCAAAGCGCAAGGGCGCCTTCAACTGACTAACTGCTAAAATTCGAGGTAGAATTCTCGTGGTGGAAGAAGAGAATTGAGGTATTCTTCAATACCGATTTTGATATAATGCTAATTATGAAAAACGTTTTTGAAGTGCCTAGGAATCAAGAGAACAAGTTATTTGATGAAATAAGATAGAGCAAGAAGCAAAGAGACAACCATCTAGCAAATTTCAAAGTCTTGCACTATCTACTAAATGTGCTCCCTCAACAAAAAGTCACAAGGATTGGGAGCTACTCAAGTGCCAAAGACTTGTGGGATAAGTTAATAGAGCTTCATAAGGGCACTTCAGAGGCATAAATGACTAACAGAGATCTTCTCCGATCCCAACTCAACAATATTAAACATGATAAAGGGGAGAAGGTATCGAATTTACATGCTAGATTTAAGGAAATATTTAATGGACTAACAAGTGTAGGAGAACAACTATCCAACCGAGACATATTGATGAAATTCATAAATGTATTTCCAAGAACATCAAATTGGAGCTCAATGGTGGACATATCCAAGGATCTAAAGAATATATCTCTAGAGGAATTCTTCTCAACCATGGAGCTTCATGAAACTCGAGTTGGAGGAACAATTGAAGAAGTGTACAAATCAAAGAGCATAGCCCTTGTGGCAAACAAGGGAAAAGGTAAAAAAGAAGAAAGCTTCCTCATCCGATTCCGAGGAATCAAATGCATCAATGGATAGTGATGCGGAAGCCTACATGGTAAGAAAAAAGAGAAAAATATTTAAACATTTTTCTACTAATAAATCTCATGATAGGAAAGTGTCAAGGAGCAAAAGTAGAACGAGAAAGATAATTTGCTACAATTGCCAAGGAGAATGACATATGAGAGATGAGTGACCCCTCTTGATGAAGAAGGAAAAAAAGAAGAATGAAGAAAAGAAGAAATCAAAAGAGAAGAAAAAGAAGGTGCAAAATTTGAAGGCTACATGGGATGATTCATCCTCATCGGAGCGAAGGAACATCACGTATCCCATTTCGCACTAATGAGAATTGAAGACATTGCCTCCACGTCATCCGAATTTGAAGAAGAGATGAACTTGAGTGAAGATGAAGGGAGCTCAAGTGAAGGGGGAGGCTCAACTTCGGAATCGGACGTCTCAATAAGTGAGGTATACAATTTACCCATTTCTACTCTTGTAAAAATAATTTCTAGCAGTAATAATTATTTGTTTAAATCTAGAAAGAAGATTAAGGATTTGAAAAATAAAATTTGCATGCTAATGGAAAAATTAGAATTCATGAAAATTAAGGATGATGTGTATGCTTCTTCTTCTATTTCAAACGACTCATGTTTAGAAGAAGAAAATAAGGATTTAAGGAAAAAGGTAGATAGTCTTACCAAAGCCCTTAGAAAATTTGAAATTAGCTCAAAGACACTAGATATGATCATTGAGAGCCAAAGGGCAAGTTTTAAGAATGAGGGACTAGGTTTGAGAAGTCTACCAATAGAAAAACCTATAATTGTCTACTTGCTAGAGGGTAAGCAAAAATCAAAACCCTAAATAAGAAATGGATCCCCAAGGAGTACTTGGTCAACCCAATTAGGAAACACTTTTATTGGGTGCCAAAGTAAATCCTCAAAGATTAGAGGATTTGGGTTGAATCAACCATGGTGTTAAAATTTTAAATTTTTGAAATTTGGTTGACTTGAGACATTAAGGGGGAGTATTTTAGCCCAAGGAGAAATTCTTGATAAAATGGGATAAATATGATGTACCTTTAATACATCTTATATTTTTTTTATTTATGATTGGATTTATGCATATGAGATGTTAGAATGATACAAATAACTCACTTATGCTTGTAGCAATTTGATGAGTTATTGGATGTATCATATTAGTGATAATAGACCAACTATGGGGAAAACAAGTGTTTAATTAATGGACATCCTGCTCATAGATCATAGTTGCACATTTCAAATGATCTAAAAATATTTCTGTGTTTTATGTGTTATAACATAAGTTTGCAAAGCACATGGTTTCAAAACTAAGATGTAAGTTTGATACAAAATTGAGTGTTTTCAATGAATTTGAATTTTGATCAAAAAGTCAAACATATTTGAATTTTTCATGAAAATATATTTTTCTCTATTAGAAAACATCATAAGAAATATGTTTGGAAAATTTCATAATTTTTCAAATTTTATAGAATTTTTTGTTCATTTTTGTTTCATACTGATATGTATCAGTCGACTGGCCCTGGGGGCAGTCAACTAAACTTTCTGTGATTTGGGAATTCGCTCAGACCAATCGACTGGTAACTAATTCAGTCGACTGGCACTGATATTTCCTGATTTCTGGGGATTTTCATAATATAAAAAGTGTCCCTAATTGATACCAAAGGGCAATATTGCTTGGGGCAATCTTTTTTATGGTGTTAAAGAGGTAGAATTGAAAGATTTATGTTAGGTTTTAATTTAATTCTTTATCGTTGTGCTAAAATTGAAAATTATGTGTTAAGGCATAGGTTAAGGGGAGGATGTTAGTAGGAGCCCTAGAGTCAATTATGTGATGATTGACTAGAGACTTTTTGTATCATATTCTATCAGTAATAAAGGCATGTTTAGTTATTATACATACTTTATATTTGTGTCAAATAACTAAGTATAATAATGTCCTTGTGTAGAAGGTTCTTATTTACATCATATCGATTGGTTGAATCGATAGTGAGATGATGTAGCGAATACTATACTAAGTCATTCCTAGTCAAGCATTAATATTCAAGGACAATATTAATGCATGGAGACTAGTATGTAGGTCAATTGATGACTTGAGCTCACAAGTCATGGATATGTGATATCAAGTTGACACATGGGTATATATTAGAGAATGTGTACTGAATTGACCCGCCATGAGAAAGTTTCATAGATAAGGAGTCACTACGGTTACCTACATAAGGAGTTATGCACTTTGGTATTGTCAAACGTCACCCGTAACAGGGTGGACTATAAAGGTGATCACTGTGTATGTAATAAATTATGCAGAGGGATGTGAGTGATATAGATGAGATCTATCCCTCCCATATGACGGGAGTGATATTTGTGAGCCCCTTGATCGAGTAGGACTACTAAAACGCATGGTCATGCTCAAATGAGTCAATATGAGATATTGAGCTCATTTATTTGAGTAAGTCCACTCGGAGATCAAGAAACACAAAGATTTATCGAGGATGACACGGCCTATGCCTCATTGGTCAATCTAGATATCGAGAATGGAATGACAAGGTCAAACATTGTCATAGTCATGGAGGTTAAGTCGGATCTCGACTTTCTCGTCACTTGGGTAGCAATGATGCATTCCTAGATGTCGCTCATTGCTTATGTGTCTAAAGTGGTTTAGACGCATTGCCAATGTTACGAGAACCTATTGGGTCACACACTATGAACACGATGCTTCGGAGATTAATTGATCTTAGTTTGACTAAGATTTGATCCGAATTGAATTAATTGAGTTAGACTCAAGTGAATTCAAATGGATTATGGGATTTAGACTAATTTGAGTTAGACTCATCTATATTAGACTCAACCACTTAATTATGGATAATATTCATTAAATGGTTTAATGAAAATTATTTAAGAGGAAGACTAAGAGGCATTATATTCATTAGATGAATAGAATATTAAGAGTCTCAAGGAATACCAAAATGTTTGATATTCATTGGATTTTATTAGCATTAAGATGAGAGGAGCTCAAGGGACATAGACCCTTGGTATTCATTAGATGAGTATAAATACCTCCTCTTGTCAAAGGCTAAAGAGAGGCACTTCTTTTCTTCTTCTTTCTTCCTCCTTGTCCAAAACTCCCTAGTGGAGGTTCTTATACTTTGTGAACCATCCCAAATTGCTAGCACAACTAAGGTGGTTTTTAGGAATTTTTAGAATATTTTTATTGAATTTTCCGAGTCCGTTTAGTATTTTTTAAAAAGGAAAAACGTTAAAGGGCAGCAGGGGGTTCGAACCCGCGACCACCGGAAGAGCAAGCACGCGCGTGACCGGCTGGGCTAGGGTATCAAGCACAACAAAAGATAGAGAGAAATATATTTATAGAGTAGTTATGTTTTTTCCATAAAGATAGTATAAATAGATAGGTTAAGAGAGGAAATTGGATTTTTGGTTTTCTCTCTTCCTCACCCTAGCCGCGCGACACACGCACGGGAATCCTCTTCCCCTCTCTTGTGCGCACGCCAACACCAAGCCGAGACTTCCTCTCCTCTTCCAAGGGGGCGCCGACCAAGAGGGAACCAAGGAGACGGAGCGTTTCGTCCGTCTCGACGAGAAGAACACGTAGGCGCGGACGGTTCGTAGAGATTTCAAGCTTCTCCCAAGCCCTACACGTCAATTTTGATTGTAAGTTCAAGGAAACCAATGTAAGTACTGCTCACCTACAGTAAGAGGCGGTTTTCCGCAAACGTTTTCCGTCAGAAAGTTAAAAATGCAAAGTTTGCTTTAGTTTATGATCTTGCATGTATTTCTAGTTTAATTCATGCTTGTATAAGTTGATTAATTACCCTATATGAGTTAGGGTCTAAGAAAAAGCTATGAGAAAAGAAAAGAGAAGATAAAGATAAGAAAAGAAAAGGCCAAGGCCTTAAGAAATCCCCAAAAGTCAAGACTTAGGGATTTGGGCACACAAGGTGCTCGTTAAAATGCCAAGGCATTTAAAGATAAGAAAGAAAAGAAAGAAAAGCTATTTTATTTTCTAAGACCAGTACCCGGCGTCCAACGGCGTCGTTAAAGAAATCCAGGTGTCCAATTCCAAGGTCTTGGCCCTGGTAGACCAAGGTCTGCTCTATTAGGATTGGTGGCTCGCTACCCCAACCTTTTAGGGAACGCGCATAAGATGGTACTTACGTTTTCAGTGGATCCAAGTGATTATTATTTTCAAGTATATGCTTTAGCAAAGTTTCTAAAGTTTAAAGAGTTTTCAAAAAGTTAAAGAATAGCTAAAGTTTCAAGTTAAGCCAAGAAAAGTAAGTTGAGATTTATTAATGCTTGAGTATGCATGTTTTGAGTTATACATGTTTAGTTCAGTTTTCTTTCAAGCATATAAGTATCTCATGTGATTTTCATATTGTTCAAGAAGCATGCTTGCACATTTCGAGATTTTGTGAGCTAGATAGTACTTACTAAGCTTTTTGCTTACTAGTTGCATTTTCCTCTTACTGCAGATAAAGGTAAAGGCAAGCAATTCTGAAGGAAGGCGACGAGGCGGTGCTGAGCAAAGTGTGTGTGGTGGCTGATTTTGGAGAGATCCTTGAGACGAGACAATTTAGTTATTTGAATTACAATGTTTTAGTTTATTCAAATTCAAAGTTATTGCTTTATGGAGTTTAGCGAACATTTAAGCTTTGGATAGTTTTACATGCTCATTTTTTAGAGTAAAGATTCCATGTCATTTCATTTAGCATACATATCCTTATGATTGCATTGGATGAGTAGAAGTGTGAGTAGTTTGGAATATTGATACTTTGTTGGAGATATTGATGCATGTGCCAAGATAGTCCTAGTTTCCTTTTGAATCAAGTTTTTATTGCTTAAATATGTTTAGAAAAGTTGCATTCACATTTCATAGTGCTTTAGCAAGGTTATAGGACATGTATTTGGTGTTATGAATGCATAGGAGTCAAGATTAGAACAAACTCTAAGGTTAAAGTTCATATAACCTTGAATAGCTTATTTACTTCCACAAAAGTTCTAATTTCGAGTTTATGAAGATGTCTTGATTGGCTAAAATGTTTAAGAAACTGGTATAGAGTATAGAAATGGTGTTGTGTCTTGTTATGACTTGAAACTATATGTTTGGTGGCTTTTGGAAACTAAGTTTCGAATCTGCATTTTCAGTTTTTAGGCGTGCCAGTCGACTGGTTCAGAACTAGTCGACTGCCCTATCGAACAGTAGCTTCTGTCCGATACACCAGTCGACTGCCAAGAGGCCAGTCGACTGGTGCCGCGCCCAGAAACTTTCTGTGGCCGATACCAGTCGACTGGTCAGATCGCAGTCGACTGGTACCATTGCAGAAAAGTCCTATAGATGTAAAGAAGTGTGCCATGGTATCATGCATGACTATTAGAGTTAGTGTATCATAGATAGATTTAAATTGAGAAGAAAAAAAAAGATTTCCGCATTCCTAGTCGTGCATTAGAGTCGAGAAGTAGATAGAGTAACGATCCGTCTAAGGCAGAGAAGGCGGGTCGCTATAGGTGGTATCAGAGCAGTTCCCATTCTCCAGCATCACACACACATCAGCATCAACCTTGCCGTCTTCAAGTAAGAAAGCTTTAAGTTTCAGTTTTTCTATTGCTCCTTTACTTAACTTCAGTATAGAGAAATGCTTAAGTACTTACTCATATGTGCATAGAACAAGGAAGCATGTTTAATACCTTAGTACCACGGAATCATGTTTAATCCCTAGAATGGATATTAGAGAAATGCTTAAGTACTTACTTGATTTGCCCAAAAGTAAGTTTTGGGATTATGGCACGCATGGTGCTTGATAAAAATTTTGAGTAAGACCAAGGTCTTACTAAGCCCTAAAACGAGTTCTAGGACTAAGAAATGAGATAAGAATCAAGACCAAGGTCTTGTTATATCCTAAAGCAAGTTTGGGAACATTATCATTAAGTGTTAAGTTATACATTTGAGGACGTCCTAGAAAGGCCCAAAACGAGGAGCAAGCTCCTAGAAGGCAAGAAGCGTACCTCATTCAGTAGGAGAAACTGAAGCCAGGGAACTTCCCAGGCACAAGCAAACCATGGGATGCTTAAGCATGGTTCAAAACGTTGGAAAGAATAGTAGGGCTACTGGACTGGCATGAGGTAGAGAAGATAAAGTGTGCATCTTTCTGCCTTACGGGAGATGCTAGAATATAGTGGAAGAGAGTCAAGGCCAAGAGAAATGTCAGCCAGATGACATGGGCCGACTTCGAGACTGAGTTCTTCGAAGAATACTCTCACATGCAAGTAACCAACAAGCATTATGATGAATTCACGGAGTTCAGACAAGGAGAACTATCCGTGGATGAAGCAGTGAAGATGTTTAAGCGGTTAGCTCATCTGTGCCCAATGCTAGTTAGCACAGAAAAAGAGATAGTTAGGCTAATGCTCAAGATGTTAAGGCCTGAGATAGCGTTGAAGGGGGGCTAGCGGTGTTAAGAGGCTGCAAACCTCCGAGGAACTAATAAGTAGTGCTTTGATCACTGAGCACTACTTAAACAGTATAAAGGCCACCAGAAAGGTTGAACAATGAAGTTCTTAACAACCTTACCGTCAGGGGAAGTAATGGCCTCTACTGAGAGGCTAAGGGCAGTATCAATCTAGATTTCCAACCGAGAGCTCTACAGTGACTTGTTAGTCCTTGAGATGAAGGATTACGATGTCATTTTAGGAATGGACTTCTTGAGCAAGTATAATGCTTCTATAGACTGCCGCAAGAAAAAGTCAAGTTCACACCAGAAGCAGAACCTTCGGTTGAGTTTATTGGAGACCCAAGGAGAAAGATAAATAGGTTCCTACCTACCTTACAAGCTCAGAGAATGTTAGAGAAGGGGTGCTCTGGTTTCTAGCTCATATAGTGGATGCGAGTCAAGGAGAAGGATTGAAGAGAGAAGAAGTGAGGGTAGTCTGTGACTATCCTGAGGTGTTTCATGAAGAGTTACCAGGACTCCCTCCCAATCGGGAAATTGAGTTTGAAATTGAGTTGGCCCCAGGAACCAACCCAATTTCGAAGGCACCTTATCGCAGGGCACCAGCAGAACTGAAAGAATTACAAGAACAATTGCAAGAGCTGCTTGACAAGGGTTTCATCCGCCCTAGTCATTCACCTTGGGGAGCTCCTGTACTTTTCGTCAAGAAGAAGGATGGGTCTGTGCGTCTGTGCATAGGCTACAGAGCTCTGAACAAGGTGACCATCAAGAACAAGTACCCCCTTCCTAGAATAGATGATTTATTTGATCAACTCAAAGGGGCTACAGTGTTCTCGAAGATAGATCTGCGTTTTGGGTATCATCAGCTGAAGGTTAAAGAAAGTGACATCCCCAGGACGGCCTTCAGGACAAGATACGACCACTACGAATTTGTAGTAATGCCTTTTGGAGTAACCAATGCTCCAGCAGTCTTCATGGAGCTGATGAACCACATCTTCAGGGAGTATCTCGATAAATTCGTCATTGTATTTATTGATGATATTCTCATATACTCACAGACTCCAGAGGACCATGCTACACACTTGAGGATCGTGCTGCAGATCCTTCAGTAGGAGAAGCTCTATGCAAAATTCTCAAAGTGTGAGTTTTGGCTAGATCAGGTGACCATCCTAGGTCACATTGTATCCAAAGAAGGTATTCAAGTTGATCCAGCCAAGATAGAAGCAGTCAGCAACTGGTGTAGACCCAAGAATGCCAGTGAAATCAGGAGTTTCTTAGGCCTGGCAGGATATTACAGAAAATTTGTGGAGGACTTTTCCAGAATAGCCTCTCCCCTCACAGCCCTGACCAGAAAGAATCAGAAGTTTGAATGGTCAGATAAATGCGAGCACAGCTTCCTAGAACTGAAGAAAAGATTGACTAGTGCTCCCATCCTGACTGTTCCAGAGAGTGACAAGGCCTTTGACATCTACAGTGATGCATCCAAGATGGGCCTTGGAGCTGTCCTCATGCAAGACGGTAAAGTAATAGCATATGCCTCCAGACAGCTCAAGGACTACGAGAAGAATTATCCTACGCATGACCTTGAGCTAGCAGCTGTGGTTTTCGCACTAAAGCTCTGGAGACACTACCTGTATGGAGTGCAGTGCAGAATCTTCACAGACCATCAAAGTTTGAAGTACTTCTTCACTCAGAAGGACCTGAATATGAGGCAGCGCAGGTGGCTAGAGTTGATCAAAGATTATGACTGTGAAATCCTCTACCACCCAGGTAAAGCTAATAAAGTGGCAGATGCACTGAGCAGAAAATCCTGTGCAGCACTGATGTCCCTATCATCACTGTCTCTACCGCTTCAGAAAGAAATAAAGGATTTTGGAATCGAGGTAATAATTGGGTAACTTTCTGCATTGACTCTAGAGTCAACCCTGCTTGTGGATATACAAAGAAAGCAAAGTCAAGACCCAGAGATCCAGAAGATCAAGCAGGAGATCCAAGAGGCAGAAAATTCAGAGTTTCGAATATCAGATAGTGGCATACTCTATCTTGGAGACCGCCTTTGCGTCCCCAATGATGAGGAACTAAGAAAGAATATTCTAGAAGAGGCCCACAGTATCCCATACTTTATGCATCCTGGTTCTACCAAGATGTACCAAGATTTAAAGAAAAGATTCTGGTGGTCTGGACTCAAGCGAGACGTGGCCAGATATATCAGTACCTGCTTGACCTGCCAGAGGGTCAAAGCAGAACACCAGAGACCAGGAGGAGTTCTACAGCCACTTCCCATTCCAGAGTGGAAATGGGAAGAAATATCCATGGACTTTATCACAGGTCTTCCAAGAACCACCCATGGACACGATGCAATATGGGTGATAGTGGACAGATTGACCAAGCCTGCCCACTTCCTAGCCATCAAGTTATCGCATTCGGTAGAGCAGTTAGCACAGCTGTACGTGAAAGAAGTAATCAGGCTTCACGGAGTTCCGAAGTCGATCGTTTCTGACAGAGATGGGCGGTTCATCTCCCATTTTTGGAGGTGTGTTCACGACGCCCTAGGCACCAGACTTCAGTTCAACACAGCTTTCCATCCCCAGACAGATGGACAAACAGAGAGAGTAAATCAGATTTTAGAAGACATGCTCAGGGCTTGTGCGTTGGACTTTAAAGGCAGTTGGTGCAAATTTCTGTGCTTAGCTGAGTTTGCCTACAACAATAGCTATCAGGCCACCATCAGGATGGCGCCTTATGAGGCATTGTATGGCAGAAAATGCAGATCACCCATATGTTGGCAAGAAGCTGGTGAGAAGAAAGAGATGGAGTCAGGACTAGGCAGCCAGACTGAGCTTATAGATGAGACCACTCAGGCTATCCAGACGATCCGCCAGAGGATTAAGACTGCCCAGAGTAGACAGAAAAGTTATGCTGACACACGCCGTAGGCCACTTGAATTCCAAGTTGGAGATTCAGTATTTCTCAAGGTCGCTTCTATGAAGGGAGTGATGAGATTTGGCAAAAAGGGCAAGCTGAGTTCTCGCTACATAGGACCCTACAAGATTATAAAGAGAGTTGGGAGAGTAGCCTATGAGCTGGACTTGCCAGAGGATATGTCATCTATCCACAGTACCTTTCATGTCTCTATGCTAAAGAAGTGTATTCACGACCCTAGCTAAGTGATTCAGCCTCAGTCAGTACAGATCCAAGAAGATCTTAGCTATGAGAGCAGACCGACACAGATAGTGGACAAAGCAGTTAAAAGATTAAGAAACAAAGAAGTGTCACTAGTGAAGGTCATCTGGCAGAATCAACAGCATGAAGAGGCTACTTGGGAACATTAGGACAGCATGAGAGAAAGATATCCAGAATTATTCTAAGTTCGAGGACGAACTTTTTATAAGGTATGGGGGATTGTAACGCCCCAAAATTCCCATTTTTAGTTCTTAAAGTCCTTAGAATTATTTAAAAATGGTTTAGAAATATTCTAGATATTTTTAGAAATTTTTAGAATATTTTTATTGAATTTTTCGACTCCGTTTAGTATTTTTTTAAAAAGGAAAAACGTAAAAGGGCAGCAGGGGGTTCGAACCCGCGACCACCGGAAGAGCAAGCACGCGCGTGACAAGCTAGGCTAGGGTATCAAGCACAACAAAAGGTGGAGAGAAATATATTTATAGAGTAGTTACGTTTTTTCCATAAAGATAGTATAAATAGATAGGTTAAGAGAGGAAATTGGATTTTTGGTTTTCTCTCTTCCTCACCCTAGCCGCGCGACACACGCACGGGAATCCTCTTTCCCTCTCTTGTGCGCACGCCAACACCAAGCCGAGACTTCCTCTCCTCTTCCAAGGGGGCGCCGACCAAGAGGGAACCAAGGAGACGGAGCGTTTCGTCCGTCTCGACGAGAAGAACACGTAGGCGCGGACGGTTCGTAGAGATTTCAAGCTTCTCCCGAGCCCTAGACGTCAATTTTGGTTGTAAGTTCAAGGAAACCAATGTAAGTACTGCTCACCTACAGTAAGAGGCGGTTTTCCGCAAACGTTTTCCGTCAGAAAGTTAAAAATGCAAAGTTTGCTTTAGTTTATGATCTTGCATGTATTTCTAGTTTAATTCATACTTGTATAAGTTGATTAATTACCCTATATGAGTTAGGGTCTAAGAAAAAGCTATGAGAAAAGAAAAGAGAAGATAAAGATAAGAAAAGAAAAGGCCAAGGCCTTAAGAAATCCCCAAAAGTCAAGACTTAGGGATTTGGACACACAAGGTGCTCGTTAAAATGCCAAGGCATTTAAAGATAAGAAAGAAAAGAAAGAAAAGCTATTTTATTTTCTAAGACCAGTACCCGGCGTCCAAGGGCGTCGTTAAAGAAATCCAGGTGTCCAATTCCAAGGTCTTGGCCCTGGTAGACCAAGGTCTGCTCTATTAGGATTGGTGGCTCGCTACCCCAACCTTTTAGGGAACGTGCATAAGATGGTATTTACGTTTTCAGTGGATCCAAGTGATTATTATTTTCAAGTATATGCTTTAGCAAAGTTTCTAAAGTTTAAAGAGTTTTCAAAAAGTTAAAGAATAGCTAAAGTTTCAAGTTGAGCCAAGAAAAGCAAGTTGAGATACCCCAACCTTTTAGGGAACGTGCATAAGATGGTACTTACGTTTTCAGTGGATCCAAGTGATTATTATTTTCAAGTATATGCTTTAGCAAAGTTTCTAAAGTTTAAAGAGTTTTCAAAAAGTTAAAGAATAGCTAAAGTTTCAAGTTGAGCCAAGAAAAGCAAGTTGAGATTTATTAATGCTTGAGTATGCATGTTTTGAGTTATACATGTTTAGTTCAGTTTTCTTTCAAGCATATAAGTATCTCATGTGATTTTCATATTGTTCAAGAAGCATGCTTGCACATTTCGAGATTTTGTGAGCTAGATAGTACTTACTAAGCTTTTTGCTTACTAGTTGCATTTTCCTCTTACTGCAGATAAAGGTAAAGGCAAGCAATTCTGAAGGAAGGCGACGAGGCGGTGCTGAGCAAAGTGTGTGTGGTGGCTGATTTTGGAGAGATCCTTGAGACGAGACAATTTAGTTATTTGAATTACAATGTTTTAGTTTATTCAAATTCCAAGTTATTGCTTTATGGAGTTTAGCGAACATTTAAGCTTTGGATAGTTTTACATGCTCAATTTCTTAGAGTAAAGATTCCATGTCATTTCATTTAGCATACATATCCTTATGATTGCATTGGATGAGTAGAAGTGTGAGTAGTTTGGAATATTGATACTTTGTTAGAGATATTGATGCATGTGCCAAGATAGTCCTAGTTTCCCTTTGAATCACGTTTTTATTGCTTAAATATGTTTAGAAAAGTTGCATTCACATTTCATAGTGCTTTAGCAAGGTTATAGGACATGTATTTGGTGTTATGAATGCATAGGAGTCAAGATTAGTACAAACTCTAAGGTTAAAGTTCATATAACCTTGAATAGCTTATTTACTTCCACAAAAGTTCTAATTTCGAGTTTATGAAGATGTCTTGATTGGCTAAAATTTTAAGAAACTGGTATAGAGTATAGAAATGGTGTTGTGTCTTGTTATGGCTTGAAACTATATGTTTGGTGGCTTTTGGAAACTAAGTTTCGAATCTGCATTTTCAGTTTTCAGGCGTGCCAGTCGACTGGTTCAGAACCAGTCGACTACCCTATCGAACAGTAGCTTCTGTCCGATACACCAGTCGACTGCCAAGAGGCCAGTCGACTGGTGCCGCGCCCAGAAACTTTCTGTGGCCGATACCAGTCGACTGGTCAGATCGCAGTCGACTGGTACCATTGCAGAAAAGTCCTATAGATGTAAAGAAGTGTGCCATGGTATCATACATGACTATTAGAGTTAGTATATCATAGATAGATTTAAATTGAGAAGAAAAAAAAAAGATTTCCGCATTCCTAGTCGTACATTAGAGTCGAGAAGTAGATAGAGTAACGATCCGTCTAAGGCAGAGAAGGCGGGTCGCTACAGAGGCAAAGATCGTGTTCGTGTGGATACGCATAGAGGCACGGACACTTGAACGTGCAAGAGATCCGACATACCACGGATAAGCGGGATAAGCGAAGGACACGAGCCAAAAGTATACCTATAGAATAGGATTTTTGTAAATTCACTTTGTATGAGTTTTCTTTGGCATGGATCGCTCAAGGGATCTTATTTCCACTACGAATTTTAAATATTTTTGCTCATAGATCCCTACAGAGGATGCATGTTTATGCTTCTTAATTTGCTATGCTTTTAATTTTCAATTGTTATTTTTGTACCTAACTTAAACATATTTCCACATATCAAAAAAAGTGAGATTGTTAGTGCAATCGACCCAAGATTGATCGGATAGATCATGGATTTTGATGTGTGTGTCAATATGATTAAGTTAGGCATTCATGTTGATTTGATATGTGTGCGTGAGTCATGCAGGACTTTGTAAATCACACATGGAGTAACGTAGTGAAACATCCGAGAGACGAGAGCCAAGGAAGAGGACTTCAAAGGCAAGTCGAGAAAGTAGACTTCAAAGACATACGCGAAGGATGACATGGAGGCAAGCTGCGGGCTTGTGTGCGCATCCGAGGGACGAGAGTCGAAGGAAGAGAACTTCAAGGGGCAAGCCAAGGAAGTGGACTTCAAGGCATACGCGAACGATGGACTACGGAGTGAGTTTGAGTGAGATGGGAAGTCGACTTCCAGAGGAAGCAGTCGACTGGTAGCGCAGAGTGGAAACTCACAGAAAGATCAGTCGACTGGTCCAGACACCAATCAACTGGTCTGCTCAAAAATAGAGTCGTTAGGGTGGTCGTTGGCTGGGCATCAGGGGGCAGTTGACTGATGTCAGGGTTGTGTTGTTTGTTTAACAACCCTCTCCACTATTTAAGTGGGAGCTTAAGACTTGGAGAAGGTTAGCTCTTCATTGTAAGATCTTCTCTCTAGTGCTCAAGTGCTCAAGCTCCAAAGTGCTCACCTTCCTCCCAAAACCCTAGCTACATCTTGTAAGAAAGAAGAAGGATTGTGAGAGGTTGTTCTCCACTGAAAAGAAGAGAGACTTAGTCGGAGATTGTCGGGGCGTGATCCACCTCAGGATCAAGGGTTCGTCCACCTCAAGGACACGCCGTGGAGTAGGAGCAAGAAATCTCCGAACCATATAAACCGGTAACTTGTTAGCATTGCTTGTATTAATTGTTAAGTTTTCGCTTGTGCTAATCATTGTAGGAAGAATCCAAATTCGGGGTGACCGAGCTATTCACCCCTCCCCCTCTAGTTGTGTCATCGGTCCCAACAATTAAGAGAGATCGTAATGGGTGGGGTAAAAAATGTTGATCGAATCAACACAATAAAGCAATAAAAGGATGGCTATGCTGGTATGTACAAATAGTTAACATCAAATGTATTCATAAAATCATATACAAAGACAACCGACAAACAGTAGGGAGTGACAATGGAGTCAATTAGATCTACTTGATCCAAGATGCATACCATGAGATTAAGAAAGAAATGTAATATTAAAATTTGTATATTGATTTGCCGCACTCATCAGAGAATTTATCTGCTTCAGTTTCAGTAGTTTGCAAGTTACATCAGCTAATTGAAAGGAGTCAGGAATGTTGTCCCCCTTCGAACAGTGGCACAATAGACAAGTCACTTTCAGACCTTTAGGCTATAAATTATAAAATGTAATATAAATTATAAAATGTAATAAATTAATAGCACAAGAGACTTAATAGTAAGATTTGAATGTAATAAATTATAAAATGTTCAGATTAGTTAATATGTGCTTAATTAGAAATATATAGTAAAACACTCAAATTCTGATATCTCATGTATGAAAAAATAACGAATTAATACGCACTACTACTTCAATGTGATTACAACTTAAAACTGACTGAAAAAGCCCAATCACCTTGACAACTAGAGACCTTTGCTGGATAAGAGTTAAAGCATGTTGAGTAGATTCTTAAACTGCAAAAGCAAGATAGCTTGAAGTATCAGTATAAACATACCGAGACCAAAAAAGTTAAATCAATGGAGTTTGCACTGAATTTACTCTGTTTTTATCATAATCCAACTAATGGCGGCATACAATTATTTGATAGAAGTCAGAGAAAGAAGAAATAAAACCAGCAATAGAACGACACAGTAAAATGAAATCAAGCAGATATTAATTATAGGAAATGAAACTATAGAATGACCATTGATACTTTCAAGAATTTTGTCAAACATAATAAAATGAGTTTAAAATCCATATATAGGCATTTAGCCTCAACGAAAAGGGGAGAAAACTTTATGGGGAAAAACAAAGAGGCTGGGACGAAGCAATTACGTTCAAGGGGAAGGGAGAGGAGCCCTGAAGGTTCTGGACTGTAGGCATCATTACCAACGCAAGGGAGCAAGGAAGGCGCATCCAGGAAACCAACTCTTTTGCCCGCAGTCGAAGAGATCAAGAGATTGATGGCCAACTGCCGTGCCGCACTCGATTAGGATGGGAAAAAGAGGAGGTCGGGGACAAAATGAGGCCGGCTAGCGCTGCTGATTGGGGAAAAAGAGGAGAACAAAACCCTTGCCCAAACACTCTCTTCCGCACTCCATTAGGATGGGAAAAGAGGGCGTCAGGGACAAAATCAGTCCGTTTCTCAACGGGTGAAAGTGAGTCGTCGGGGAAAAACTCGATCGATGAAGTAAGTACTTTCGGGAAAAAACGAGGCTGCTACGAAGGATTAGTGGAAAATTTATATACCGGTTCAATTTATTACGGGAAGAGAAAAATATTTTAGTTGGTTCCAATTTATTATTTCAGTATTTAAACATATTAATTTTATTTTCGGTAAATTACATAAAACTCCTCAATCCCAAATTAATCTTTACATATACTCCTTATTTGATAAATTCTTTACATTTACTCTCTGATAAATTGAGTATAAAAGAGTAAAAATTAAGTATACATTGTAAAGATTTATGTATAAATTATTTGAGAATGAGTACTAAACAGTTTCTTGATGTGGTGGATACAATCTTACATACTTAAATTTCTAACTTTTATACTCAACTTTCTTCAAATAATACTCACAAAACTATCTTATCAATCTCATCAGTAGGGATGGCAATGGAGCGGGTCGGGGACAGGTTTGCCGTCCCCATACCCATCCCCGAAGTAAATCTCCATCCCCGAACCCGTCCCCATCCCCGCCTCTACTTAATCGGGGAATCTCCGTCCCTGAACCCATGGGGAGTAAATCTTCATCCCCGTCCCCATCCCCACTTGAAATGCCCATTTTTTTCCAAGTTAAAAAAAATGGGATTTCCCAAGCATGGTTGTAAAAATAATGGGATTTCTAACTTGTGGGAGGCGACGAGTGACTAGTGAGTGATACTCATTAGGGTTTTCACACATCTTTAATATTAATATTATTGAATTATTTTAATAATTATTAATATTTTATTATTATTAAAGAAATCGAGGTGGGTTTGGGGATGGAGATAGCATCCCCATACCTGCCCCAATCTATTTCGGGGATTTTTAAAAATCCCCGAACCCGAATCCAAACTCGATAATACCTCCCCAAATCCACCCCGTTTAGGATTTTCCTCGCGGATATCTAAATCCGTGGAGAAAATTATCATCCCTACCCATCAGGGGTTACATGTAAAGAAATTTTCGAATGGGAACTACAAGCAAAGGTGAGTTTATGATTAGGGAGTTTAATTTATAAAGTATAAAATGATATTTACTATGTCAAATTTATTACCGAAATTGATTAATATATATTACTTTGAAATTAATAATTATCGAAGTAAATAGTAACGAAGTATATCAATAAAATTCACATAGTTAACCATGTATATATGCGATATCCAATTAAGTGATGTATATGTAAATTGAAGAGGAATTTTGACATAATAGTAAAATTATTATTGTGTAAATTGAAAGCCTTATATTTGAGTAATAAAAATAATTTCTTACAATATAAAATAAAACTGTATATAATGAATTATTGTCTGGGACTAGGGTGGGCCCTAGACTTTGAATGGTCCCATGCAAAAACAAAAACTGTTTATATTCATATAAAAATAATAAAATCAATATTATAAAAATAATTTGAACACGTAAACTTAGATTTATAATAATGAAAAATAGTATATTTCACGTTGTTAATAATCAATATCTCCATATCAAATAAAATAAAAAAGAATTATTATAATTAACTAAGAAAACTAATTTTCTTGTATTTTTTTTGTAAAGAACACGTTTGGATTTTTTCTCACCTTACAAAACAAACTCGGAATTTCGCTGCCAAGATTGAAATCAACCCAAAATCCCATAAAACACATTGGCCTAGCCACCTAGGTTGCACAACAATCAACAACAACGAACGAGGTGTGTGCACTACGGAGAAGCAGGATGAGGGTGACGGGTTGAGCTTGGAGTCAAGGATTTTTATACAATTTTGGTAGTAAAATGTAGCTTAAATCGAGCTCCATCCAAAATCGTAGTCAATTTTCAATTTCCAATTTCCAATGACCTATGGCTTGAAGCGGCGATGAGTGTTTAAGAGATTTTAAGGATTTGTTTTTTTTACTCATGGAGAGATTAGAGTAAATGATTTATGAGGAAAGAGAAATTTTATATATATATATATATATATATATATATATATATATTTGGTTTGTTATTATTAAAAAAAATTGGGGGCTTGCCTGATATGGGGCCTTGTGCTATATGCTCACCTTGACCACCCGGAGCCTTCTATGCCCGGAGCTTCGTGTACAAAAATATCTTTTTATATACAATAGGAAATATATTAACAATCCATGTAACATATTTTGGAGATTCCTGTTATTCCACGTCCTATGACACATTTGGTGCGCCACTTTCTAAATGAAAAACTCATTGTAATTAATTAAACGTTGGATGTATGTAGTGGGCATGTGCAGTCATTAGACACGTTGGCGAGGAGTGGACAAGTTACGCCCACTCTCAAGGAATCTGAAAAAAGTGGTTCGTTTATTTGGGATTTGGTTCGTGGATACATGAGAAGGTTCCTTGCGTGATCTTATCCACGACGACGACGACGACGACGACGACGACCTCTCTTTCTCTGGTTTCTTCTCTAAGAGCACCGTAAGATTTTTGTTTCGTACTAATTTTCTTATAGCAACAAATCAGAGCATTAGTTTGTCAGAGGAGAAATCCCTTGGGTGACTGTAAAACGGCAAGGCCGTGTCGCGCTGGGAAAACGAGAATGATGACCACTCATTACAAGAACAAAAAATCTATTGTGTGATATTTACTTTATGACACTTAATAATAAATATCATTATAAATTAATTATAATAATACTTATTAAAATAGAGATATTTTATAAATAAAATATCTGATTAAATCTTTTATCATGACACATTTATAAATGTCTTTATAAATTTAAAGATTTTCTTATTAAAATAGATATTTTTTTTTAAATTTATTTAATTAATCTTTTTCTCGCGAACAAAACTCCTTCTCCAACTTAACCGCGCGATCGAGCAAATACCACCACGAATCCTAAATTTTTCGCTCGCCCGCGCGCGAACAAAGACTCCTTCTCCTTCATTACAACGCCATAAGTTTTCGCTCACCCGCGCCAACATGCGAAAACCTAAATCGCAGCCTGCTCGATCGCTCCTCCTTTCTCCCTCGCTCCTTGCTCGATCGCCCCGCCTACGCGAGTGCCTCCAACGCACCTCCACCAGCGCCCCTCCACCTACGCGAGCCCCTCCCCCTACGCGAGCCCCTTCAACCAATGCACCTCCACCAGCGTGGTCTGGGCTGTGTGAGCGCCTCCCCACACGTTGCGCTCCTCCCCGCCACGCCGTCTGCCCACTGATGCGGTCTGCCCTACTCGGACACCTCCCCATCAGCAGGTCATCTACCCTACTCGTCCCTCCTCGCCACACGCGCACCTCCCCACCAAAGCCATCGACATGGTAATCAGGACTCAGTCATGGATATTGATTTTGCATCCTCTTGATTTCTTTGTTTTCTATAACTATAAGATGATTTTGCATCCTCTTGGTTGCAATGTTATTCAGTTCTTCTAGCTACCTATAATACATGATGATATTCCACATCACAGTTATGAATCAGGTTAGTATAGATTTTGATATGGAATTTTGGACATCATTTGAAATCTCGTATTGTACCAAGTCCGGGTGATAAATTAGTGAAACTCAATATTACTTAGCATCGATACAATGTCTTCTATGTCGTTGTGGCAATTATGTCGATGAGTATTATTTCATGTTGGCATTTTACACCTTTTAACATGCTAAGATTGAGATAATGCTGTTAGTTTTTTTTATTTGTTTCCATTGATAATATCAAAATTATAACATTTTAGTTGAAAATAAATATATAATTGTGTCATCTTTCTTTTTTCTTCATCTCTTTTTTTTTCCTTCCACCTCCAATTTACCATTGACACAATATCTAAATGTTGGCACGATATTGAATTAGTATTGTTCTAGTGGAAAAGCAAAACACCTTATGGTTCGGTATGACCTGATATTTCAAACCTTGATTTTGGATATGGCTTAGTCATGAATAATATAGTCACTAAGGGGCAAACTATTCCTGTCTTATGTTTTTCACTCAAAAAACTTTCTATAAATATATTATATTTCATTAGTTAACTTTCCTTATTGATCTTTATTTACTCATCCATTCTTGATATTATAATTTATACATAATTGAGGATTGAAAAGATTTCTCTTATTTCTTCAATTCAGGTAGATCCTAATATGGATGTCCGTGCAAGAATGATAAATGCAGGAATTAGAGTCATTGACAAACATGGAAAAGAGAATGTTCCTTTACTTTTTCCTATTTTTGATCGTTTTTTGAATAAGAAGGTACTCTCATTTTAACTGATTGATTATTTGTTGGATTCGGGATTCCTGTATTTTAAACCTAATAATACTAATGTTTGTCATCAAGAGCCACTAACTCTGTGTTGCTTCTTTGTCTTTAGGCATCCGATGAAGAAATATGATCCTGTGAGGGAAGGTGTTGTGATATTCACTGGAGCTCTTGCGAAATATTTAGCAAAGGTATGAGATCAGTGATGGGAATTTTTGGCGGCTTACCTGCTGTCGTTGCTTTCCTTCCTGTTGTAGATTGGTATTTGTTGTTACTTTACTCTTATTGGCTTACAATTTATACTTGGAGCAGGATGATCCAAAAGTCCACATTGTTGTAGAGAAATTATTATATGTTCTAAACACTCCCTCAGAGGCAGTGCAACGAGCAGTCTCTAATTTTTTATCTCCATTAATGTCATCGGAACAGTTATTTTTTGTTGAGTTAAAAACTAAGCAGGTAATTTCATTTTGTGTGCAATATTTTTTTTACCCTTTGAAATATTTAATGCTTTGTTTCTTATTGCTTTTTTTTCTCGTTTAAGATGTATTTTTCCACTTTGTTGGTAATATTCTTATAATTGCTTGGTAATTCTTGTCATTGTTACCAAAGGTGGTAGCCGGCCACTTAATGGCCAATAATGGCCATTAAGGGGATTACCAAAGGTGGTGGCCGGCCACTTAATGGCCAATAATAGCCATTAAGTGGCCGGCCACTTAAACACACAAAAAATGAGTTTTTGTGGTGAGTGATTCATTCTTCTCCTAACTTGGTTTTGGTTTGGTTTTGCTCTCCCTCTCCTCTCATCTTGCCGAGACCCCAAGAAGTGCTAGCACACTTTTGGGCTCTCCTCTCCACTCTCTTGCTTGTGTGGATACTTCTAGAGGGTTGCTACTTTGCATCCTTGAGATCCGACACCAACCGAGGAGCGAGCGGAAATTGCGGGGCATGCATCGAAGGTAGTTTTCTCTTCTCTAATAGATCTAGGTTGTAGATCGGTTTTGAAGCATGTAAACGAGCACTCGTAAATTTTTGAAATGGTTTTCTTCGCTCGGATCCTTTCTATTGGGGCTTTCCGCGACGCGAAAAAGCGGTTTTCGCGGCCCGAAAAACCCTACAGTGGTATCAGAGCCACGAGCGAAGCTTGTGCTCGTTTTGGTTTTTATTTTTTGTATTAGATACAAAATTTAGATAATTTTATGCTTCTGTAATTTGTCTAAATTTTAGGATTTTTTGAGTATTTTTCCTCGTAGAGGCAAAGCGACGAGTGCGAAGCACTTGTAGACTTTGCCACCGAGAAAAACTTCACCGAAACGGCAAGTTTCGCCCAAATGGATTTTGGGACAGTGGGTAAAGGCGCTGTATAATCGCAAGAAGACACTCGTGAAGGTTATTTCACGAGTAGGGGTACTGCCCCTAACCCCGCAAGGGGCCTTGTCTCGCGATTACGCCCGAAACCCGCTTACCGGGACCGGCGCGGAGTTGTGACTCGAAAAATTCTAAAAAATCAGTTGAAAAATTATATAAAATCTGTAAAATTACATAATTTTGAATTATGTACAGTAGTGTGATGGTCATGGCCCAAAACCCAATTTTTAATAAGATTAAAATTGTGTTGTAATTCATAATACGGCCTGCGCGTCGTTTTTGCACATATGCGTGTTGTATTGTGTTTGCGACCTGCGTGTCGGCTTTTAATATTTTATTTATGTTGTATTTCATATTTAGACTCGAATGTAACTCGAGTATAAAATTTGTAATGTACAAAAGTGAAGACGACGGAAATTTTGGAGAACTTGGACTCGGGAGAACTAGCCGACAACACCAAGACGGTCAAGAGGAAGCGCTTGGAGAAGCCGCTAGACCTAGGTTGACCATCGGATCCTCTCATTGGCTTGAGAGGGTCTTAGCAGGGCCATGACCATGTCACTTATGTTTATTTTTATTATTGCTATGCTTGTGATGTATATGATGCATGATAATGTAGAATAGTAAAAATAAACTTAAGTGTATGAGATGCACAAGTAATGTGAGAACCATATTTTGATGTGCACTTAATATACATTTAGGATTAAATTAGATTTCATAAATGCCTAGATGTGATGCACATCCTCGATTAGATTAGATCTAAAATCGAATCAACTCGTAAACGCCTACCGGGTCCTGATACCCATCACTACCTCGATCATATGCGCTTGTCGATTCTGTCAAACCAGAGAAACGCATTTAATCTTGGTAGGATGCGGAGGGACAACCTTGGTCCCGCCTATCACGGCTCGGGTTAGATCGAGCTCAATCAGATTGAGTAACTAGTTAACTCAATTGGATCGAGTAAAGCTATAGGCGTATTCCAATAGTTGGAAAGGGTAGGACAAAATCACCGTTTTAAATAGTCTTGAGCGATTTAGCCAAAGCTAACTCAAGATTATTCTTAAACGTTAAATCTTGATCCTATAAACAAGAGTTGCATAGAGATGTAATTGATAAATTAGTTATCTACCGATCATACTAAGTCTTGGGCGATTTAGCCAAAGCTAACTCAAGGCATAGTATGATGTGGTCTTGTCCCACATAAATTATAGTAAATTGGTACGGATCTAGTAGTGTGGTTTGACCACTCCAATGACTTGATTCCACCAAAATTCCTATAATT
Organism: Boesenbergia rotunda; assembly: GCA_024364735.1. Classification (NCBI taxonomy): domain Eukaryota; kingdom Viridiplantae; phylum Streptophyta; class Magnoliopsida; order Zingiberales; family Zingiberaceae; genus Boesenbergia; species Boesenbergia rotunda. The sequence continues at coordinate 431,315 of JAGFNQ010003157.1, read as the reverse complement.
TAGTGGGAGCATCATTTAATTAAAGGCCTAATTAGATGATTACAAGAATATGATATTTATTCTCTGCATTTATCTGCTGTAGATTGCCATGTCTTCAAACGCGAATACTCTCTCTCTGCGATCTGTCCTTGAGAAGGACAAGCTCACTGGAGCTAATTTCCTGAACTGGTACAGGAACTTGAGGATAGTCCTTAAACAGGAACGTAAGCTGTACGTTCTAGAGCAAGCAGTTCCTGAAGCACCACCACCCTCAGCCATCCGTAGCGTTAGAGATGCTCATCAGAAGCATCAAGACGACGCGTTAGACGTGTCGTGCCTAATGCTATGCTGCATGTCCTCTGAGCTTCAGAAGCAACACGAGAACATGAATGCTTACGATATGATTGGCCACCTCAAGCAATTATATCAAGGGCAGGCAAGGCATGAGCAGTTCGAAGTGACTCAGGCCCTCTTTTCATGCAAGATGAAAGAGGGAACCCCAGTAGGAACTCACGTACTCAAGATGATTAGGTACGTCGAGAACCTCGAGAGACTAGGGTTTCCCTTGGGCCAAGAGCTGGCTACCGACCTGATTCTGCAATCGTTGCTGCCAGGTTACCGTCAATTCGTCATGAATTACAACATGAACGAATTAGACAAACCACTTCCCGATATACTCAACATGTTAAGAACTGCTGAGTCTAATCTCACCAAGCCTAGTACCGTCCTGATGGTACAGAAGGGCAAAGGCAAGGGTAAGTGGAAGCCCAAAGGTAAGGGTAAGACCCAAACCAAGGGCAAAGCCAGCTCTGCAGCACTTAAACCCAAGGGTGGGGTGCAGAAGGATGCCACCTGTTTCCATTGCGGTGAGAAAGGGCATTGGAAAAGAAACTGCAAGATCTACCTGGAGGATCTTAAGAAGAAGAGAAGCGAGTCTTCTACTTCAGGTATATATGTTATAGAAGTCAACCTTTCTATTTCTACATCATGGGTATTAGATACTGGATGTGCTTCTCACATTTGTACCAATGTGCAGGGGTTGAGAAATAGCAGGGCATTGGCAAAGGGCGAGGTGGACCTACGAGTAGGCAATGGAGCACGAGTTGCTGCTGTTGCTGTAGGAACTTATTTTCTATCTCTGCCCTCTGGGCTTGTACTGGAACTAGATGATTGTTGTTATGTACCTGCACTTACTAAGAACATAATTTCTGTTTCTTGTCTAGACAAGAAAGGCTTCTCATTTATAATTAAGAACAAATGTTGTTCAGTCTATTTAAATGAAATGTTCTATTGTAGTGCAGATCTTATCAACGGACTCTACATTCTAGACTTAGAACGCCCTATCTATAATGTAAGTACCAAGAGGTTGAGATCAAATGAGTTGAACCCAACCTATCTCTGACACTGTCGCTTAGGCCACATAAATGAGAATCGCTTGTCCCAGCTCCATAAGGATGGATTGCTGGATTCATTTGATTTTGAATCATATGAGACATGCGAGTCATGCCTTCTAGGCAAGATGACTAAGACTCCCTTTAGTGGACATAGCGAGAGGGCAACAGATTTGTTAGGACTCATACATTCTGATGTATGTGGCCCTTTCAATGTTGCTGTTCGAGGTGGTTATAGATACTTCATCACATTTACTGATGATTTCAGTAGATATGGTTATGTGTACTTGATGACACATAAGTCCGAGTCCTTTGAAAAGTTCAAAGTATTCAAAAATGAAGTACAAAACCAATTACTCGGCAAGAGTATTAAAATACTTCGATCAGATCGAGGTGGAGAATACTTGAGCCATGAGTTTCGTGATTATTTAGCTGAGTGTGGGATTCTATCTCAACTCACTCCTCCTGGGACACCACAGTGGAATGGTGTATCCGAAAGGAGGAATCGTACCTTATTAGATATGGTACGATCTATGATGAGTCACGCAGATCTTCCTATATCCTTTTGGGGATATGCTCTAGACACGGCAGCGTTCACACTTAACCGTGTTCCATCAAAGGCGGTCATGAAGACACCATATACGATATGGACTGGGAGGAGTCCCAAGATGTCTTTCATGAAGGTTTGGGTTATGAGGCTTACGTTAGACGTCAAGTCTCAGACAAACTGGGACCCAAGTCCGATAAGTGCTATTTCGTGGGATATCCCAAGGAAACTAAGGGATATTACTTCTACATTCCAAGTCAGCACAAAGTGTTTGTTGCTAAGACTGGGGTCTTTCTAGAAAGGGACTTTGTTTCTAGAAAGACTAGTGGGAGTTCGTTTGATCTTGAAGAAGTTCAAGACAATGACCATAGCACTGAGCCCTTGATGGATACTGAACAGGAACCACAAGAAGTTGTGGATGAGATTATTACACAAGAAGTTGTGGAACAACAACCTGTTCAGGTAGACCTACCTCTTCGCAGGTCTGATAGGGTACGTCGTCAGCCTGAGAGATATTCATTTCTCTTGCCTGACCATAATGACGTTATGATCATTGAGAATGAGCCTACCACCTATTAGGAAGCTGTGATGAGCCCAGATTCTGAGTCATGGCTGGAAGCCATGAGATCCGAAATGGATTCCATGTACACCAACCAAGTATGGACTTTGGTTGATCCACCTGAAGGGGTCAAACCCATTGGGTGTAAGTGGGTCTTTAAGAGAAAGACTGACATGGATGGACTTGTACATACCTATAAGGGTAGACTAATAGCTAAAGGTTTCAAGCAAATTCATGGTATTGACTATGATGAAACTTTTTCTCCAGTCACGATGTTCAAGTCCATTAGGATCTTGCTTGTTATTGCAGCATACCACGATTATGAGATCTGGCAGATGGACGTCAAAACTGCGTTTCCGAATGGAAACCTCCTCGAGGAAGTGTACATGACACAACCTGAGGGTTTTGTAGATCCAAAGCATACTGGTAGAGTATGCAAGTTGCATAAGTCCCTTTATGGACTAAAGCAAGCTTCTCGAAGCTGGAATCTTCGATTCGATGATGCAATCAAACAGTTTGGTTTCATCAAGAATGAAGATGAACCCTGTGTCTACAAAAGGGTTAGTGGGAGCACAGTTGTCTTCCTAGTCTTGTATGTGGATGACATACTACTCATTGGGAACAACATCCCTTCGCTACAGTCTGTGAAGACTTGGTTGGGGACTTGTTTCGCAATGAAGGACTTAGGTGAAGCAGCCTGCATTCTAGGCATTAAGATCTATAGAGATAGATCTAAGAGATTGCTTGGCCTAAGTCAGAGTACATACATCGATACGGTATTACACCGTTTTGCCATGCAGAATTCCAAGAGAGGAATTCTGCCAATGTCACATGGTGTGAGTCTTTCGAAGACTCAGAGTCCCTCTTCTAGAGAGGAGAGAGACCGCATGGATAAGATCCCTTATGCTTCTGCCATAGGATCTATCATGTACGCCATGTTATGTACTCGTCCTGATGTCTCGTATGCTTTGAGCATGACGAGCAGGTACCAGTCAGATCCAGGTGAACGTCACTGGNACCATTTAGTTTAGGTAGTTTTCTGAAGTGAGTGTGTGAAAGTCTCCTATGCCAGAGCCAAGTCTCATCCTTATGGGTTAAGAGGCAGTTTTCTAAGGGACAGGTTAACTTAATTTCATAAATCTTATTGTGCCTAAGTCCTCTAAGTGTGATGTTTGGGTTGTCATTATGTTTGATCAGACATTCATTGGATAGGAACCTAACCTTATAACCAGTGTCACACAATTGGCTAATGCTTAGTAAATTGAAGTTGAAATTTTCAACAAGTAATACATTTGTTATTATGAAATTAGACTCAAGTTCAATATTTCCTAGGCCAATTACCTTAAGTTTACCGTTGTTTCCAAAAGCAACGGTCCCTAGTCTTTTGTACTTGAGTTCTGTAAATTTGGTGGGATCCCCAGTCATGTGTCTGGAGCATCCACTGTCAATGATCAATTTGTTTTCCTACAGTTAAGTAAAAGGTTTAGACCTTAGGTTAAGTTTTTGAATTTTAAAAAAATTTAAGAAGATTTAAAAACTTGAGTTTGAATTTTAAATTTGAGTTATGTTAATTTTGATTTTGAATTTGATTTTTATTTTTGAATTTGAATTTTATTTGAATTTGAATTTTATTTTTTGAATTTGAATTTGAATTTTATTTTTTGAATTTGAATTTAAATTTGAATTTTATTTTTTGAATTTGAATTTTATTTTTTGAATTTGAATTTTAATTTTAATTTTTTGAATTTGAATTTGAATTTAAGTTTGAAAGTTGAGTTATCAATCAATAATTTGAATTTGGTTATCCTTATTCATCTCACTTGGTCTAAGTCATCAATCAAGGGAGTCTTATGATTTTGTGAGATGATTTTGAGTTTGATTAGAAAAGTTAACTTGACCTTGTGTTAGATCCAAGTTTAACAAGTAGTAATTTAAAAGTACACTTCAATAATTGGCTTCCAGGCCATGGCGAGGCACAGTGGTCTTCTTTGGCCGAAGCCTTATTGGAGCAACAACCATTTTCTAGGCAAAGCCGCTTAAAGAAGTTGGACTTTTAACTTACTCATTGAAAACCCTGGTACTAAATAGTACAAGAGTCAAATTAACTTTGAAGCTAGTCCTAAGTGCCCACCTGGGCAAAGGCTGATTTTAAGGTGCCAACTAGTTTGGAGTCTCCCCCTAAATTGTAGACTGGGTGTCTAGGATCAATGTAATGGATGTCCCTTTTTGGGACATAAAATTGATTCTGACCTACTTGCTTTGTTAGATAAGCTTTCGGAACCCACGCTTTTCGTTGATTTTTGCGGGGGTGGATAAAGGAGATAAAGGATCTTTGGGACGATCTTGATTTATATCCTATTCCAGATTTGTTGTACATGCCCTTTTGTGATCCAAGAATAAGGTCAAGGTTCTTGGATCGGATTGTGAAAGTTGCTAGTAGATCCTTAAGTTTTAGGACTTCGCCCTTTAGGGTTGAGTTTTCAGTTTCAAGCTCAATTAATTTTTGATTTTGAGTTTGTTCAGTTAATGTTCTGATATTAATTAATTGCTCCTTAAGGTCTTGATTTTCCTTAAGGAGCTGGTCATTTCTAGATTCAGATGCAAGCAATTTTTTATTTAAAGCAGAGATAATCTTAAAAAATTTTTGATTAACTGAATCTAAATATACCTTAGTCGAGTCGTCCGAAAAGAGTCCGATCTCTTGACTCGACTCGTATTCGGAATCTTCGTCGTGCTCTGAGTCTGACCCGGGTCCGGTTGCCATTAGTGCGAGATAGTTTGAGTTCCTTGGTGGTTCATCGTCGGAGTCGTCTGTGCTGTCGTCCCAAGTGGCTTGAAGAGCCTTCTTCTTCTTATTCTTCTTGGGTTGATTCTCCTTTTTGTAGGGGCATTCGTGTTTGAAGTGTCCTTTTCTGTTGCAGCCGAAGCAGGTTATTTTACTTTTGTCTTCACTGCTGGTGGGCTTCATTATCTTCTGGAGGTCCTTTCTTGAGAACTGACTTTTCTTTTTGGCGAAGACCTTTCTTACTAGGTTGACCATTTGTTCCTCATCATCTGAGTCTGAGTCTGACTCTTCTTCTGATTCTTGAATTTTCTTCTTTGACTTGCCTTCTTTTGAGGAACCTGCAAATAGGGCAAACCCTTTCTCGGCCTTGGCGTTAGTCTGTTCGTGCAGTTCTAATTTACAAAACAATTCATCTAAATTAATTTTAGAAAGGTTCCTAGAAATTTTATAAGCATCTATAATAGATGCCCATAGTGAATTTCTAGGGAACGCATTTAAAGCATACCTTATGATGTCTCTGTTTTCTTGTTTGTGCCCGATTAGGTGGAGTCCATTTAGTATGTCCTTGATCCGGGCGTGAAGTTAGCTTGCAGATTCTCCTTCCTGCATTTTTATGTTAAATAACTTATTTAAAAGTAAATCCCTTTTTGTTACCTTTGCATCAGAGGTGCCTTCATATAGTTCAATCAGTTTGTCCCAGAGCTCTTTGGCAGATTCAGTTGGGCCGATACGGTTCAATTCCTCTTTTGTTAGTCCGCACTGGAGGGTGTTCTGCGCCTTGTACTCAGTCTGGGCCTTTCTCTTCAAATCAAGGTTCCATCTGTCAGGCTTCAGTGGTGCAATGTTTCCCTCGTCCATTGGTGGTTCGTAGCCAGATTGCACCGCGAACCATTGATCCATGTCTGTCTTTAGGTACACCTCCATTCTTCGTTTCCAGTAAGGGAAGTCTTCCCCATTGAAGAGTGGAGGACGGGCAGTGCTAAACCCTTCACCTTGAGTCATCTGAAATAGACCACACAAAAACTTGTCCTAAGACTAGGTCTTGGATTAGTAGTGTGGTAGGAAAAGGAGAAGAAAGAGAAAGAGCGACTCGAAATGGTGTTGCACCAAATTCGAGTAAAATCAAACGAACGAAAAAAAATAATCCAAATCTAGGCAACAATACCTAATTTAGATCATGTGTAGCGAAAAACCAAAAATAAAAAAAAACTGGATTTCCCCCGGCTCTTATGGTGGTTGCACCGATACAGAGCGAACATGGCTCTGATACCACTTGTAGGATCGATGCACGTGAGAGGGGGGGTGAATCACGTGACTTTTTAAAAAATCAGAGCGCTTTAAAAAGCGTGCACAGCGGAAAAGATAAAACACGAACGAACAACCAATACAAACGACACAGGTAGTTTTACTTCGTTCGGAGCCTTCGGCGACTCCTACTCGAAGGCCCAGGTCCCTCGGACCTTTCCGTTGGGCAATCCACTAAAACTCTCTACCGGTAAACCCCGATAGAGTAGGCGAGTACAAAAGAATTGAAAGTGTGACAACTCCACACTTTCAAGTAATTAAATGCAATAAAGTATTAAAAAAAATAAGCTCTTCTTTTTACCGACGTCCGGAGTAGGTCGACTCTTTCGGGGCAGCAGGACGTCGTCGGCTCGAGGTGAAGCGTTTCCGGAGCAAGGCGCGAGCGTAGAAGAACTTTGAGGCGTTGGAAGAATTGTTGTTGGAAGCATGGGGTCGAGGGCCCTTTATATAGGACCTGGGGGCGCCCGGGACGTCGGGGGCGCCCCCCACGTGGCCTCTGATCCGCAGAGCTATCGGTCGCGTCTGATCCTCTGGATCCGCTTTGACCGGGGCGCCCGGAGCGCTCGGGGCGCCCGGATTGACCGGGTCAAAGTCCTATCTCCTTGGCTTCGAGGGGTTCGGTTTGAGGTATGCGCATGGGGGCGCCCGCAGAGTAGGGGGCGCCCGGGAGCAGCGGGGGCGCCCGGAAGCACCGGGGCGCCCGGCCCAGCATGTATTCGAACCCTCTTTTGCTTTACCTGTTTTGTATGACCCTTATGGGGCGCCTGGGACACTCCGGGCGCCCTACTCAGCTACTACCTCACTCCTTTGAGGGTATCTGAGCTGCAGACACTCCTTCCTTTGGTCCTGCATCCAGGGTTAGTCCAAAACACAATAAAACACAGTGTTAGATTATACAGCCTTAGCTGTCTTAGTTCTGACTTTTGTCTCCGAAATGGAGCCCTAGGTCGAACCGACGCCTACTGTTCCCTCGACGGGGAACGCGTCCTCTCCTACTCTTCCAGTGACTTACCTCACTTACCCTTTGTGCAGCTTTACTTGACTTCTTGACCCACCAGGACTTCCTGCCAAGGCTCAATCACCCTGGTCTTCCTGCCAAGTCTCAACCAACTTGGTCTTCAGCCAGTTGTCAGGTCCCGCGGACCCAACTGGACTTCCCGCCAGGACTCAACCATCCTGGACTTCAGCCTGGTGTCTGGTCCTAAGTCTTTCAACCCTGCACAATTAGTAAGGAGGTTAAAAACCAACAACCCTAACTTTAACCACTTTGTCATACATCAAAACCCGAGTTTGACCGTTAGTGCAAACTGCACCAACAAGAATTAGTCTCTTGTTGTCAACTAGGTGCTTGTTATTTTATATTAGCATTCACTTTGCCACTTTTTTTTTTTTTTTGACATCAACAATTGCAGTTACACACTACGTTTACAGAGAAGTTACTATAGCATGGAATACTGCTCTCCTATAAGTGTAGTAGCCTAAAACACAACAATACATAGGAAATGCATAAAAGAAAGAGAGCAGTAAATACAGGGTTTGCATAGTTAAAAGAGATCGCTTAGTGGCAACTTTCTTTTGTATGGTTCATAAAAAAAAAATTACCATAAGAAAAAAAATTAGTGGAAGGGAACAAGACCTTCTTGCTAGTCCAATAGTCCATGTAAGTTTGGGAATGGCACACTGAATATCTCCAATAGTTTACTTGTTTTGTTATACAAGTCCACAACCCTTAATGTACTTTCTCAGAAATAGTTCATTCATAAGCGAATCTAGAAAATCACTGACTTCCAATCTTTATTTGATATCCAGCTATTCTACTGACTGGGATCACTATTCCAGCCTGGCCCAGTACTTGGTGGACTCAACTAACTGAAGTTTTGTATACAATAAAAAATACATTCAATAGAACAATCCTTGATCTACTCTAAATGTTAAAAGTTTACTTGGTTTTAGTTTTCCCATCATACTATCATTGTTGAAATTTCTTTGAGCAATGCTAAGTACAATTTCAAGTGACTAGGGACGTCGATGACCAAAAGACTAATCCCACCACGACTTCCATAATCAGACATTGCTTCTGTAGAATTTTGCTAAGTATTCATCATTTGGAGTTCCTCTCGGATCTGTACATCATAAGAGTAAACTATCGTACTTTTTCTCAAAAACAAATATAATGTGTGAATCTCTGGGACTGTAGCATCCGGTTGTTCTACAGTGTAGTGTTGATGCATTGGCAGGAGATAGATTAGGTTGTTCCAACTGATCTGAAAAAAAAAAAAGCTATGCAGATTGCCTACGATATCTAGGATCCTTCAATGTACCCCTGATGGTTCTAGGAGGTGGTATGATTAGGATTTATTTTAGTTATTAGTTATGTGTGCTTAGCATATTAGTCTTCAGTTTATTAGCCTCAACAGATGGTCGAAGCTACAAGTTATCAGACGCAGCAGACGGTAGGAGCTCCAACACTTCAGACTATGCAGCCAGCAGCAATTCAGATGATTCAGCCACTGGCCAATGGAAAGACCTAGTGAGTAACAACACGGTTGTTGGTCGTCGACATCGATTGTTGGTCGACGACCTAGTTGGGCCGCCAAATGTTGATTTGGCTGCCAGGTTGTTGGGCCGAGGGGCCAGGTTGTTGGGCCGCCAAATGTTGATTTGGCCGTCAAATGGGTTGAGAGACCGTGTCATTACAATAAATGGTATCAGAGCACCTATACCACTATTCTAATACACCTTCTATTCCACTTTTCTGAAACATGATTTTGTGTAGCTTCATAGGAAATAAAGATCAAATATGGACAATAATAAGATTACTCACAATGCTTCTTGTAGTGGGCATCTCTTCGTTTTGAGGGTCTATTTCTAGCCTTTGCCTAGCTTAGAAGTCATATTCAAGAACAAATTGGACTATTGATAAGGTTAATATTATATATCAAGTAATCAGAGTAAATAAATGAAAATGCCAGAAACTCTTTTTGTGCTTGCAACTCATCTAAATATGGCTTTGTGCATGAAACTCAAGCTAAATTAGAATAATTACTTTGACCTAATGAAAATAGACATGTCTCCAGTTGTTGGTATATCAAAGCTAAGTTATAGGATGAAATATATACATCAATGGGACACTAATAAAAGCTAATTTAGAACAAATTTTAACAATATAATTTTATTTATGGCCTAGCTAGAGTGTAAATGACATATAAGGAATAATTTCTCAGGTACAATTAAAACTAAGGTGTAACCAAGTTACCTTACAACAAGCTCTCTAATTGAGAAATAACTTTCCGTTGGTTTTATCTCAAATTTGAGGATTTATTAGTTCTTCTTGCATGGTATTATATTTGAATAGTTATGTAACTATTGAGCAAATATAATTGATATTTTATATAATTATGTTACAGTTACCTTAATAATCATTTCATGTAGGTTTTTATATCATTAAACTTCCTTCTCTTTTTCCTTTTCAGCGTTGGGCTATTTTTATCATAATAGAAGAATCTTTTTAGTTTAATTTATGAATGATAGTGTATCATTTCTCTTTAACTTTTTTTTATCTTCTTTGCCTTTTCAAGCTCCATTCTCATTCTTTGTTGCTCTTTGGCCTTGTAAGCTCTAGCGTACCTATAACTTTGCTTCAATGCCTTCTTATTAGACTCAACTATATAATGCACATGTGCTCTAAAAAAAAAAAAAATCAGTGGCACGATTTTTGGGTGAGGGGTTCACTGATACGTGAGTATGGGTTAAGGAAGTAATGTTGTGCATTAGTTGTTTTTCACTCATACAATTAAAAAAAAACAACAGCAGAGAGATTGATCTGAGTGTTGAATCAGTTAACAGTATGATAAATGTTTGTGTAAAATCCTTAGACTGATTTTGATAGTAGAAATCAAGAGTTTGGTACATTCTATTCTGATGTTGCGGTAGACTACTGATATTTGATATTTTATGATTTTTAGTTTTAAAACTGGAATTCAACACTTGCTAGCACCGGATTTAGTGTCCAGATGTGAGAATATATTCAAGTAATGAAGTTGGATAGGAAGGTTTGATAGGTTGATCAGTTGTAGTTGGTTTGTAGACAATAACCTCTAGATCTATGATCTCAGTATAGACTTATGTCTACGAGCGCTTCCCGATTTACCCTGATGACCGGTGGAACACTTCCGTGGGGTCGGGCCGGTCATCCCAGGTTCGTCTGCTACCTGGTCCAACATTTAGCATGGTTTATGCTGATAATTCTAGTTGATTGGAAGTAGATGATGTATGTTTTGCAATTGCGAACATAATGATCGGATATGAGATGAATTGATAAAGTGTTGTGGAACCATAGGTTTCGGATTTGGGGTCTAATTGGTTTCGGTTGTGTAGACCAGTTTGTGTTTGGAGATGCAGCTGGCCACAAGTTGACTGGGGATGATTCTGTTTTGAAGGATTATGTGGTATGCTGATAAAAGAAGGATTATGTGGTATGATGATTAGGTTAGGAAGTAACGCGTTGTTACTTAAAATGTAACCAAGTAGATGGTATGAATAGGATTTATTTTAGTTATTAGTTATGTGTAGATTAGCTGTGCCTAACATATTAGTCTTCGGTTTACTAGACTTAGCAGACGGTGGGAGCTCCAGCACCTCAGACTATACATCCAGCAATAATTTAGATGATTCAGCCACTACCTATTCAGACGATGCCACCATCAGTTCCAAAGATGGACCGGGATTACACGCTCACCAGAGAGAATGCACAATAGGTCGATGAATCGATTTTCCAAGATATTAAAGAGCTATAGGGTATCTACGTGTAGGTCATTGCTTGTAACTGAGTAGCTACCGTTAGAGAGATGTTGGACATTTTCTAATATGGTAGATAACGCATTTGACTCGCAATCAGAGTTGAGGTTGACCATGAGAGACGCAGACCCTTAGAGTTCTTCGTGAGTGATCATGTAGTTTTACGAGTGTCACCCACGAAAGGGGTGAAGAGGTTTGGGTTGCGAGGTAAGCTAGCTCTCTGCTACATTTGACCTTTCTAGATTTTGAAGCGGATTGGAACAGTCGCTTATCGTCTGGCATTACCATTTTCTTTGGCTGGAGTTCACGATGCGTTTCATGTTTCAATGTTAAGGAAATATGTACCAGATCCTACACATGTGTTATTAGAGGTGCCGATCACACTTCTGCCAGACGCGACGTATGAAGAGGTGCTTATGCGGATTCTGGACCGCAAAGAGCATCAGTTGAGGAACAAGACAATTCGGTTGGTCAAAGTTGGTTGGCAGCACCACTCTGATGAGGAAGCTATTGGGGAGCTCGAGGATACGATCAGAGCTCGCTACCCTCATCTATTTACTTGAGGTGCGTATGGTTGGTTTTCCATTCCGTAATCATATTATATCTGGGTTGTTGATTTCTCTTGTTGTTGACCAGTACTTGTCGCGGTTTATGGTTTATGATTGTGGACTAGTCTGAGTTGTTGATTTCTCTGGTTGTTGACTAGTATTTGATGTGGTTCACTAGCTAAATTTGGGGACCAAATTTTTATTAGTGGGGGAGAATGTTGAAAACCGAAATTTCAAAGGACTTAGTTGTAAATTTTAAAGAGCTTAGTCGTAATTCCCAAATTTGGAGGGCCTTTATGTAAAATTGTTTTAAAAAAAAGTATTCATAAATGCTAAATCCCCAAGTCCCTGATCAGTTTTCATTTCGTGCGGTGGTTCCTTTTTGCGAAATCACTCACGCCCGACGCCGTCTCCTCTCCTCGACACCGAGCGACGCCGAGCGCCTCCGCACCCTTCATCCTCATCATCTTCTTCTTCTGTCAAGAAGCAAGGGATTGTATCGACTTCTTCTTCCCTCTCGGTTTCACTCGACGCTGAGCCCTAGCCGACTGCTGTCGCCTCTCGCCCGACGACGCCACCGCCACAGCGGTTCCTAGCGAGCGAGCGCCGTCCTTTCGCCATCTCTCCTTCGTTTCCCTCTTCTTCTTGCGTCTTCTCCGGCGCGCTACTGCCTCGCGTGGAAACCCGAAGCCGACGATCAAGGTAAGGGTTCTCTTGATTTAGTTGGCTGTGATAGGATGGAATTGGTTGTGATAGGATATTATCTTGTGTAGAGGAGAGGGTTGCTAAGATTTGCTCAGTTTTGTTTTGGGATAGTTGCTAGCCCTAACTAAATTTATGGTAATTGTTGTGAGGCTTACGTCTCTGATCTATTGGTTTATTTGTTCAGATTTGTTTTGGGTTTATTGTGTGTTGCCGTATGGTAAAAAGGAAGTGGGTTAGTAGTTTATAGTATGCTAATTCTTATGTGAGTGTTAATATAGTCTGAAGGTGTAGTTGATTTAGTAATGTGGCACTGGCAAGAGTATAATAATTTGAGTAGGGGTCTCTTTCGTTGTCTCATAATAATTATTAGTAGAGTTAGCCCTGATATAATTAGGAAGCAATTAATCCTAATCACGACGTTTCAATTAACTAAGAGTTAACCATTTGTTTTCGATTAATTGAATGGTTACAAGGATTAGGATTATTCCTATAAGATTAAGATTAGTCCTAGAGGATTAAGGTAGTTCATTTAGCTTGATATCATATATTTTTGTTAGATAGCTAAAAATTAGTCCTTAATACAGGACCTTGATTCGGACTCGTTCGGTTGATCGTGGACGGTTCTCGTTTACGAAATTCTTCAATAAAAGACGGGTACTTCTCCTTTGTACTCGAGTAGTTTTCTTTACCTTAAAAGCATGGTTATATTATGTCTGATAGGTTACTTGACCTTGTTCTTTGTCGTTATTTAAAACATCGCCGTTGAGACTTATTTTTTCGTTGATCTTTGAGTATTCCTAAATTCGTATCTGTACAGTCCTCTATTGGTTTTCTATTCTGTAAAGTGTCGTTTGTACGCGAGCACTTAGAAGTCCATTAAACACAAATAGGTTTATTTGGCATTAGAAATACCCTACCTAGTAGTGTAGGTGCATAATCGTTGGTTTTCGATTTTCGGATGGTTGTATTGATGCATCGTATACTTGTTGGATTTTATTGCATCGTTGTTTCTCCGGTTGTTTATGCATCGTATAGCATGCACCATACTTGCACATTGCATACTAACGACTGTTGGGCTTACATTTGGTAAGCCGTCGTTAGTCATATTGTTGCTCGATTCACTCAACCACATGTTGTCATGGTAGTGGTTAGAGTGCGAGTGTTTGTCCTGTTATGCCTAACAGTGACACCCTCACCGTTGTTTTAGAGGGATGTTAGAGTCGTTGGTGGCTCACCCTCACCGTTGTTTTTAGAGGGATATTGTAGCTATTGATAGCTCCCCCGATGTACCGGGGTCTGGAGTGTAGACTCCCCAGCATCCTGTCCACTCAACCACGCCTTATGTGGTATTATTGTTGTTGTTGGAGTGGTACAATTGTCACAGCCCTACCCACTCGGTCACACAGATGGGATGTGTTGACGGCTTGACTGGCATCAGGGGGTGACACATGTCATTGCATCATGTGTATACGTATTTCTTTTATGCATTTGCTTGTGTTTGATGCACTTATATGAGCTATGATTGTTGCACATGTTTGACATGCATAGATCTTGATATTATTGTTGTTGAGTTGTTCTATACCTGCTTAGTCGTTATTCGGACTTTTTACCATGTCGATTTACATATGTTATGCATGATTAGGTTTCTATATTTCCTTATGGACTGTACCCTATTGGAATCTCTACTTGGTTATCTTGTATTATGCCATGCTTATTGTCTACTCATATACCCGCAGAGTCCGCCCGGACTCACTACCCCTGCTTTCCTTTTTGTTGTTTCAGATAGCAGGTAGACGTATCTCTTGGAGTCAGGAGAGGATCCAGTTGCCAGTCCCCAGTGTCGAGTTGAGTTAGTCTTCCGTATTTGGTTTAGTTATTTGTTTCAGTACTTGGAGTTGCATTTTATTCATTATTGGGTTTTGTCGTTATCAGAGACATTTGAGTTCTCTTCTGGATTGTAGTTTCATTTTATGTTTAAGGTGGCTGAGCCATCTGTTATTTATTTTGTTTCGATATAAAACTGCGTGGTTGTGATTTCTATATATTATTGTGATGCCAACCGCTTGTGGCTGAGCTATATTGAGGAGATATGATGTATAATTGCCCCATATTGTCCGCCGTACAGGGGAGATGCTGCCCGATTTTTCGAGGAAGCATGTGCCTCTGGGGGCGTGACAGCGGGTACCTTTGTTATGCATAGTTAGATATAGATAACAGTAGAGATGCTGATATTTTTATTTCTGTACTTCTTTCAGTAGTTGTATCTGCTAGTTTTACTACTTGCTGTTATTTATTTCTGCATGGATTGATTGTATGTACAGCTTACTTTATACCTTATGCTAGGGTTTAGGTTATGATACATACCGGTGATCTGGACTACTGCATATCATATAGATGACAGTAGGGATAGATAGTGGATGATACATGGGATAGTGACATGCATCATTGTTGCACGTAGCATAGGTGGATGAACTTTAACTCCCTGGAGGTTGAGATAGGTCGTCGGACTTGCTACTCGTGTAGGGACATATGTAGGCGACCTTTGACTCCCCTAGTGGTTGAGATGGGCCGTCAGACCTGCCACATGATTTGTCGCGTAGTTCCGGTGGCGTACCCGCGGCGCTGCAGCAGGTCCCCTATTCTGTCTGGAGATAGTTAGGAATGAGGGAGCGTACTTTTTCCTAGGGCTGGGTACGTTTCGGTCTGAGACCCTGCTCGTTCGGTATCGCGTGGTGCGCGACAGTGATCGTCTGAGTGGAGGGAGGACCTGGTCAGAGCCCTACCCACTCGGTTTCGTGTGATGCACGACGGTGGCCGACTGGCGTCAGGGGTGACTCATGTTGCATCATGAGCATGTTTTGCATCTCTGCACTTGGTTGTGTTTGCTGCATTTGGTTGATGCATTTGGTTGACATGCATGCTATTGGGTTTGGTTCGACGCAGGTAGGTATGTACTTCCTTTTCTTTCTTATGGTTCAGTTCTGCATTTCCTTTTTACTGCATTTATCTTTAGTATTGTGATAGATGGTGACTTACTACTAGTATAGCTTCCTATGCATATTAGACTGTATTCGCTGAGTCCTTTGGACTCACCCCGTTAGCCCTATTTTTTTCTCCTTTCAGGATGATCGTCTGGATTGCCCAGCAGCCTGTCCCAGTTCATGTGTCTCCGAGATGATTTCCGTGGTTGTCTTATATTTTGGTTGTTGTACATGTTGGTACCTTTCCTTTATTCGTTTTGTTCTTTTCACTTCCGCTGTTATATGTTGTGCTCTGTTGTGTCGTCCATTTTACGGCAGTATAGTTGTACTTTTGTGTGTCATTGAGGCCTTGATTCCGTTTTGGTTTTGTCGTAAGTCGTACCGGTACGCAGCTTTGTCGTCGTTTTCGTTTTCTCTTTATACAGTCGCTTGTTCCCGCTCTATAGGTTGCGGTACAAGCAAACTGTGGTAGTCGTGGTGATTAGGTTTTCGGATTGTCCGCCGGGACGAGGAAGTAACTGTCCGGTCGGTATCGGTCGAGCGGCTCCTTCGGGCGTGACATTTAGATAATTGATGGGCATGATTTGCATCTAGGTAGAATAATGAATTGTGTAAAAGATGAAGATCGAGAATACCTGCTTCTTTGATATATTATGGGTGACCTTTAACAGGACTTGGATCAAGAAGTAGATGTAGATATGCTCAAAGCAAAATGCACATAAATACTATTAGCTTAATGGAATGGACAAGATGGTATCAGTAAATATGATTCAACTTTAAGCATAAAAAAATTCTTAGCTGATCTAACATAGTAAAAAATAAATTAATGGAGTAAGTGAAAGCTCAATGGTAGATCACCACCTTCCATTTGAACAGGGCATTCTAAACTGAAAACAGCTTCAAATTAATTAACTAGGATTCTACTAAAGAAAACTAATTGATACGATGTGAATAATTGGAGGAGTAAATCATCCTGGCAATAAGATACAAATCAAATACCTTATATTGAGGAGGTAAAAACCACAAAAAAATAATAATTCAATATACATATAAAATAAATAAAACCAAATCCGGTGATACAAAACTGATTAAAGAGTTAAAAAAGGGTACAAATATCACAACCGATAAGATAAACATGAATAATATAGAGAACAGAACAACAAGAAGCTAAGAGTCCAGAGCCTCCATATAGTATGCTACCGACAATATATAGTACCCAAAGCAAACAAAAATATTAGCAATGTCATGTGAACAACTCGAGAATAGCCAACAAAAACAAAACTTCGCCACACTGATGTATCAAAAAAAAAAAAATCGAGAGCAATTCAAATAATCTAAAGACAAAGCATAAAAGAAGAGAGAAAATAAAATCTTTTTCAAAGGGACACAAAAATTGGGGCACTGGTAGCGGGCAAGAACATCGAAATAATTTTAGGGAAAGGAACAGGAGGCGAATACGGTATCAATTAAGACCTCAGCGACTTGATCTGAAGTGAGAGCATACAAAATATGAAATCCACGAGGGATCTTCACTTACACTTCCGACTTATGCGACGACAACCATGAGATCGAGACAGCCAAAATCGAGTAGACCTTTGAGCACACCCGGAGAGATAGGGGCGAGGGAAGCAGCGAGAAGCTTGCGAGAGCTCGTGGGGCGAACGGAATGCCTTCTCTGGCAGTAGGGCGGGGCAAGCGACTGTGGTCAGCGATGCGCGAGGTGAGAGCAGCGCCTTCAATGCCCTGTTCAAATGGTTGGTTAGGAGCAGAAGGGAGCTACCAGTAAATGGATCTCCCTCGCCTAGATTGGTCAAAGTGTCTGATCCCAAGTGATAAGCATGGAAACATATGTTGTCTGAGGTTTCGAATTCGAGTCCTCTTAGCGACTAATATTTATTTACTGAGATATTATTACCAATAATATGCGGGATATTATTTATAATAATATGTTCGATATTATTTCAATAATTATACTCTTATCAATCAGTGATACTATGCCTCCAGAAATCTCGGAAGGGGGTTTCTGATAAAGGAGACCGTTTCGGCGGTGGGATTAGTCACTATAAAAAGTTTACCCATTTTAATTTTTTCTCCAAATGGGACGCGAACCCTGGGACGCTGGGCTTCTAGATCGCCCACTGCGAACACTTCTCGATTTACCCTAGTGGCCGATGAAAAATTTTCATATGATCGAGCCAGTCGCCCAAAGTTGATTGAAAAAACCTCATTAATCATTTTTTTTCCTCGCCTAGATCGCCTAAGAATCATGAACGAGGCAACGCGGGGGAAAAGAGGCCTTCGGGTTTTAGTAAAATGGTTCAACTTATTACTTGAAAAAATATTAATAATGCTTTTTGAAAGACGTTGTTTTTAATTAAAAAAATCAATACACAATGCTTATATGAAAAAGTATCGATAAATTATAGAAAACTCCCCAATCTCTATTTGATCTTTGCTTCTACTCCTCATTTGATAAATTCTTTACATTTACTCCCTGATAGATTGAATATAAAAGAATGAAAATGAAATATACATCAGTGAAAAATGAGTATAAAAGGATGAAAAGTGAGTATAAAAGAATAAAAATTAAATACATAATTTTTTGATATGGTTGATGCAACCTTATATACTCAAATTTCTATCTTTTATACTTAACTTTCTTCAAATAATACTCACAGAACTGTCTTGTCAATCTCATCAGGGGCTGCATGCAAAGAAAATTTTGAATGGGGACTCCATGTAAAGTTGAGTTTGAGCTTGGGGAGTCTAAGAAAATTTTCCCAAAAAGTATTGAGGGGGCGCTTGGTAAGCGGGTTTAGAAGGTGAGAATGGAAATGAAATAGATTTCATTCCCATTGATGATGCTTGGTATACGGGAATCGGAATTAAAATAAGGATATGATACCCTTGATTTCATAACCCACCCCCACTAGGTTATCACTAAACCCATACACCCCTCAATCAAACCCATTACCATTTCTATTGTCAAATTTATACCAAACGTCCCCTGAGAAATAGAAGATATAGATAATGATTTTCACCAAGTATTTAAAAAAAAAAGAGATAACACATTTTAGAAAAATTATTATCTTTTAAATATTGTGTAATCTAAATTTTCTTGTAATGAGTTATCATTATTTGGGTCACACTTGGTCAAGCTGAGCTGAGCAAAGCCTCTAAACTGTGCTGAACTACCAAGTTGAGTTGAACTGAGTTGCTACCGAGCTAGTCCGATCTATCGACCTAGTTTGACTTGTCGACCTACTTACCTAATCTGACCCGTCGAGCTAGTCCTATCTACCGACCTAGTATGACTTGCCAACCTAGTCTGACATATCGATCTAGTCCAATCCGTGAGCTAGTCCAACCTACCAACCTAGTCCAACCTATTGAGCTACCAAGTTGCCAAGTTGTTAGACCAAGCCATTCAAGCTCATTTAGCTAGACTTAACATGGTACAGAGAGATATCACTACAAAAAAACAATAATTTAGCGATGAAATTTTACGACAAAAATTTTTCGTCACAAATTTACGATAAATTTTGCGATGAAAAAAATTATCATAAATTTACAATAATGATAATGCATGTAATCAATTGTGATGAGTTACGTTGTCCGTATAATCAAATGTAGAAATACAATTTTCTGAGATGAGAATACATTTAAAATACATGGAGGTAGAAATGAATTTATTCCAAATTACTATAATTAATACTGTGATAGAGAGTCTTATTTGTCTAAGTTAATTGAACCTTCTATTACTTTGTCATCTAGATTTTCTGTTGCTTCATCATCTAATGATAATGCATGTAATCAATGATTTATGATGTGATGAATGCGATTGAATATTTGAATATAGATGAAATATTAATACCTGAAATTCAAAAATTATATGACATGTTAAAGACTAGTAAAAGATAAGTTTTGAAAGACATTTCTTCTGATTATTCCTAATTATCAGTTACTGTAATACTATTGAATATGAAGACAGAACATCACTTTTCAAAATGATGTTACGATGACATTTATCGATTGATGTAAGAGTTGTTTCTTGCTGATAATACAATGAATGATAACTTCCATAGTATAAAGTAATTGGTTAGAAGTTTAGGTTTGCTTGTGAAAAAAATTGATTATTGTATAAATAATTGCATGATATTTTATAATGGAGATAGTAAACTGATTGAATATAGAATGTGTAATCATCCTTGATATAAGTATAGGTTCGGTGTCGACTTGCTAGGGGGGAGGGGGATGAATAGCCCTGCAACTCAGTTATCCAAATCTCTTACTTTTTGAACTTAATAAGGATGCACAATTAATTCAACAGGAAAGATAAACATAAACAACAAATTAAACTAAATAAGAGACCAGAAATTATTTGGTTGCAACCGGGGAGATTGCTAATTCAAGGCGATAAAAAACATACTAAAATTCTCCTTCATTGAAGGCGAGGATCCTCTTACAATCTTTGAAAGCTCGCTAAAGAGTGAGAAAGATGAATTACAATTATTGTCATTGATTCCTAGCTCTAGGGAGATATTTATAGCTCAACGGTCAATGTGATCGTTTGATGACATGGCATCTAGTGCACCTTAGTTGAGACCCGATGCACCTCAATTGGATAAAATATTATCCACGCAGCCAATGGTTCATTAATGGAAATTTTTATCCGAGACGCTACAGTTTCGACTTGAGGCGCCTCAGTTCCAACTTAAGATGCCTTGGTTTTCAACTGAGGCACCTCAGTTCCGAAACTTTGTAGATTCAATTCTACTTATTCGAGGCGCCTACAATGGCATCTGAGGCACCTCCTATGGCATCTAAGACTCCTCGAACCTTGAGTGCTCCAAAGTCAATTCTTGAGTTGACTTTCTTCAGACTCTAATCGCTTGGGTGATTTTTGGCCGTCCAAAGTTGAGCTCACCCGAACTCAACTCCGACCTTCTCCTCAAGCAGACTTCCCCTCCAGTTTCTCATCTCTTGGACATCGCACACATTCTTCTCGTCTACTAGTGTACTCGTCCCTCAGATGCATCGAGTTCGTTGACTCCTTTCTCGTGCTATCCTTCTCACACGTCGTATCATTCGCTCGATTTTTCATGCTCTTAAGCTCCTGCACACTTAGACACAATGTATCAAACACAACATGACTTAAGTTGATTTGGTTGACCACATCAAAATCAACCCGAGATACTTACAATAAGCAACATAGTCGCAAATCAGGGAAGAAGAAGAATTTGTTGAGACAATCTATGGTCCATTGAACCATGTGTTTTGATATTTGGGCAAAGAGTTTAAGTTAGATTCACTCTTGTATTTGATATGTGTATTTGAGTGTGCAAGTTCTGCAGGATACACATAGACTTAGCTTGACGGCTTCAGGTCCAGTGAAGGATAAAGCATCCAAGAGATCGTGGGCAAGGCAACAATGATGAGTCAAGAGAAGCGCACTTTGAGGTATAAGCAAAGGATGGCATGGAAATGAGCCGCAAGCTTATATGCATCCGAGGGACAAGAGCCAAAGCAAAGAAGACTTGAAGGCAAGAGTCAAGGCTGCAAAAAAGAGTCAAATGAGTCGTGAGATTCCGAGTGCGAGTGAATTATACTCGGGAAGGGAAACCCTAGGTTTAGGGGTTTACCAATAGACTGTTATGAGATCAGTCGACTGGTTGAGGTCACAGAAATATCAGTCAACTGATCTTCTGTGCAGTCAACTAGTATCAACTGGATTCGAACGTTGAGTTGTAACGTTCGAATTTGATAATTGTTAGTCGATTAGTGTTGGCACTAGTCGATTGGTAATAGTTAGATCAGCAAATAAGTTTTATTTAAGAGAACTTGGTTTGCTTGAGCAAGGTTAATGAAATTAACTTAGTTAAAGCTAATTAGTAGTTTACTAAGCTCAGGTGTGCGTGTGCGTGTTGTGGCGAGGTTTCTCCACCCACAAAGAGCTACATGAGCTAGCCGAAGGTTATTCAAAAAATCATCCATCGATGGATCGGGATTGTCCACCTTACGGACCGTCGTGGAGTAGAAGCATCATCTCCGAACCACGTAAATCGACGTGGGTTAGTGGTTTATTTTCTTTGTTAGTTTAGTTTATTTTGTATTTCGTTGTGCACTAACAAAGTGTAGAAAGAGAACCGTGGATTGAGGATGATGAGCTATTCATCCCCCCCTCTAGTCGTCATCTGATCTTCCAACAAGTGGTATCAGAGATCGGTCGTTCATCTACGGACTAATAGTCGGGAGAGCAAAGTGCTAAAGGAAAATGGAATTTGAAGAAAAATTGAGGGACCATTCCACCTCCATACGATCGCGACAATTTTGATTATTGGAGAATACGGGTGAAGATGTGGTTCGACATGTATTGGGATATGATGATAGTCATCGATGAACCATTCGAAGCCCCAAAAAACAAGCATGGGAAGAAGCTTCGACCAAGATATTAGACCAAGAAGCAACAATCACAATCGAATGTAAATAATAAAGTAATATCAATTTTAATTAATGTTTTGCCTAATGATGTGATTAGCAGTGTAGGTAAATACAAGAATACTCATGAGCTATGAAGTAACATGATAGCTTTTCATGAGAATTCTATATAAGGATAAGAAGTTGAGGAGCCTAAGGAGAAGGGCTCATTGATTCAAGAGGAGGAGAAGGACCAATCGGATGAGGAGTTGAGCTCAACATCCGAGGAGGAGAAAGAAAAAAAAAAGCATTATCCACCTCCTCAAGTAAAGTGCCACAAGAAGATTAAGCATCACCCACTTCCAAAATTGAAGAAATAACATCCAAGATTGAAGAGGAAGTCAAGACAAATGAAAAAAGAAATCTTGGAAGTCAACCTTGCGAGTACCTCCACCAAAGCAAAATTAAAAGACCACATCATTTCCTTTCAGTGCAATGAAAAGGGACACTACAAGGACAAGTGTACATTGGGTAAGAAAAATGACGTAACCCCTAAACTCATTTCAATTCCTTTAAATTCTAATATAAGTTATAAGAAGAAGAAGAAGAGTAAGAATCACATTCGATGCTTCACATGTGGTGAGTGGGCTCACTACCTCACTAAATGCTCAAGGAAGGGAGTATTCAAGAAGTTGAAACATTTGATGAAATGGGAGAAGAAGGAGAAAAAGAATAACTCACATCAAGGGGGAGCTTCAAGGGTAAGAGAGGTACACTCTAACCTTAAATATAAATCAAATTTAAATTTCTCCATGCATGCTAGGAATAATATTTATTATTTACCCATGCAAAATTTTGATTTTAAATATCATGATAGGAGTAGGGTTAATAATGCATATCAAAACCCTAGGCAATCCATGCATCATGATAAACCTAGAACCATTAGACCTAAAGATCAATGCATAAATCCCAAGAATGAGAGACATATGCCTAGGCAAATGGGTAGGTCTAGGAATGTCTATGGTAGACATATCAATTCTTTGTTTCAAAACCTAGATAGGAAAAAATCAAGCTTTAAGAGCAAAGTTTGAGAAATTGGAAAAAACCTAAATAGATTCACTATTGAATCTAAAGGGTTAGGTATGATATTAGGTAGCCAAAAATCCAACAATGATAGATCGGGTTTGGGATACCGATCTAAGTCCTCCAATGCTAAGAAAAAGTCATATGTAAGAGTGTCATATCACTATAGTAAGGGAAAGTTCAAAAATGGCAAGGGAGTGTCATTTAAGGGCAAAAAGAAGAGTGACATTTAAGGTCAAGAAGAAGTCCTTAACCAAGAACAAGGTATCCAAGGTTAAAAAAGTTAGGTTAGTAGGCCAAGAATCACAGAAGGTACATCGGTGCAGCCTAGTAGTTGTAGATGAGTCACCTAGGGAGGTGGCTAAGGCTAAGGGCTCAAGAGAGAGCTCTAAGAGCCAAGTTAGGACCCATGGCAAATGGATCTCAAGAGGATACCTCTTGGGAGTCTAGATGGATTATGGAATATGCCAAAGGATATGGAGACAAATTTGAGTCTCAACCTTAGGGATTTGGTGCATGTGGTTTGTATTTCATGCATGAAAATATGACATTGGGGTCGTATTGCATGATTATTTGATTTTTGATGTATTAATGTCATATAAATCAATTCTAGAGATGCATTGTGGTTTGGTATGGGCAGATATATCAAGAGGAAGCCAAAACTAGGACTTTAGTCAGGGTTCAATTAAACCATTTAGCTAGTTTTGGATTTTGTGTCAATCTTGAGATTTGAGATATGTACATTTTTAAATGTATTTTCCCCAAGTAGATACAGGTGCCACAAACCTCTCCACAAAATTTGAGAATTTTTAGAGATTTATGGAATTAGTTATGCATTTCTGAAATTGAATTCTGAAATACTAAAAAGCTGATTTCAGGATGGCAATCGACTGGTGCAGAGGGGCAATCGACTGGTAATACCGTAAGGTATTTTTCAATAAGGATCAGTCGACTAATAACTGTCTCAATCGATTGATACATGTTAAAATTATTTTTAGAAAAATCGAAAAGTATCCTAATGATGTTAAATATGTGTATAATCTTATGAGAGATTAATACACAATGTTTATGATCATTAGAGGGTAAAGAATCCAATAATTGGGATATTATTGGAGTTTTTTTATGTATGACAAAGGGGGAGAATTAAGGTTTAATTGAAAAATCTTATGTACCTTTACAAGAAATCCTAACTCAAGGGGGAGCTTAGGTAAAGGGGGAGTTTTATTGCCTATATATTGGCAAAGGGGGAGTCTTGTGATAGGTTCTTAAAAAGCCCATGGTAAGTCCAAGTGTAGAGGGAGCCTTGGATAGGTTCTTAAAAATCCCTTGATGAAAATCCTAACTCAATAGGGAGTGTAGGGGGAGCCTTGTGATAGGTCCCATGCAAGGTTGCATTTGCATTGCATGTTTGCATATGCATTAGCAGTATAAGTCCTAGGTGTAGCCTTAGCAACGTAAATCCAGTTTATTAGCATGTTTATTTGCTATATGTTTTCTCTAATTTAAACATATTGCCAAACATAAAAAATGGGGAGATTGTTGAGGCGACCTACGATCCGTGGGACCATGTGTTTTAATGTTTGAGCAAAGGGTTTAAGTTAGATTCACCCTTGTATTTGATATGTGTATTTAAGCGTACATGTTCTGTAGGATACACGCATAGACTTAGCTTGACGGCTTCGGGTCCGGTGAAGGATATGCTGGATTGGGTTCGACCGGCTAGAGGGGGGGTGAATAGACGGTAAAAAAAATTAAAATGGAAGACACTCGTCTTTTAAATAAACTTGGTCGCAACTAAGAACGTTGCTTCCAAGGCAGTGGACGCTCAATAAAAATTTCCTTATGGCGGAGAAGCCTTACAACAACAACGCACTAGACTTAAGAGATTTTGCAAGTGAATGAATTGATTTTTAAAGCTAAAACTTTAAGCCTATTTATAATCTAAGAGAATAAACCTGGATTGTTGATTTTTGATGAATTTTCTCTTGACCGTTGATCCATGAATGTAATCTGGACGGTTGATCTTGGAAGGGATTAAACTGCATCCATTAGATCTGATTAAAGGATAAGGTTATCCTTTAAGAGATAAAGTTTAATTAAAATTTTGTCTTCTGCTCGTAGGAGCTCATTGACTTTATCTTCTGCTCGCAGCAACTCATTGACATCCCTTGCTATCCCAAGAGGTAAGAATGGAGATATGTGTTACCTAAGGTTTTGAGTTCGAGACCTTTTAACAATAAATAAATCCCCCTTTTATCGGGCTCCTGGTTTTACTTGGTCAAATTGACTAGCCTTTTGGTTCTTCGTCTTTTGGGTGATTTCTAGCCAACCGAAGTTAGGCTCACCCGAACCCGACTCCGGCCTTTCGCCCCTCGAGCGTCCTTCCTCCCGACTTCTCGTCCCTCAGACACCACGCGCGTCCTTCTCGCTCCACCAGTGTACTTTTCCGTAGCTTCCGCGTCCCTCAAATTATACCGAGCTCGTCGTCTCACTTCCCCGCACAATCCTTCTCGTCCGCTACGTCTTACGCTCGACTTCGTTCATACCTAAGCTCCTGCACACTTAGCAGAGGGATTAGAAAACACATGACCTAACTTAACCTAGTTGATCACATCAAAACTAATCAGGGTACCAACAGGAAGGAGCATCCGAGGGACCGTGGATAAGGCAACAATGATGAATTGAGGGAAGCGCACTTCAAGGCAAACGTGAATGATAGCATGGAGACGAGCCGCGGGCTTGTATGCATCCGAGGGACAAGAGTCAAAGCAAAGAAAGCTTAAAGGCAAGAGTTAAGGCTTTAAAGAAGAGTCAAGTGAGTCATGAGGATCCGAGTGTGAGTGAACTGTACTCGGGAAGGGAAACCCTAGGTTTCAGGTTTTACCAGTTGACTGATATGAGATCAATCGACTAGTTTAGGTCATAGAAAAAGCAGTCGACCGATCTTCTATAGAGTCGACAGGTATCGACTGGATTCGAACATTGGGCTATAACATTTGAATTTGACAGCTGTCAGTCGACCAGCACCAACCGACTAGTAATGACTGGATTAGCAAAACGAGTTCTATTTAAGAGAACTCGGTTTACTTGAGTAAGGTTGACGAAATAAGCTTGATTAAAGCTTATTAGTAGTCTACCAAGCTCAGGTGTGCGTTTATGTGTTGTGGCGAGGTTTCTCCACCCACAAAGAGCTACATGAGCTAGCCAGAGTTTGTTCGGGAAATCATCCACCGACGGATAAGGAACTTCTACCTTACGTGCTACCGTGGAGTAGAAGTATCATCTCCGAACCACGTAAATCAACGTGGGATAGCGGTTTATTTTCTTTGTTAGTTTAGTTTATTTTGTATTCCGCTGTGCGATAACAAAGTGTAGGAAGAGAACAACAAATTGAGAGTGACAAGTTATTCACCCCCCCCCCCCCCCTCCTCTAGCCGGCATCCGATCTTCCAACAGAATTTATCATGGAATGTTATGTATTATTTCCTATTGACTACTACACTGCAACACTTGTATACATTTGCTATAACAACAAGTCACATGGGGTGGCATCATGTGCATGTACATGAACAAGACTTAATGTATCATCCCTTTCACTTACCTATATGGAAACATCTTGATATAATATTTTCCTTTTTGTAATTGAACCACATAAAGTAAGATTGGGCTTTTGGCATATAGATTTCAATCGTTTGGTCAATCTGGACAGCAATATTAAATCTTGGTTAGTCATATTAACACAATATAACTTTCCGCCATAGATGTTTATAAAAGATGAATTCATGCTCTTTACCATACTTATTCTAGGTCCAAAGAATATGAAAGAGAAGATAGATATTTTTTTACAATATTTGATTGTCTAGTTAAATGAATTATAGAATGTATAATCGAAAACTTATTATATTGTAAGTAAAACAAATTTTACCATGCATGCTACTTTATTATGAATGATTACTGATTTTTCAGCATATTCAATGTTGTCTGGATAAAGCACCGCTGATAAATTAGTATGTCTACCTTGTATGACAAAGTTTGTTGCAATTTTATTACCTTGCAATGGAAACATATCTTGGTCTGATAATCATCATAAATTTTTATCAGTTGAGCACCCTTCAGGCGAAATAAGAAAGATTTCATCAAGAATAAAATGGTCAGAAAACTCAAATAGAAGTTTTTCTATTTAAGCAAGAAATAGAAATAATATTATTTATTAAAGAAGAAACATGATAACAATTATCCAATTCCAAAACTAATCCACTAGAGAGTTTTACCAAATCAATTTCTACAACTATAATTGCAACCATTGCTCCATTGTTAATTCGCAAATTTACTTCTCCCTTGACCAACCTTCTACTATTCCTTAGCCCATGTATGTCATTTTATATATATAAGGGCACACTCAGTATCTAATACCCAAGTGTTTAAAGAAATAATGTGGCATTCAATAAAGAAGATACCTTCTTAAGGTGGGGCATCAGATGCTCTTTTCTTCTTTACGGACTTAAGATAAATCTTTGCCCAACCAATATGTTTAGAATTTAAGGCCTAATCCTCCATATCAAAACTTAATGCAAAAGTCAATTAGGACTTTCCTACACGCTTAGAGCAACGCATTAGATCACACATAACCCTTAACTTTGAAATATTTGTAAATATCAAAACAAGGTTTGATTAGTACTTCCGGCACCAATAATCTCTTCTGTTTTTTATTTTATGACAACCCAGTAAGTAAAACAAAGAATAATTAATAGGCCCACAAAGAACAAGTTTTCAAAAATTCATTCTTTAGAAAAAAGTTTTTCAAACAACAAGTGTTTTCAACCATTTTCAAAAATATACTCCTCCTCAAATTATGAGTTTTCCCCTTAGTTTTTGAAAATTTACAAATTTTGAAAAAAAAAAAACTTTAACTTTAACTTCCCTCTCCCCCTCTCTCTCTCTCTCTGACATATATAAAAAAAATTAGGTCGAAAGGGTGATTTTTCAAGAAAATTTTATAAGTATTAATAAAGTATTTTTTTAAAAAAATAAGAAGTTCAGGAAAAATTACTTTTGGAAAAAGGTTTTAAGTAGTCATAATCATTTGAAGATTTTCTAAGTTAAATCATGATTATTTAAAGAAAAATTATTTCTAAAAATAATTTTCACTTTAATTAGTTTTTGAGAAAAATAATTTTGAAGTAAAAAGTGTATTTTAAAAAATTTCTAAAGAAGAGAAGGAAAAAAAATTTGCTTTTTCAAAAGATTTCTAAGGTGAAAAGAATAGTTTTTTTAAAAAATAATTTAAGAAAAAAGAAATAGCTTTTTCAAAAAAAATTAAAGAAAGAGAAATTGTTTTTTCAAATAAAATTAAGTAAAAGGAAATATAACTTTTTCAAAAAAAATATTATGTAAAGAGAAATAGTTTTTTCAAAAAAAAAATTAAAAAGAAATAACTTTTTTTAAAAAATTAAGTAAATTTTTTTTAAGAATAAGAATTAGTTTTTAAAAAAACTAATGAAAAGAATCTCTAAGTTAAAGAGAGTTTCTAAAAATTGTAAGTTAAAAAAAGTAACATAAATTTCTAAGTAATATTTTGAAAGTTAAGCTTTAACAAAAATGGAAAGATGAATAATTAAGGCATAAAAAAAATTTAAGTAAAGAATGTAAGCAATCCTGGTTTAAGTCCAAACATAATTTTTAAGGAAAAATAAAATAATTTTGAAAATGAATAGTAGTGATATTTTTTTCTTTTGAAAATAAATATATTTGATAAGTTAAAAAAATATATAAATAACTATAATTAAATTAAAATTCATTGGTTAATTAAATATTAAATGAAAATTACAAGTTAAACTAAATTAAAATTCATAAATTTATAAATTTATTAAATTAAAATAATATATTGATTATTAAATTAAAACTATAGATAGATATTAAATGAAAAAAGAATATATAATGATATGTGATTTATAATGTAGTGTCAAAAAAAATTATATGGAGGTTTTTTTCATTAGGTAGAGAATAATAAATTTTTATATGTATGATATGTTATTGATGTCATGATTTGATATAAAAAATATATAAAAATTTATTAAGAATTTTAACTTTGAACATAACCTGAGTCCGTCCTACATTTTACGCCCCATTATTGTACCGAAAGGCAACCACAATTCATAATTGAGGCAATAATGACGAGTAGTTGCAATATCAAGGTCATAATAATGGACGACTGTAACACATCAAGAAAAAAAATTTCCAAACTCTGCTGCCGAAACACGTTTTTGTTGTTGTTTTTTTCAGTACTGAGTTAAGGATAGGGATTATAAATGGTTTCAATATCTGATCTGAATATTTAATTATATATATATATATATATATATATATATATATATATATATATATATATATATATATATATATATATATAATATATATATATATATATATATTGAAGATTTTTAAAAAAACTACTAATAATTTAGATTAACGTCAAAAATAAGTTATATAAATATTTAATTTATTTTAAAATTATAAATATATGTTATTTTTAATATGATATTAAATTTAATATAATGATATAATTAGATTGAAAGAAAAAAAATTTATTAATATATAAGATATTTAATTTTTTAATACATATGAATATTTAGATCGGTATCTAAATGCCATAGACACAAGGATATAAAATTCAATCTGAATTATTGTATCCTAATTAAGAAACCCGATAGTAGTAATAATAGAGAGAGATCAATTGAATCGACCATGAGCTTCGCTCTTGTTGGAATAGTCAAATGTCGTCGTCTTCTCTGTCAAGGACGTATTTATAAGCAGGTGGAAATATTTATGTATAATAAGACATTATCCAACGCAGTGGGACGTTGATATCTATCTCATTAAATTAACTTTATTCTGATAATGCCGATCCTAAACATTATTTTAAGAGAAGAGCTTTTAGATTAAATTCAACCCGAATCGAACTCAAATCGACACGCTGTTGGGGATCCCACGACCGGTGAGCCCACCGATCCGATTGAGGTCCGACGTGTTAGGATAGAGCAACATGTAGGGCATCTTCACGGGCCCGGTCCGGTTCTTAAACTTCGGGTCCAGGTTCATGCTCACGATCCGGTTCTCGATCTCAATCAGCGTACGGCCGAAGCGATCGAACGCCTCCAGCGCATTCTTGTCGGAGGTCCACTCCGGCGTGTCCCGCTGGCCGAGGTACACCTCGTCCGACGAGTGTCGCGAGAGGACCTCGATCAGAGAAACACCGAGGATGGTTTGCATCTGGCTCGTAATGGTCTTGAGGAAGAACAGATCCGGGTTCTTCTCCAGCTCCTCGTAGTCCGGCGTGCCCGGCTCGGGCATCCACCGCCGGCTTATGGTGGGTCGGTTTGGGAGGTAGCCGGCGTAAGGGAACTGCCCGAAGTTGACGGCGGCGTGGAGGGCGGAGGCCACCCAGATGATGGTGGTGCAGGTCTTGGTCAACTCAGCGACGGTCTCCAATGTAGGCCACCATGGCTCGTCCTTCTTGTCGCCGTGTCCGTCCTCGCGCACCTCCTTCCACCACGCCTGCAGCTCCACGTCGCCACGGACCGCCGCATCATCGGGGTAGTAGATCGCGCAGTACTCGGTCACCCACGTCTGGATCGCCGACCATATCGCCAGGCCGTCGACGGCGTACGGGTAGTCCTCGATGAGAAGCCGGAGTTTGTGCGGGCTCGACGGATCCTCCACCGCCACTCCTCTGTAATAAAACAACAGAATCAAATTTCGGAGAAGAAAAAAGTCAACTGCTAGATGCAGATTTCGACTATTTGACCTCTTGAGGAGGTCATCGGGCAGGGATTGCTCTGTTAGCTTCCAGCCCTTGTAGACGACGGCGGACAACTCCAAGGCGTACTTTCCGGGGAAGACGGTGGCCTCCAGGATGCCGCCGGCATTGATGAGTGTCTGTCGAGCAAACGCGTTGATGTTCATCGTGTCGCGGTAGTGCGGGCTGAGCAGCTTGTGCACCGGGTGCATGACGCTGAGCTGCCGGTTGGTGGCGATCACGAATGGCTCCATCACGGCGTGCGTGTTCAGCCTGGAGATTCATCAACAACCCATCAGGAAGATCAAAAACAGCATAGTTCGCGCATATGCAAGCGTCTTAGTGTACCAGTGGCTGATGAGTTGGTGGTAGCCGGAGTCGTTGACGGCGGCATAAGCTTTGGCTAGGCTCCAAATCGAGCCCTGGACGCCGACCTCGGCCGGGGTAAACACGCGGTTGACCGCACCATGTTGCTCGCCGTCCGGGCACGGCAAGCTCAGCTCAATCGCCAGCGGCTTCAGCGTGCCGTCGTCCTTGAGCAGCAGCAGAGTCCTGGTGGCGTAGATCCTGTTGGCGCCGGAGTTGATCCGGTTCAAGAAGGGAATCAACGCATCATGGTGATCCAAAATGAACAGCTTGTTCTCCTTCAGCGCCTCATCCACCGTTCTGCCTTCAAGGTTCTTCTCAATGTGAGCTGCCGTGATCGAGCTGGTGTGATCGCCGTACAATTTTGGATCGAGCTTACTGGTCGGAGGAAACTCCTGCAGACGCCTGATGATGACGGGATTCACTCCGGCCAACATCTCTCTTCCGAACTCCTCGTCGGTCCTCCAAGCTTCCCTGTCATCTGCCACGGAAACAGAGTACACTAACGTCAGCTGTCTCAGCTATGCATCTAAGTGATCAATATACGATTCTAATTTCTCACGTTGGATGACGAAGGGAAGAGGAAGCTTGAGGACGCTATCGCCATCGGTGCGAACGAGCTCCCGGAGCATCTCAACGTGGACCTGGTCGCGAGTATTATCGAGCTGCGGCAGCCGCAGACCGCCGTCGTAGAGGTTGAGCACGTCTTGGAATGTGTCGAACTCCATTGGGGTAAAGTCGAACACCGCGTTCAGCGCCGGCAGCAGCGACTGCGTCAGCGCCTTGAGCGCGTAGCCCAGGAAGTCGGCCATCTTCAGGTGGCCGAACCGCTCATCCCGGGGCACGTAGATGTTCAGGCTTAGGAGCGGGAGCCGGCTCTCCGTTCTCCGATCTGTTATGGAATTCAAATGTTTACCAAAATATGAAAATTGGAATGAATTGTTAGCTCCAGATAACTCACCGGACTTGGTCGGACGGCGACCGGTGCGGCCCCGGCGAGGGTAAGGTAAGTCTTTGGAGCCGCCGAGTACGGGGCGGACGTGGTCTCGGCCTTTGTCCGGCTGGCCGAGGTCGTTGTAGTAGGCGTAGGCGTAAACCCGATCGTGCTCCTTGAGTGCGCCGGTGACGTCGTCTCCCCGGAGATGGACGAGCTCTTCGGCTCTGAACGCCTTCAGCAGCTCCGGCGTTTGGCTCGGCAGATACGTCTGCACCAACAACATCCTCCAAACTCACCAAATTCTTGCCGGAAACTAAACGCATTTCAAATCGAATTAAACACTCACGTCGTTGGAGAAGAAGATTCGATCGTACTTATACTTTTTCACCGGGTAAACCCAAGAATTGCAGACGAAATGGATACATTTTCCGTCGCCGGGGACGCCCTCCGGCAAGGTGACGGACTTGAGGAAGAACTCCGAATGGTGGTAGTTCTTCACGATGACGGCGCCGGGGATCCCGAGGCTTTCGTCCCACTCGAACCGCAAGTTGAACTTGGATTCACCGGCCGTCACCGACTTTAACAGCGGCGTCCCCCAGTGCTCCAAGTACGCCGGCGGACCAATTTTTCCTCGATTCGATTTATCTGCTTCCGCCGTCATCGTCTTAATTTGTCGCTTCCATGTTACTGCAGATTAAATCAAAAAATGACAGACAATAATAATAATAATAATAATAATAATAATAATAATAATAATAATAATTACGTGAAGAACAAAAACTACCACTGCCACAATAACGACCTCGTTTCACATCCCGTTCGTGGCTCACCTGATCGGAAACATCGAACACAGCTCATCGTGTGCAGTGCAATGGCATTAATTGAGGTGGCTCGGTGCTATATCGGGAATTAAAAGCACATAAAAATAGGAAGGAAAAAAATATCGAAATGTCTCCTTTACTTTAGTGAGGTTATTCTGTCTATTTTGATTTAATTTTGATGCAAAAAAAAGTTACTTCTCAAAATCTCAAAAAAAAAATTTGTGCTGTTTTTGTCGTTGTTGCTTGACGAATAAGGAGGGTGACTTGAGGTCAAGGTCAAGCGACCCAGTAAACCCTAACCTAGCTTGGTTAGCTTTGTAAGCTCGCGAGTCGACTCGGTCTGTGGATCCGATCGAGATCCGGCGAATAGGAGGAAAGGGATGGGGGGCGATATCGGACTTGGCGAGCTCGCCTGGTCCGATCCAGACACCGACAAGCGAAATAAAGTAGGAAGGGCAGGGATTGGAGGCGAGATCGTACTGGGTTCGCTGGCGGTGGTACTGACGAGGTGGAAGCGGACGCGTTTGCCGAGGAACTCGTCCACGTTGTCGAGCACCGATGCGTTGAAGTCGTTGAAGCCCAACACGTTCTTCTTCACCAGCACCGCCGTCGCGTTCACCGTCACTGGCGGAGGCGCCGCCTCCTTCTGGTGCCGCCCGGACCGCCCGGCGATCGAAGGGCACAATCTGTGAAGCATCTCCTCTCTCGCTGTCAGTTGAAGCAGGGGGCAAGCAGGGGAGTGGGTGTGATCTGCAATAGTGAAATCTTGGGGATATTTATCAAGGAAAATAAAAGATTTTTTTTTTAATTCTAAGGGAGTATTTGTCATTATCCTAAAAATAATAGTACCTTTTCTAAACAAAACAGTGCTTTTCAAAAAATTATATTTTTTGATAAAATAAAAATAAAAATTACTTAAACCAAACGATTAAACGCAACCTTAATATCCCGTTTTTACCCTCTGATTATTAGCCTCACAAAAATTTACTATCGATCTAAAAGGATTTTGACATACTCAACCTCATATATTTTACAAATTCTCTAGATATTATATTCAGGATAAAAATTTAAATAAACAATTTACTAAAAGGGAAATATAACTTTGAGAATAGAAAAACATACATCCTAAATTTTGAAAATACCGTATTTTTTTATTTTACTTTTTCTGTCTCTTTGTTTTTTCATACATAATGTTAGGCTTGGTACGAGAGGAGGGGGAAAAACAGAGATATAAAAAATAATTAATGAGATTTTTTAAATTTCGGGTGATCGGTTCGAACTTACGGAAGTGTCTCATCGGGTGTCAGGGTAAATCGAGAAGCATTCGTAGTGGGCGGTCTACGTCCTATAGTTCGCGTCCCATTTAGAAAAAAATTTCTGTAAATATG
Organism: Boesenbergia rotunda; assembly: GCA_024364735.1. Lineage (NCBI taxonomy): Eukaryota > Viridiplantae > Streptophyta > Magnoliopsida > Zingiberales > Zingiberaceae > Boesenbergia > Boesenbergia rotunda. The sequence continues at coordinate 396,911 of JAGFNQ010003157.1, read as the reverse complement.
TTGTAGTTGCGGATCGAATTAAGGATGCATGGGATAGTGACTAATCATCCTACCGTTGCATCATAACCCCAGAGGCGAGAGAGAGATATTACGTGTATAAGAGAGAGAAATGAAAAAAAAAACTAATGGATAGAACGGGGAAAACATGTTTTTTGAGGATTTTCAAACCTATTAATTAATTCCGAACTTTAATTACATCCTTTAATAAATTATTAAATTTAAACCCTTATTACTTCAGGAGTGGTCCCAATTTTTACCATAGCATATTTGCCCTAAGGCAATAAAAGAGCAGATGGCTTTATGGAGGATGATCCTAGTTAATAGTTCATTTCTTGAAAGCATTTAATTGTTGTTTTATTAAGACAATAAGGTAAATTAAATACTCGGTGAGTAAAATAGGAGAAAATAAAATTCAAAAATCTATATTTTTTAAATAAAATCACACCGTTTAAGGATAACATTTTGATTTTTGAGGTAAATACTCTTTTTAAAATGAAAATAAATGGCTAATAAAAAGTAAACTACCGAGAGTTTGAGATGTTGAATTCCTCATCTTGGATCTAGACCTTTAGACTTCTTTAAGCACTTCCAGAGCTTTAGAGTATATTTCTATGAGCTTTCAGGGCAGCAAAAACTATTTTGACAACTTGTATATATGTATATAAAAAATGATTAATGACGTGGGATACAATTCAATTTTGGTCGATTGATCCGGCTTTACGAAAATTTTTCATCGGTTGTCAGAGTAAATCGGGAAGTGCTCACGATAGGCGATCTAGAATCTCAGTATCTCAAGATTTGTCTTCCATTTGGAGGATAAATTTCTACAAATTACACCGTAGCTATGGATTGAATCGTTGATGTTACGGAAGTGAACGACGATGATGGCGAATTACCAAAGTGTAGCCTGAGGTGACGACGGAGAGGGAGAACGCTGACACCTACGAAATTAACATGAGCGTAAAGGGGATACATCGGAAGGAGTTCCGGTGGAGCCCTCTTCGACGCTCAAGTCAAAAATCTATCTAGTAAGGAGGAAATGAGAAAATATATTAAGTTTAGTTTTCACCGTAACTGAGAGCCTTCACCTATGTGCCAAAGTACCTTATATATTTAATGCCTCTCCTTCCCATGCCTCTACCTCCCCTCACATTTAATGGTCCTTCGCAGTTTAGCAGTTGTTCTCCTCTCAGGAACACCAGTAACGACCACCACGACCATTAAGTCCATAATTATCATGCGTTATAGGTAATAACTACCTGTTACATTTCCTATTCTGAAGGGGGAGGGTCTGAAACTTTTCCCAGTTTGTTTTCTTCTCCTTGAACTGTTCTTTGGGCTCCACTCTCCCAAATTGGTCTTGGGGCTCTGCTTCCCAATCTGGTCTCGAGGACCCTCCCGATCTATTCTCTGGGACTCTTCTTCCCGACTCGGTCTCGGGGACCTTCTTGCCGGTCTGGTCTTGAGGCTCTGCTTCCCGGTCTGGTATTGGGTGCTCTGCTTCTCGGTCTGGTCTCGGGGGTCTGCTTCCTGATCTGGTCTCGGGGACCCTCCCAATCCATTCTCGAGGACTCTTCTTCACTACCCGATCTTGGGGACCTTCTTGCCAGGCTAACCTCGGGTATTCCAGCATAGTCAGTCCTACCACGCAGCTTCCCCATGTCATGTGTCCTCCCTAGATTACTTATCCCTATCACAAGTCTCCCCCCTTTAAGTATAATCGAAAGAAGCGAGGTTGACTGATTAGACTTGTGGCGTGACGAGGGAGCAAAGTATATGGGAAGTGTACATTACCATTTCTTTTTCCTTAACGACTTGTCGAGTCCTAGGAATCGAAACATTCACTCCTGGCACAAAGCTGTCGCTTGAGTATGTCCAAGAGTTTGTACGAGTTCCGAGACCCTGTAATGATAGTTGTGCATCACATATTAAAGGCACATGAGGTATATTAATGACGAGAGACTTTCCTTGCGAACAAATTTCTGCCACATGGTAAGATCCTTTCGACGCGATCTTCCTTTGATGTACTTAGTCGAGTCATACCAATCGACCGCTATAATGAGCTGCAATGCCTCGAGATTTGTGATTCATTCTCATCTACACATCATGCATCTATTCCTTCACATCGGGACTGCCCCTTCTTTATAAAAGGGGAGGCGGAGATGACCTTCCGTCTTCTTGCACCGCCAATTATCAAAACTTGTGTCTGCTACTCCCGCTTGCTAAAGCTTCTTCCTCCGGTGTAAGTCTTACCTGCCTCCCTCTTCTTTTTCCATCCCCCCTTCTTTTCTTTAAGACTATGGGCAAGAGCGGAGAGGGAAAGAAAGGGCAGAGCAAGAAGGAAAAACTCGAAGGGGAATAGACTTATCGTCCTGAGTGGTATGAGACTACTTCATTAAAGGTTAAACTCAGTGCCCTGAGGGCTGCTTGCGAGACCTACAGCATCCCGGCGGACTTAGAAGTTATAGTTCCTACGCTCGACTAATCTCCCGTGGAACCCCCTTTAAGGTTTTACTCATTCTTCCTAGGTCAGGTAGAGTTTGGTCTTCATTTTCCAATCCCTCAATTTCATGGGCATCTCTAAATATTTTGACATTCCCCTTCACCAAATGGCTCCGAACAACTTCGCTTAGATGGACGGGGCGTTCATTCTAATTACGTTGTTCGACATACCTTTGACCCCCCCCTTTTTCATTATTTTTTCTTTTCCAACCATGCGTCTAGAGGAGTCTTTAGTTTTACTGCTTGTTCCAGCCACAAATTTATAGGCGACCTTCCCTCTTCCTATTCGGATGGAAAGAACGCTTCTTCCTTATCCAACTTTATGAGCGCCCTCTTTGTCCGACTTTCTTGTGAAAAGACTTACCTCCTCCGGAGTTGGGCAACTTCTAGCAAGATCAGGGGTATCAGCGAGTTAGAAGTATCTTGGCTGGAATGGAATTCCATGACCCTAACCTAGTCCAATGTGATGGGCTTCTGTACCGGGCTTGGATTACCCCCAAAGCCACCAGCCTTGACTGCGACCTTAATAAGTGTACTGTTTCATTAAATGTCTATTTATTCTAGCTGATGTTCCTTTGCTTGTGTTTTGCAGAAGACATCATGCTGAGGCCACTATATAAAGGACCCAAGGCAAGGCTTGGAAATCAATCCAAGACATCAAGGCATAAGCTCTCTCCCTCTCCTTCTCTCCGCCCCTCTCCCTTCTCTTGTGCCACCGGCCAAAAGAAGGGTCCCTGCTCCCGTGAGCTACTGTCACCACCGGCCTCCTTCTCCGGCGTCCAAGCTCTGGCGACCAACCACCTCCGGCCACCAAGCTGCTGCCGCAAGAAGAAGAAGTGGGCGCAACTCCTTCCTTCTTTCCGGAATCTTGATTCCGTTCTTCGCTTGGTGGTTAGTTTTCCAACTTCTCTCTTGATATTCTTGTCGTGTCTTTGGAGGATCTAGTAGTTCTCGTCGACACGAGACTCGTGGCTTTGCGAAGTCATCCCGAAGAAAACTCGGCGTGGACGCGAATAGAGGCGGAGCTTCCAAGGGACGCTTACGGTTGGATCTCGTCCCTTCCTTCGAGTTACGCGAGGTAATACGTAAATTAGTTTACGTTTCTGCAAAATTTTAAATATATGATCCCGCTGCACGTAATTAATTTGAGAAATGCTTAGATGTGTCCCCGAGACATGCTTAGATGCGTGGTTAAATAATTTGAGAAATTATTTATGCTAAACCTTCCGCTGCACGTAATTAATTTTAAAATTACGAACCCGCATCCATGTCAACATGCACCCGGTCCCACCAGTGGTATTAGAGCGAGGTTAGTGTCCGACATAATCATATAATTGTTTTACGGAAAACTTTGTCATGATCTCAATTTTGGAAAATTTTCCAATTATGGAAACTTTCCAATTATGGTAAATTTCGATTTAGGAATTTCAAAGTTTGGAAATCCTCATGAAATTTCGTAAACTTTTGAAATATCCCTGTTTCTGAAATTTTATGATAATTGTGAAAGTTTTCCATTTTTGGAAACTTTCCAATTTTGGAAATTTTCTATTTTGGAAATTTCTCAATTTTGGAAATACGTAAGTTTTCTTTGTACCAAAAACTTATAATTATTCAGAAAATCTTTTATTTTTGGAAACTTTCCATTTATGGAAAGCTCGTAATTTTGGGCACTTTCTTTTCATGAAAGTCTAGACATTTTATGGAAACATTAATTGACAATTAAATTCAAATTGGTTTTTAAATTATTAACAAAATTCTTTACTTTGGGGAGTGCCTCGGGGAGCCACCCAAATTAAAGTTAGTCGTTGTAATTTAATTTTCTATTTTGAATATGAATTGTTAAAATTAATTTGGGTAGGTCTCGGGGAGCCATCCAAATTATATTATTAAGAAGTTCTTTAATTGTCAAGTTTAATTTGGTTATGCCTCGGGGAGCAGGCCAAATTACATTTACAACAAATTTCTTTTCTTTAGGGAGTGCCTCGGGGAGCCACCCAAAGTAAATAATTTGTTGTAATTAATTATCCATAAATAAAATATGTGATCAAATCTTGGAAATTTTTGAGGTGATTCTCAAACGATAATTTCCTTATTTGATTTACGAGTAATGCTCTTACATATTGTTGTCTCCAAAATTAATTACGAAAAATTGTTTCCTATAGAGTTTATTTCCTTAAACAAGATTTTCATGAAAATAATATGTGGTTGAATTAAGGGAATCTGTCTCTTAATTTAATAAGATTTGATTTAGAAAAATCAAAGTCTTAAACATATTATTTCCGAAATTGATTATGACAATTTAGGAAATTGTTTCCCAAAACAATTCCTTGAATAAAGTATGAAATTAGAATTAGGAAATCCGGTTCCTAATTCAATTAATGAGACTTGACAAATTAAGTCACATACATACTTTATTAAGGAAATCGTTAGAACATGACATAATTATATGTCATGAATGTGCTTAAAAGGAAAGGGATGAGACCAAAAACCCCTTACAAAATATTAAGGCCAACACCTTCCATTAATATGGTTAGAACCGGAGTTTTGTTTCTCGTTTGGGTTGATGGACACATCCATGCCCAGCTTGAACCTCAACATATTCAAACCATGGAATTAGTTTATGATTAATATAGTTGGAGTCAGAGGTCAATCCTTAGTTTTGGTTGTTGGACACATCCAAGCCTAACTAGACGGTTGAATGAGCTCCAGCCATATTAAAACCATTTCTTGATTAATGGGTCAACCTTAAGCTTGGAGCATCGATTTGTTGTGCCACAGCCAAGGTCGATGTAAAAAGAGATGCAGTTGGGTGCTATGTATATTGTTGCATACTTGTTAATGAGTTAACAACCCAATGATTTATGCAAACATTCAATTAGTTGATAGCACAATGTGATAGTTACATATGTGTAATATGTAATCGGTATAATTACCTACCTTCATAGTTAAGAATAACTTGATGGACTACAACCATGGTTGTTCTTATCTATGGTTGGATATCAACCTATTTGGAGATGTTCCTACGATCTCCCGAATTGATAAAAAGGGTTATTCAATTTGAAAAATAAATAAGATTTAATTAATGTATATTGATGCATTCTTTATCATTCTTCTCACATATGCTCAATTTGTATTTCTAGGATAATCACTTGATCATGTCTTCTCTGAATTTGCGTTCCATTTTGGACACCAATAAGCTGACTGGGCCAAACTTCATGGACTGGCTTCGAAACCTGAGGATAGTCCTCAAGGCTGAAAAGCTTGCTTATGTCCTTGAAGAATAACTTCCCAACCATCCTCCAGAAGATGCAACTCCAGACCAGTTAGTGGCCTATCAGAAACATGTGGCCGATTCTGAACTTGCGAGTTACATCATGCTGGCCGCTATGGTACCTGAGCTGCAAAAGCAGCATGAGCATATGGATGCTCATACCATCATCTTCCATCTTCATGAGCTGTTTGACGAGCAGGCTAGATCCGAAAGGTTCGAGGTCTCAAGACTCCTCTTCACCTCTAAGATGCAGGAAGGCACTTCTGTCTCACAGTTTGTGTTAAAGATGTTGGGGTACATTGAGCGACTAGGCACACTCGGATTTGCAATGGATCACGAACTAAGTATTGACTTAATTCTACATTGTTTGCCCAAGAGTTACTCACAATTTGTGATAAACTATCGGATGAACAAGCTGGAGACTACCATTCCTGAGTTGCTCAACCTACTGAAGACTGTAGAACCTTCTGTAAAGCAGGATCAGAAGACGATACTGTTAGTTGGTTCCTCAAAGAAAGGCTCTAAGAGGAAGCCCAAAGAATAGAATAAGGGAAAGAAGAAAAAGGCCAAAAAGACTGAAAAGACACCAAAAGGCACTTGCCATCACTACGGCAAGGAGGGTCACTGGCGAAGAAACTGCAAGGTTTATCTTGAGTCCTTGAAGAAGAAGGCATCCGATGCCCCATCCTCTTCAGGTATCTTCATTATTGAATGTCACTCTATTTCCTCGTCCACCTGGGTACTTGATACTGGGTGTAGCTCACATATATGTAATGACATACAGGGGCTAAGGAATAGAAGAAGACTCGTCAAGGGAGAAGCGAATTTGCGAGTTGGAAATGGAGCAAAGATTGCTGCTGTTGCCATCGGAACATATTTGCTAAAGCTCCCTACTGGACTTGTCTTAGAATTGGATAATTGTTATTTTGTTCCTTCGTTAATAAAGAACATTGTATCTATTTCATGCTTGAATGAAAAGGGTTATCATTTAACTTTTAGTAACAATTGTTGTTACATAACTTTAAATGGTGTTCTTTATGGGACCGGAACTTTATACAATGGTATCTACATGTTAGATTTATCCGGTGACGTTTTCAATATCCAAGTTAGCAACAAACGTGCTCAAATAGATAATCAAATAGACTCCTATACGTGGCATTGTCGTCTTGGCCATGTAAGTAAGAAACGCATGACCAAATTACACCGATGTGGAATTCTGTAATCATTTGAACCCGGTTCATTTGATATATGCGAATCATGCTTAAAAGGCAAGATGACCAAATTACCCTTTTCCGGAAAAAGTAAACCAGTGGGAGAATTGCTTGGTCTAATACATACTGATGTATGTGGACCAATGTCAACTCTTGCACAAGGAGGCTATAGCTACTTCATTACCTTTATCGATGATCACTCACGATTCGGGTATGTGTTCTTAATGAAACACAAATCTGAAGCTTTTGAGAAATTCAAAGAGTTCAGAAGTGAAGTAGAGAAACATCTTGGCAAAAGTATTAAGATACTTCGATCCGATCGGGGTGGCGAATACTTGAGTCAAAAGTTTCAAGATTATCTTAGGGACAATGGGATATTGTTTCAATGGACTCCGCCATATACACCACAGCATAATGGTGTATCTGAGAGGCGTAACAGAACCTTGATGGACATGGTTAGATCTATGATGAATCATGCAACTCTTCCAAAATCCTTTTGGGGCTATGCGCTTAAGACAGCTGTTTACTTGCTAAACAGAGTCCCGACCAAGGTGGTCTCTACTACTCCATATGAGACGTGGAATAGTATGAAACCTCATTTAACTCACCTTAAGATATGGGGTTGTCCTGTTTATGTAAAGCGGACTGTATCAGACAAATTGGATGCTAAGTCTGATAAATGTCTATTTATTGGATACCCTAAAGAAACGAAGGGTTACCAATTCTATCATCCCTTGGAGCAAAAGGTGTTTGTTTCAAGGCATGCTGTATTTCTGAAAAAAGAATTTCTTTTACTAGAAAATAGTGGGAGTAGTATTGAACTTGAAGAAGTTCAAGAAACTCCAATAGACATTACAGAGACACCTAATCTAGACCCACAACCAATAACTCATAATGATGAGCTATCAGTTGAACCTAAAACAACACCACTTCTTCGTAGGTCGGATAGGACACGTAATATTCCAGAGAGATACGAATTTCTCATAAGTGAATCGAACGACGTGTTACTCGTTAACAATGACGAACCTATCAGTTATGAAGATGTTCTGATAAATTCAAAAAGGGATAAATGGCTTGAAGCCATGAAGTCGGAAATGAATTCCATGTACGAAAATCAAGTATGAGACTTGGTTAACCCGCCTGAAGGGATTAAGCCCATAGGGTGCAAGTGGGTTTTCAAGAAGAAAACCGACATGGAAGGTAATGTTGTTACCTTTAAGGCTAGATTAGTGGCAAAAGGATATCGTCAGAAACAAGAAATTGATTATGACGAAACCTATTCGCCAGTAGCTATGTTTAAATCTATTCGGATGCTCCTGGCCATAGCAGCTCATTATGATTATGAGATATGACAAATGGATGTGAAAACAGCTTTCCTTAATGGAAACCTGCTTGAGGATACATACATGATACAACCTGAAGGTTTCATATCAGTTGATAAAACCAAAGTATACAAGCTTCGACGATCCATATATGGACTAAAGCAAGCATCTAGGAGCTGGAACATCCGTTTTGATAAGACAATCAAAGAGTTTGATTTCTCACAAAATCCTGACGAACCTTGTGTGTACAAGAAGATTAGTGGGAGTGCAGTCGTATTCCTAGTGTTGTATGTCGATGACATATTACTTATAGGAAACGATATATCAGTCTTACAGTCAGTCAAAATTTAGTTGTCCAAAACTTTCTCCATGAAAGACCTGGGAGAAGCAACCTATATCCTTGGGATTAGAATATATAGAGATAGATCAAAACGGTTGCTTGGTCTTTCGCAGTCTACATATATAGAACGAGTGCTAAAAAGGTTTAGCATGTCGGAATCCAAGAAAGGTTACCTTCCCATCAAGCATGGGATCAACCTTTCGAAGTCTATGTGTCCGCGGACAGAAGACGAGAGAATTTGCATGAATAAGATTCCTTATGCATCCGCGATAGGATCTATCATGTATGCTATGTTATGTACTAGGCCCGATGTATCGTATGCTCTGAGCGTCACAAGCAGATACAAGTCTGATCTAGGAATGGATAATTGGGCGACTGTCAAGACAATCCTCGAGTACTTAAGAAGAACTAAGGATGTGTTCCTAATATATGGAGAAGGTGATATGGTAATACGTGAGTATACAGATGCCAGTTTCCAGAAAGATAAGGATGACTCCAAATCTCAGTCCGGATACGTATTTATTTTGAATGGAGGCGCAATAAGTTGGAAAAGTTCCAAGCAAGACACTATAGCGGATTCTACCATGGAAGCGGAATATATTGCAGCTTCGGAAGCAGCAAAGGAAGCAGTCTGGATCAAGAAGTTTGTCTCAGAACTTGGTGTGGTTCCAACCATTGATGAAGCAATACCGGTTTACTGCGACAACAATGGAGCTATTGCACAAGCAAAGGAACCAAGGTCTCATCAGCGATCCAAACATGTGCTTCACTGCTATCATGTGATCAGAGAGATTATAAGTAGGAATGATATACAAATTGAGAAAATTCCCACTGAAAGGAATTTAGCGGATCCTTTAACTAAGACCTTGCCTCAAAGCAAGTTTGAGGGCCATGTTAGAGCCTGTGGTATTGGGTACCGTAGCGATTGACATTAGGTCAAGTGGGAGTTTGTTAGTGATATGAGAGAAGTGTCCTAAGGCAATCGTCTTATGATTGTAATCATTTATTTTAATAAATGAATATTCACTATTTGAGTATACATGTTTGTGTATTTGATTGAGATCTTAAACTCATTTACTGAATATCCGCAATACAATTCACAGCATGAGAGAATTTGTGATGAATTCACAACTAGTGATTATCTCTACATATGCAATTGTGAAGTATTGAAATTGTCCCTAGTCGATGAATTGATAAATATGGACACTATCAATTCTGTTGAGACTAGCATGGGTTATTCTCTAATCAGCTGATTCTCACTGGCTGGTGACATTTGTTGGATCGGGTTGGTCCAGCTAGAGGGGGTGAATAGACGGCTGGCTAATAAATAAAAAAATGGAGGAACTCGTCAATAAAAAAAACTTGGTTGCAACTTTGTCGTTGCTTCCAAGACGGTTAAAGCAATAAAAACTCTCCTTGTGGTGGAGAAGCCTTACAACTGAAGCACACTAGACTTTAGAGAGAATTACAAGAAAACAATGAATTGATTGAATCTAAATCTCTAAGCCTATTTATAGGTTGAGTGATATGATCTTGATCGTTGATACAAGATTAAGTTTCATCTTGATCGTAGATCTAAGATTATCTCAATCAGATTTTAAACTCTAATTAAAATGGATAAATTAATCGGCTCCTTTGAAATGGTCTTCAACGGCTCCTTTGAAGTGGTCTTCAACGGCTCCGTTGAAATGGTCTTCAACGGTTCCTTTTGAAATCACACGTGTGATTTAAAACAAACTTTAATTAAAAGCTTTAATAAAAGCTTTAATATAAAAGCTTTAAGATAATCGGCTTAAAAAGCTTTAATTAAAAGCTTTACGATTTTCGACTTTAAAAGCTTTAATTAAAAGCTTTTATAAAAAACGTCGCGCTTGTCTTGATCCAAGTCCAAGTCAAAGGCAACTTGACTGTTCGTAAGTAGATCTTCTGGATGATTTCTGACCAATCGGAGTTAGGCTCATCCGAACCCGACTCCGACCTTTCGCCCCTCGAGCGTGCTTCCTTCCGGCTTCTCGTCCCTCGGACGTCGCGCGCGTCCTTCACACTCCACCGACGTACTCTTCCGCAACTTCCGCGTCCCTCGGATTGTACCGAGCCCGTCGGCTCACTTCCCGTGCAATCCTTCTCGTCCGCTGCGTCTTATGTTCGACTTCCTCCATACCTAAGTTCCTGCACACTTAGCAGAGGGATTAAAACCAACAGGACCTAACCTAACTTGGTTGATCACATCAAAACCAACCGGGGCACCAACAATCTCCCCCTTTTTGATGTGCATCAACCCAAGTTTAGTTAGGGATAAACAACAAACAATAAAAAATATTGTAACAGATTTAAACATAAAAGAAATTTGCATTCATGTACATAACCTCCCCCTGAACATAAACTATTCTCCCCCTTTGATCACAGCAAAAATAGGACAAAAAATAGGGAAGGAAAAATATAAATTTCACTTAATTTTTTTTAATTCATACAAATAAAAAATCCTAATAAATTCATGATAAGTATGCCAAGTACTGAAAAAATTATTAGTCAATTTTATTTTTCATAAATACCAGAAAATTAATTCAATATTGATTTTGGGACCCAAAATAAATTTACATCTACGGGGTTAATCAAAAACTTTGGAGGAATATAATTTCTAGAAATTTTTCTAAGCTGGCCCCTATGATTTTTAATATACCAATTCAGATTTTCAGGATAAAAATTCTTTTTAATTCTTAAACATGCAATATCATTTTCTAATTTCTCTACTAAATTCTTCAAATTTTCATTTACTGTTTTCAGTTGGTCAGATAGAACAGATGAGCATATAGTGCCAAATCTTTCTTTTAACTCAGAGTTTTCTATCTCCAATTTATTCATCGACTTAATCATGGATTTTATTACTGAGTAGATTCGAGCAGGTGGAAGTAGACATACCTCACTTACCGGGTCGGTTTCGAAGTTAGGATCTTCCTCTTCATTGCTGCTTTCTCCCGAGGTGCTTTCTTCATCTTCGTCTTGGTGGCTTGCCATCAATGCAAGTCCGACGAACTCTTCGGCTTCTGATTCATCTGACGAGGTCTCGTCCCAGGTGGCTTTTAGTGCCTTTTTCTTCTTTGGCTGGTTCTTGAGTTTAGGGCACTGATCTTTCAGGTGTCCCTCCTCATTGCAGTTGTAGCATCGGACCGTTCGTTTTTTCTTTCTCTGCACCTTTTTTGGGCGGTTAGTATTAATGTATTTACATAATTTTCTTACCGCTAGTGCTGTTTCTTCATCATCCGCTGAAGATTCTTCGTCGAGTTGGATCTTCCTTGTTTTTAGCGCAATATTGTCAGCTTTCCTGTTCTTTTCTACAAAGCGTGATTTGTGAAGTTCCAAAGTAGAAAACAACTCTTCTAAAGTACTTATTTCTAGATTTTTTGAAATATAATATGCATCATTTACCGAGGTCCATTCTAGGGTTCTCGGAAACGCGTTTAGAACGTACCTTTGAGCATCGCGGTTAGTTACCTTTTCTCCTAGATTTTCGAGGCTTGTGATTAGTTCTTTTACCTTTGCATGTAATCTCGCAACAGATTCTTCGTCTTCCATCCGTAGATTGGTCAGTCGGCTTCGAAGAACATCTCGTCGCGCAAGTTTTGCTTCCGAGGTTCCTTCGTGGAGTTCCAAGAACTTTTCCCAAAGTTCCTTCGCCGATTCGTACTTACCGATCCGGTTCACATCTTGCTCTGGGAGGACGGTCAGCAGATGAAATTCTCCCTTTCCATTTGCTACAGCATCTGCTTGTTCCTTCTTGTTCCAAAAATCAGGATCCTTGATCTTTCCTTCATTGTCTTCGGGAGCTACATAGCCATTTTTCATAATAATTAATAATTCATAATCCGTAGTAAAAAATACCTGCATCTTCCGTTTCCATGCCGCGAACTCCCCCTCAAACTTAGGCGGGTATATTGCTGGTCCAACCATCTTAAAATTTGCTGCAGTTGGCGATTACTCCTTCTGCGGCGGCCTGGCTCTGATACAACTTGTTGGATCGGGTTGGTCCGGCTAGAGGGGGGTGAATAGACGGCTGGCTAATAAATAAAAAAATGGAGGAACTCGTCAATAAAAAAAACTTGGTTGCAACTTGGTCGTTGCTTCCAAGACGGTTAAAGCAATAAAAACTCTCCTTGTGGCGGAGAAGCCTTACAACTGAAGCACACTAGACTTTAGAGAGAATTACAAAAAAACAATGAATTGATTGAATCTAAATCTCTAAGCCTATTTATAGGTTGAGTGATATGATCTTGATCGTTGATACAAGATTAAGTTTCATCTTGATCGTAGATCTAAGATTATCTCAATCAGATTTTAAACTCTAATTAAAAGGGATAAATTAATTGGCTCCTTTGAAATGGTCTTCAACGGCTCCTTTGAAGTAGTCTTCAACAGCTCCGTTGAAATAGTCTTCAACGGTTCCTTTTAAAATCACACGTGTGATTTAAAACAAACTTTAATTAAAAGCTTTAATAAAAGCTTTAATATAAAAGCTTTAAGATAATCGGCTTAAAAATCTTTAATTAAAAGCTTTACGATTTTCGACTTTAAAAGCTTTAATAAAAGCTTTAATTAAAAGCTTTTATAAAAAAACGTCGCGCTTGTCTTGATCTAAGTCCAAGTCAAAGGCAACTTGACTGTTCGTAAGTAGATCTTCTGGATGATTTCTGACCAACCGGAGTTAGGCTCACTCGAACCCGACTCCGACCTTTCGCCCCTCGAGCGTGCTTCCTTCCGGCTTCTCGTCCCTCGGACGTCGCGCGCGTCCTTCACGCTCCACCGACGTACTCTTCCGCAGCTTCCGCGTCCCTCGGATTGTACCGAGCCCGTCGGCTCACTTCCCGTGCAATCCTTCTCGTCCGCTGCGTCTTATGCTCGACTTCCTCCGTACCTAAGTTCCTACACACTTAGCAGAGGGATTAAAACCAACATGACCTAACCTAACTTGGTTGATCACATCAAAACCAACCGGGGCACCAACAACATTGAGATGTCCGGAGATAAAACATGAATGCTAGTTAAGGGAACTAGTTCATTGGAGTGGCTGGCTGTAAAACTTCATATGATAGTCAACATATAGATATGTCAGTGAAGTTCTTACTGCAGCTTAAGTGCGATGTTCCTTTGACTTGCGGTGTTCAAGTCATCTTGGTCATGGAGACTTATACTTTGACATCTTAAGCAAGCATCTCTAAGGAGGTGTGGACCCATGATGATTGGGTATAAGCCGAAGTGCCCGAAGATGTTTGAACAGCCTACAAAGGATTCACCACTCCTTGCGAGGAGATGTATACCCGAGGCCTATCGTCAGATTGTTACTCGAAGCCTCTGGCCAGAGCATGACATGTTCAGAGTATGAATCTCTTAAATACATGAGAGTAATTAGAATCCATAAGACGAGAAAATGTTACTTGGGCTAGGTGTGACGTAGTCAGCCTAGTGGGGACTGACACATATAGACCATGTCCTGAACCAAGTGGGTATAAGATGGTGAAGGGAATGGGGCACGATTCATTAAAGCTGCTGAAGGGTTTCAGAATTGTGTCTGAGGTCAACCGTTGATCTTTCGATTAATTGGGGATCATGATGTACTACTAGGTGTCACTCATAATCGTTCTATAATTGGTTAATTATAGACGACCAACATAAATCGAAAGCCTATTTAGTCACACGCACTACGAGTAATCCGAGGGATTTAAAACGAGTTAAAAATTGGATTTTCCAATCAAGAGAGATTAGGTTTGGTTGAGCCAAACGATAAGTCGAATCTGAATTTTTCAGAGACGCATCGGAAGTATAAAATGGCTAAGTCTTTTGAAGACTTAATAGATGAATTAAATGAGTTTAATTCATTGGGGCGTGACTTGGATAGGCCGGCCAAAGAGGGTCTCCACCCTCTTTGCTTGGCCGGCCACAACAAAGGGAGAGAACCAAATTGTTTGGTTCAATTTATAAAATAAACCAAGTGTGGTTTGTTTTATAAAATTATGGATGATATAAATTTTTATATAATAAACCGAGGTTTGGTTTATTTTTCATGGAAATTAAAATGAACCATGGATTGGTTTATTTTATTTTATAAAATCAATCATGGATTGATTTACCATGATAAAGAAATTTATATATAAAGAAATTTATTTTTCATGAAAATTAAAATAAACCACGGATTGGTTTATTTTATTTTATAAAATCAATCATGGATTGATTTTCCATGATAAAAAAATTTATATGATAAATTTCTTATGAAAATTTATTCCATAAGAAAAAGGAGATTTGGTGGTTGAGAGGCGACTATATAAAGGACCCAAGGCAAGGCTTGGAAATCAATCCAAGACATCAAGGCATAAGCTCTCTCCCTCTCCTTCTCTCCGCCCCTCTCCCTTCTCTTGTGCCGCCGGCCAAAAGAAGGGTCCCTGCTCCCGTGAGCTACTGCCACCACCGGCCTCCTTCTCCGGCGTCCAAGCTCCGGCGACCAACCACCTCCGGCCACCAAGCTGCTGCCGCAAGGAGAAGAAGTGGGCGCAACTCCTTCCTTCTTTCCGGAATCTTGATTCCGTTCTTCGCTTGGTGGTTAGTCTTCCAACTTCTCTTTTGATATTCTTGTCGTGTCTTTGGAGGATCTAGTAGTTCTCGTCGACACGAGACTCGTGGCTTTGCGAAGTCATCCCGAAGAAAACTCGACGTGGACGCGAATAGAGGCGGAGCTTCCAAGGGACGCTTACGGTTGGATCTCGTCCCTTTCTTCGAGTTACGCGAGGTAATACGTAAATTAGTTTACGTTTCTGCAAAATTTTAAATATGTGATCATGTCTACACAAGATAAGGTTGCATGCTTAGATGTGTGGTTAAATAATTTGAGAAATTATTTATGCTAAACCTTCCGCTGCACGTAATTAATTTTAAAATTACGAACCCGCATCCATGTCAACATGCACCCGGTCCCAACACGATCATGGTCTCGAATAATGTTACCGGACTTGGCAAATGCCCGCCGACCAAGCCTGCAATCTTGTTTCACCATGGGCACTGTCCTGCCCTTGGTGACATCTACACCTACCGACATAAGCCAGTCGGTGATGATGTGACCAAAAGGCATATAGACTGTGCGGCGGCTCAGCTCTCTATAAGATAAGATGGACTGAAAAATGCTCTTCATGATATCAAAGTCCATGCGGCGGTGCATGCCATAGAGCATCAGGCAATGATAGGGTCGGATCTCGGTCAAAGGCTTTGAAGTGATCGGTAGGATACAGTTTGTGATGATCTTGAAAAGAATGTAATCGACAGGAGCAAGTCGTAGGGCTGCAAAAGTCGGAAAATCAGGACCCAACTCATCAAGCCCGGCTGGGCGGGGATGTCCAAAGAAATGCTGATAAATGGTGTCGGGGGTAACATCGGCAAAAGGAGCCAACAAAGGGTCTGGGAGCTCAGGATAAATAGAATACAGGTTGGGCGATCGTCGACCGCCTAGATACTCCGCTAGAATCTCATAAGAGAAATCGAGATTTCTCTTTGCTACGCGGGTGGTGAATTCAAAGCCTCCTTGAGACCCTTGTTGAAGATTGTTGTAAAACTCCGAGACAAGATCATAGTTTATCGTCCGCTCCAAGGAGAGGAGAAAGCCAAGGTTGTAGAAAGTGACTATCTCCATGATGGAGGGGCAGTGCTCGGATAGAAATGGAACGTCAATTGATCGACAGGGGAGTAACTTGAAGGTGCGGGATTGAAAAGCCTGTTCACAGGCAGCATTGGGAAAGCGAGAGCTGGAGGAAGGATGAGGCCTTCGGGAGGGCGCAGATGAAGAAGGGGCTTTGCCCTTCGAGCTGCCCTTTACCGGTTCCTTTCCCTTAGATGATCTTCTAAAGGATTTAAAGAATTGATCACAGAAGTGAACACAGGTTAGATCACGTAATCAGAGACACAGATTCAAGGTATTGATCAAAGGTGATTAGATTTAATCAGAGGAGCAAGATTTGATTTAATCAGTGGGTGTGGATCATGGCAACAGATTTGATCACGGAGAAATAATCATAAGATAAGACATTTGATCAAAGGTAAGACATGGTAAGGAAGGGTCATGACCAAAACATGAGGTCACAGCACAACAATAAGACACCAAAACATGGTTAGCCTCAAATACATAATCTATGAACTGATCTAAAAAAAAACTAACCAAAAATGCTTACTTATGTGCCATTGAAGATATGTGATGAAGATCTTGAAGTCGGGAAGAAGAGCTCGCGCAGGAAAAGATTCTCGACGCAAGAGATGAGCTCAAGACCTTGAGCAAAATGGAACTTGCAGAAGACAAGGAAGAGCTTGCAGGACACCTTCTCATAATCGCACACACACAGAGTCTCACACGCAAGAAGAACTCACGCACAGCAAGTAGAGAGGGGATCGCACGCGCAAGGAAGAAGGAGAAGGAGGTTTCGGCGCTGAGGGGTTTTGGTCGGCTAGGGCTTGGGAAGTGAAGATAATACGTGATTAAATTGGTTGGTGGATCAGTCCACCAACCAAACTTTAATGCGATTGAATAGATCACCGTTCGATCTGATAGCTCCCAGACCGATCAGGCTTCAGCCTGATCGGACTAGCCTGGTCCTGATCGGTCGGGTGACCGATCAGGCAGACTCCTGATCGGTCGGGTGACTGATCAGGCAGACTCCTGATCGATCGGCTGATCGATCAGGATACGAACAGTAGGGTGATTGCCTTAGGACACTTCTCTCATGTCACTAACACATGTGAGAGTACAACATCTCCTCTAGCAACATGATCTCAAATGAAGTGGTGACGCACTTCAATATGTTTAGTTCTAGAATGATGGACTGGATTCTTGGTTAGGTTAATTATGCTAATGTTATCACACAACACTTGCACACCCTTGTAGCTTAATCCATAGTCCTCTAAAGTATGAATCATCCATAACAATTGCGATATACTCTCTCCCATAGCAATATATTCTGCCTCGGTCGTGGAGAGAGCAACACAATGTTGCTTCCGACTTGACCAACTAACTAAAGATGATCCTAAAAATTGGCAACCCCCACTAGTACTTTTTCGATCCAACTTACATCCAGCGTAGTCGGAATCGGTATAGTCAATTAGGTCAAATGATTCGGTACGGGGGTACCAAAGACCAACACCAATTGTGCCTTTAACATATCTCAAAATTCTCTTGACAGCAATCAAGTGAGATTCCTTGGCACAAGCTTGATATCTAGCGCACATACCCACAGCGAAAAGTATATCAGGTCGACTGGCTGTGAGGTATAGCAGACTACCTATCATGCTCCGATATTGAGTCAAATCAACAGGTTTACCACTCTCATCACTATCTAATCTTATGTTTGTAGCCATGGGAGTGGTTACTTCTTTTGAATCACTCATATTGAATTTTCGAAGCATTTCTTGAGTATACTTTGATTGATGCACATGGATCCATCTCGGGTTTGTTTGATTTCAAGTCCAAGGAAGAAAGTCAACTCTCCCACTAGACTCATTTCAAATTCGCTCTCCATGTGTCCAATGAACTCTTTTAAATAGCCCTTGTTGTTTGAGCCACAAATAATGTCATCGACATATACTTGGGCTACAAAAATATTGTCACCATCTCTCCGTAGAAATAGTGTAGGGTCTATTTGGCCTCTTACAAAGTCTTTCTCAATTAAAAATGTTGACAACCACTCGTAACAAGCTCGGGGTGCTTGTTTAAGACCATAAAGTGCCCTTTTGAGCTTAAACACGTGGTTTGGGAATTTGGTACTCTCAAACCCCGGAGGTTGTTCAACATAGACCTCTTCTCTAATCAAACCATTTAGAAAGACCGATTTGACATCCATTTGATATAACTTGAACCCACGATGCGCTGCAAATGCAAGCATCAATCGGATGGACTCTAATCGTGCCACAGGAGTATATGTCTCATCATAATTAAGGCCTTCAACTTGACTATAGCCCTTGGCTACCAAGCGTGTCTTGTTTCTAATGATTTCTCCCTTATGGTTCAATTTATTTTTGAAGACCCATTTGGTTCCAATAATGGTGGTCTTCTTAGGTCTCGGGACTAAGTCTCATACTTGACTTCTTTCGAATTGACCTAGTTCATCTTGCATTGCAATGATCCAATCGGGATCATTTAATGCTTCATTAATTTTTCTAGTTTAAATTTCGGAAATTAAAGCAACTTCATTAGCCTCATTCCGGAAGAATGATCTAGTCCTAACCCCATGATGGATATCTCCAACAATTTGGTCTTGGGGATGACTAGAGGCTAATCTTGTTTGCCTAGGTGTTGGTGGTGCTTCTTGAATGGTTTCACTAGACACAAGCTCAACCTCAGGATTCGGCTGATCAATGGGTTGTCTAGGCTCACCGTCATCGGATTCATCACCATCAACAACACTTGGAATTTCATTCAAACTTAGTCTCCTAAGTTCGAGTTGAACTCCTTCTACATTTTCTGATTGGTCATTTGCTTTTGGAATTTCTTCAAAGACAACAACAGAAGACTCTTCAACCAATCTTAATTTCTTATTGTAGACTCGATAGGCTTTGCTAACTAAGGAGTACCCGACCAGTATCCCTTCATCAGCCTTTGCCGTGAACTTTCCAAGATGGTCCTTGGTGTTTAGGATGAACACCTTACAACCAAACACCCTAAGGTGTTTAACTGTGGATGATTTTCCAAACCAAAGTTCATGGGGAGTCTTTCCTAAGAACCTATGGATGAGGACTCGGTTTTGCACATAGCAAGCTGTGTTTACAGCTTCAACCCATAAGTAGCTCGGAAGTGAGCACTCATTAAGCATGCTTCGCGCAGCCTCTTGTAGAACATGGTTTTTCCTCTCTACAACACCATTTTGTTGTGATGTTCTAGGAGTAGAGAACTCATGTCTATACCCTCTATCTTGACAAAACTCTAAAAATCGTTGGTTTTGAAATTCACCTCCATGATCACTTCTTATTGTCTTAATTGTTGATGATTTCTCATTTTCAACTCTTCTACAAAAATAAAATGAAAACATCTAAGGTTTGATCCTTATATTTTAGAAAATATGTCCACGTATATCTAGTAAAATCATCAATGATAACAAAGCAGTATCTACTTCCATTCAAAGATATGATAGTGCTACAATCAAATAGATCCATATGAAGTAAATCTAAAACGGTAGATGTACTCACAACGCTTTTACCTTTATGTGCAGATTTTGTTTGCTTACTCATTTGACATGCATCACAAAGTTTGTCATTTTCATACTTAATGCTTGGTAAGCCACGAACTAATCCCTTGTTAGCCAACTTCCGGATGTTCTTCATGTTAACATGTGCTAGCCTCTGGTGCCAAAGGGTGGACTTCTCTTCTTTTGACATGAGACACTTAGCAAAAACATTAATAGCACTTTTAAAGGAAACTTGGTAAATGTTATCTACTCTAGTTCCTACTAGTACCGTGTCAACATTGTCATGGTGTCTAACTAGACATTGACTTGATTGGAAATCAATTGTGTAACCCGCATCACACAATTGACTGACACTTAGGAGATTAAATGTCATCCCCTTGACTAGAAGAACATTCTTGATTCTATGACATTCAGATATTTGAACGTCTCATATTCCTATGACCTTAAGACTACCATTGTTACCAAATGAAACATTACCTCTACTTTTTCTTTGAAGTGTGGTAAACAATGATCTATCCCCGGTCATGTGTTTGGAGCATCCACTATCAACGAACCAAGTTGATAGATGCTCCCCCTCAATCATAACCTACACAATTCGAAAAATAGAAGTTTTAGGTACCCAAACCTTGGGACCTAAAGCACCTACTAGACAAGACTTAGGCACCCATGCCTTGACAACTTTCTTTTGAACCTTGGGTGTCTTAGGTGGCCTAACACCAGTCCTAGACACTAAGGACACAAATGAAGGTTCTTTGGGTCGGTAACCAATACCGGCCCTATTGTAGACCGCCCTTTGGGCATTCAAAATCATATCTAGGGTCTTTGAGCTAGTTTAAAACCACTCAAGAATATTCTTGAGTCTCTCAACTTCACTTTTCAATGATTTATTTTCCTCTTCTAACAATTCAACATGCAAATCATCTACATCCTCTAACATTTCAATTGTTATACCTCAATTTTCAAAGATTTAATCTCATCCTCTAACATTTCAGCATGTAAATCATCTATGTTCTCATCCCTAGATGATTTCAATTGTTCAACTTCTAATTGCAATGACTTAATCCTATTTTTTGATTTTTTTCAGCATATTGGTTAAACATGCAATTGCTCTATAACATTTTTCAAGTTCGGGAGAGGTTACCTCTTCATCATCCGAAGATGATGAAGCCGCGTTTGAGGAGTCGGAAGATTCATCACTGCTTTCTTCTCCAAGAGCCATGAGTGCCACATGTCTTGTGCTCTTCTCCTCCTCTTCATCCGATGAGCTTGAGGAGGACTCATCCCAAGTGGCCTTCAAGGCCTTCTTCTTTTTCTTGGATTTCTCCTCTTTCTTTTTGGATTTCTCCTCCTTCTTCTTTAGCTTTGGGCATTCACTCTTGAAGTGCCCTTTCCTGCCACACTCATAACAAGAAGCATTAGACTTATCAACTTTAGCTTCACTAGGATTACCTTTACCCTTGAAGCGTCGACCCCTTCTCATCATTCTTCTCACAAAATTTGTCATCTCGGAGGAAGAAGTCCCGCTGCCATCTTCCTCGGAATCGGATTCGGATTCGGAAGAGGATGAAGATGAAGAGACTTCCTTCTCCTTCTTCTTCTCCTTCTTCTTCTTGTTTGATCGGTCCCCTGCAACTAAGGCAATCCCCTTTTCCTTGGGGCCTTTGTTAGCCATCTCATATAATTCCATTTCACAAAATAGATCATCTAGTTTAACAATTGATAAATCCTTGGAAACTTTGTAGGCATCCACCATGGATGACCACAAAGCATTCCTTGGAAATGCTTTTAACACATACCTCACAAGGTCGTGGTTCTCGACCTTTTCATCAATTGAGTGGAGATCATTCAATACCTCTTTGAATTTGCTGTGGAGCTCACTTACAGTCTCATTCTCCTTCATAGAGAGGTTTTGGAGTTGGTTGAGGAATAAGTCTCTCTTGGCAATTCTTGAGTCTCGGGTTCCCTCGTGGAGTTCAATGAGCTTGTTCCACAAGTCTTTTGCACTTGAAAATGGACCAACCTTGATGAGTTGGTCTTTGTTCATGCCACATTGTAGGGTCACCACCGCCTTCGCGTCGGCTTCACTCTTTCGGGTTTGTTCAGCCGACCAACGCCCTGATTCGAGTTCCTTGCCTTCATCATCCTTAGGAGGGGTGAAACCCTCCTTCACAGCGAACCAAGTGTTGATGTCCATCTTTAGGTAGTACTCCATCTTCGATCTCCAATATTGGAAATCTGCTCCATCGAAGAAAGGAGGTCGGGTGGTGGAGAAGCCTTCTCTCAAAGCCATTCTTGATAGCTCTCGGTTGTTAATCCGCTTGTACAGAGCCCCAAGCACTGATACCACTTGTTGGAACTTGGATGGCTAGAGAGGGGGGGGGGTGAATATAGCCAGACACAAACTTCTTTGCTTAATTTCTCTGCATTACACATTAGTAGCACAGCGGAAACAATAAACAGAGAGTGCAGAAATAAAACAAAACACTAAAACAATACCAAACGCTAACAAGGAGGTTTACAAGGTTCGGGGATAACTTGCCCCTACTCCTTGGCGTGCCCTTAAGGTGGGCGATCCCTTGATTGTCGACAGATCAAGCCCCGGTGAACACCGAATAAAATGCAACCTCCTTCTCGGTGGACTAACCTCTCTACAGCGTTTCAACAGAGATATAGTTTTAAGCACAATGAAACACAAGAAAGATCTTACTTAGCACTTAGAACAGACAAGAACACAGCAAGCTTCTCCCGAGCTCCACTCAGCGCAGATCTCACACAAGAACACCCTTCTTCGTGTCTTCTCGCTGATGGACTCAAGCCTCTTGTTCCTTCTTTCAAGTGCCCAAGTAACCGATGGTTGCCACACAGATCACAGTTGCTTGCTCAAGATGATGGAAGTAATCGCACAAGCACAAGAATGCAGTAAGAAGAAGTCGCAGTAAGCTGTAGCGAGAGTTCTATCTTCCACTTCTCCGCTACCCAGCTTAAGTCTTCACCACTAGCGCCAGGTCACAGCCATCTTCCTGCAGCCTCCAGCTGCTCACCTGCAACACTCAGCTACCACTGAACTCTTCCTGGACTCCCTGAGCTTCTCTCAGCCAAGCTCCAGTCAGCAGCTCCAGTCTGCAGCTCCAACCGTTGCAACCTGAGATGGCAAATGGACAAACCTGCTCCAAGGAAAGGCCTCCTTGAACTCTCCTTGAGTGTTTGAATCCATCCCTGTCACCTGCAGCTTAATCAGACCATTAGCACAGCATATCAAGCAGAAAATCAAGTATCAGATGTTAAGCGCAGAGAATCAGATACGTTCAGACGCGATCAGAGCGTCTGACAGTGCAATTTGAATTAAAGTGATCGGTCACCGGACCGATCAGAGAGACTCCTGATCGGTCACCAGACTGATCAGGCTCCATCCTGATCGGTCCCCAATGCTCAATCAGAAATCGCGATTTCTCTGGGACTCTCCTGGACCGATCACCAGACCGATCCCAGGCTGTGGATCGATCACCAGACCGATCCACCCCTTTGCCGGGCGATTTCTGAGCTTCGCAGTCCAACCCTCCTGATCGGTCATCGGACCGATCAGAGAACCTCCTGATCGGTCACCAGACCGATCAGATCACGCTCAGACCGATCAGGCTCCGTCCTGACCGGTCATAGTGAGGAACTCGTGACGCTTGATCGTTCTCCAGAACGGTCTGAACAGTGTTCCAGATCGGTCATCAGACCGATCAGGAGCAGATCAGCAGGGGAACTCAACTCACTGTGGGCTCCCTGATCAGTCACCAGACCGATTAGGAGCTGTGCAGTGAGTGAAATGCATACTCCCTGATCGATCACAAGACCGATCAGCATCGGATCGGTCCAGACGATCCCGGGAGCACCGTGCCAACTCCCTGATCGGTCACCAGACCGATCCAGGGGCTCCAACCTACCCTCCAAGCTAGGGTTTCATCCAACCTAGCCCTCCAAGCTAGGACCTGACCCTCCAAGCCAGATTTTTCACCTAACCCTCTAAGTTGGGACTTTTCACCTAACCCTCCAAGTTAGGACTTTTCACCTAGCCCTCCAAGCTAGGACTTTTCACCCAACCCTTCCGATTAGACTTTTCCACACCTAGCCTCCAGAGGACCTATAGCAGATTTTTCACCTAACCCTCCAAGTTGGGACTTTTCACCTATCCCTCCAAGTTAGGACTTTTCACCTAGCCCTCCAAGCTAGGACTTTTCACTCAACCCTTCCGAATTAGGACTTTTCAACACCTAGCCCTCCAAGCTAGGATTTTTCACACCTAACCCTCCAGGTTAGGACTTTTCACCACCTAGCCCTCCAAGCTAGGATTTGCCAATCACTCCGTGCCTAATCCCCGATTAGGACTTAATCATAATCATAATCATCAACCTAAACTAAAATCGATGTCAACACCAAAACAACAATCAGGGTCAGACTGCATCAACAGTTTAACCGTAGGTGGTTCTCCAAACCAAAGTTCATGGGGAGTCTTTCCTAAGTGTAAAATACGGCGATTCGAAAATCTGGACCAGAAAATTTTTCAGGATTTTTCTGAATTGAGTTTAGGGATTCCGGCTATATGGGAGGAGCCCAAGGGGCTTTATTGTAAGAACGTAAAAACTTATTAAGGGCTTCGTGGAAGAAAACCTTAAATAGTTGGCTTAAATAACTTTACTTAAAGTTAAGGGGCTTTCGGATAAACTCTAAATTACGAGAGGGTAAATAATTTAACCATAGAAATTATTTGAGGTTAAATTATAATAAATAGGAGGATTAAATGGTTAAATCCTTTGCCTTAAGGGTAGGATTGGATTTTTTAAAGTTGAAGGGCTTTTCTGTAAAAATCCCCTCACCTTAAAACTTCACCCTTCGGCAGCCAAAACCCGCAGCCAAGTGTCCCCTCGCCCGTGCCCTAGCCTCAAGCGCCGCCGACCCACTTCTTCTTCTCCTCCCTCCCCTTTCGCGTGACCTAGCCGCAGGAGAAGCCACTGGCGACGACGATTTGTTCCCTTACCGCTCGATTCGAGCAGAGGGCTTTCCTTCCTCCTCTTCCTTCTCCTACGCGAACCTTAGCCGCAGCGCCCGATCTATCTCCTTGCAAACCCTAGCTGAAGCCGGAGCGCCCCCTTTTTGCCCGACGTCGCGGCTAACTCTCCTCTCTTCTTTTCGCGTGCCCTAGCACATAGCCAAACCTAGCCGATGATCTGCCTTCTTCGTTTCTGGACCTGGGATCGGGGAAGACTACCGAGGAAGAGAGGATGGTGTTCTTGAAGGTGGTTTTCTTTGATTGGGTGGATCTCATCTGTTTGCGTCAGATTCACATAGAGGTGGTGGCCAATGCAAGATCTCAGGTAAGATCTCAGTTGTAGCAAGAATTTGTTCCCATGTGAGCTTTAGCCTCACAGATTAGGAGCTGGTTATTAGTTGTTATATTGGCATAAACTTGATTTCTTTGGAATACATGGATGATGCTTTGTAGCTGGATTAATCAGGTGGAGAAGTCTCTGATCTTGATTGCTCATATTCATGCTTGGATAGCAAATCTTGTTGTAGATCGGGGGTTGTTCTATTGGAATGGGTAAGGGCAGCAGCACCGGTGTGATCCAGGTAAGGGTTGCTCAGTTGGTATCAATTCTTGATTTGGTTTGATGGGTGGATCAATTAGAATTTGCTATGGATGCATCTAATTTATGTTTTGATGAAGTATTCGATAGTCATTTAATGTTGAATGTAGATGGGGTTGGGTTTCCTATAATCTTAGCATTTAGTTGAGTTCTGGAGGCAGTGGGCAGTGATGGCAAACTACTACTGATGAGATGGTGAAATAGGGTTGATTCAGGTTTTATTATCTTTCCTGTTTCGGTCTTGTGTTGGATTAATATAATGAGGTGTTTTGGAATTGGTGGTTTCGTTAATACTACGGCTTTGTTTGATGTAGGAATATTTATTGGATTTTAATTGGAGTATTGATAGCAAAACCTTAAGGGTTGCAGCTTAGATTGGTGGATGCTCATGAATGACTTTTGGCTTGTTCCTTGTGACCTACTAATGGTCTGACATGAATTTTATTATACGAATGGTAGGTCTCAGTTGGAGTTTAGCTTAGCTTTTGTTTGGGCTTACTCTTGTTGGTCTAGTTGTTGGTGCTATGGGATACATTGTATCTTGATCAGAATATTCTGATACATTGTGAGTTAATTAGGGGTTACTCATTTAATTGTAGTTAATAAAATGAACGGGATAATTAGGACGATCCTAATTAATTGAGATAGCTCGTTTAGCTATAAATTTCATATTATTGTAGCTAAACAATGCCTTTGATACAGGGTCTCGATTGGATTTAGCATTACTGAATATTGGACGGGAGGTTCACATTGATACGGACTTCTCTTTCTTTGGAGGCGGGTACCTTTTGACTTATCTCTTTTGATATTGTCATGTTATT